>JAVLVB010000408.1:3667246-3712691 GCA_032876305.1 Orestias chungarensis | reverse complement strand
TCTCTGTGATGGAATGTGTTTTTAAAGATAGAATAACTTCAGCATTTAATCAGGGAGACATCGGCTCATTTGGTTTCACTTAAATCCACGAACCACCCCCTCCCCCCCAAAGTGCAGATATAGCTTGCGTTTCAGGATCCACCACTCCCAACTGTGTCTGGCTTACTGTGTCTTTGATTTTATTGTTATTTTTTTTATAAATTAAGTATTTTCTGTCACATCTAAATTCCATACAAATGTAAAAAACAAAAACAAATTAATTTTAAAAGCACAGCAGATTTATCCACCAGCTGATGAAAAGAAGGAATCCATGATTTCTTTTACTACCTACTTACTTTCTACTTCCTGTGCTGAACCCAAGACCATGGCTACAAAGGCCTTTAATTGTTCCCATTACACACAGCTAAGGCCTGCAACCAGAGCAAAGACTGAAACAGTCCTGAATAGACATACAACTGTAAAACCTAAAGAAGAGGCTCTCGTATTTCTTTTTAATTTCCCCCTCTGGTTGCCCCTCCCTTCCTCCACTGATGCTATATTCCCAAACAGTAAAAAAAAAAAAAATTACCAAACCGATGAAACTGGAACTCTGACTCAGGCTTTTGATATTTCATGTATAACTTTTTCTTTTTTTCTCATCTAAATGGAATAATGTCAATTTTGACACCTTCAAAATTTAATTTAGAATCAGAGCTCACACAGAATGACATTTTCTGACATTTAGCAATTTTCCATCAAAATTGGTGGAATCGTAAACAGAACTCCTTGTTTGTACTGCAGAAATAATATTTAAAAGTATTCAATTTATATTATGTTAATTTCTATTGTTTCAATACATGTATAACATCTGATGTAGTAACCAATTAAAATACAATTAGAGAGGTAAAGACGAGAGTTTAGTAGTTAAAAACATTTCAGTTGGTGCTTGTAGTTCACATTTATTATTAGAGTAAAAGTCAGAAAAGATCTCCAAAATGATTAAAGAAATAAAATGAAGAAATTGCATCTAAGCTCCAGCCCAATTCGGTAATTGAGGAAATTTATAATTTATAAATTTATCGCTTTAACCAAATGTAATGCCCACTGCAGATTACATCTATTTTTGTTCCCACCATATTTATTCTGTTACTGAGAAATTTGACTTTTCCCGATTAACATTTTATTTTTTAAGATCAAGAAAAAGATCTTTGTCAACAGATTCTATCAAATACTAGACACAGATGATCTCTTCAAACTGACTCCCTGTATTTATTCCAACTACAAGGACCTTTTTACAATCAAAACATGCATTTAAATAATAAATAAAATAGATTTACTTATGATGCACGCTTTTAAGGTTTGTTGGTTTCACGGCTCTAAAATGTTGTATTTGTCCTTTACTTACTGTCATTATTTTTTTCAACACAATTACTTTTTTCTTGGTCCATTTCTATTTCTCTCTAACAGACAATTATATGAATGGGAATATAAAACAAAACTTTTGTCTAATTTTACTGTTTGTTCCACAAGGAATTATCAACATAAACTCTTACATTTTGTCAACTATTATATTAGTAATAAAAAATGTGGTCCATTTGGACTGTACTCAAGAAAAATTATAGGTCCAAGTTTAGGATTCAGAACATGGTTGAGAAAGTACACCATATTTGAAATATATGACATTAGCTTTAGTTTATCCATAAATGATCTGTACTAACAGAGAATATATGACTGATCAGGTGTTGTATGTGTGAACCATCATTAGTGAGGCAGTGGGCAGCACAGGGCGAACACGGCGCTGGTCAGGAAAAGGCCTTATCACTGCTTTAATTTTTCTCCCCAAGGTGAGCTGGGAAGAGATCAGTGGCAGTAAACCCGGGGAATTACCCTAGATATTGGCCCCCTGCGGTCTGCAAATGAAATCCTGCTGTCGGCAGGAAGAACATGGTGGTTAACACTCTGAAAATCAGTTTTTGTGCAGACCACAGCTGGCGTAGAGGGACAGCGGAGAGTAGCAGAGAAGGCTGAAGGAAAAGAGGAAGAAATGAGAGGGGGAAGGGGCAGAAAAGGGAAGGACTCATAAAGAGAAATATATGGGGAAATGGATCTGCTTTTAGCTTTTCTTTTTGAATACCTGCTTGAAACATTCATACTTTTCACCACCAGATACCTTCAAATTTCATACATGGACAACCTTAAAATGTATTTTAGATGAACCAAACTGGGGTTGAAACCAAAACCAGTGTACAGCTGTTTGAGGTTCTGAACCGGGTTCTGGGGGCCAAGTTTACTGGCCTACAAGATTAAAATCAGTGCCTGTAATCATAACCTTCACCCACTGGCCGAGCAGCTGTCAGGCAAATGATTGTTATCAGGATTTTTTATTTATTTTTTTTGTTTATTGAAAGTACACACTTTTACCCAATTCATAAGAGAAACAATAAATCTGAGGCTTGACTGTTTTAATTGTAATGTAACAAGAGAACGGCTCTTTTATTCAGCCCAACATTCTGCTGCTTGTGGCAGACACTGAAGAGATCCTGTTTATGGGAATAGAAAAATCCCTAAGGGACAAAAGAAAAGTGGTTTGCATTTGTTCAAAAAATGGAAATAGCCTTGTACAAAGTTTCATACAAGGGAGATGTGCCAGTTCCTCATGTCAACATTCCTTCATTTACATATGGTGGGTAAGGAAGTATTGTAACCTGCTAAATTCAGACCCAATTACCCAAGAAACTGAGCTAATGAGAGCTAATGACATGGAAAATTATACATCAGCTCATTGAACACCAAACTGACATGACATGGGCAGAAACTATATATGCTGTCACATTTCAACACTCACTTGAGTCAGTCTTAGCTTCTGTGTCTCACAGATATACGCAGAAATGCGCACACACCCACAGCGACATGCACACACATCTTCACCTATGTATTTAGCGCCCATTCCCCTGCTGTCCTGTGACACACAGATATTATTTATAGGTTCTTATAAGGGTGTAACACAAGCCCTGTTCTCTTTAGTAAAACCCTCCCACATCCCACCCAAAATAGCCAGTTCCCTGATCACTTAACCATGCTGGGATGGAAGGGAAGGGGGGTAAGGGCTTGGAAATAAACAGAAGGATGTTTACTCATTGCCAGAATGAAACCGGTGCTAATCTCCAATCAAGTCCAAAAGGCAGATAGTTAGCAAGGAGAACCTAAAAATATCGGAGAGGGTAACACATTCCTGATATGGTCGAGCTTAACTTTGATCATACTCTACGCCAGCTCGTGTGCAAGGAAAATGATTAGCGCCTACATACAGCTCCTCGGGATATTCCTTTTATAGATTCAGTTAAAGGCCACAGCCCAGACTCCTGAGGCATGCTGCACCTTTCAGCGCCGGGTGTTAGAAAAATAACATTTTTAAGTGAGGTTAGCTCACTTACAATACCTTGGTAAAGGTCATGATTTAAAAACTTTGTAAAAAAAAACAAAAAAAACGCTAATTATAATCATCGACAAACCAAGAAATAAATGGACATATTCATAGTTTCGTGCTTCCCTATGACCTGTAACACTGAGTTTTTTTAAAACAAGGATAAAAACCCATTCGTTCAAATTTGCTTTTAATTATTACATACAGGAGAATCTTTAATTGAAATCAACTTTTCAGTGCTTATCTTTATTTTACCACTCTGAATGTTTTAGTGCTTGGTTCGTGTTTCATGTTTTTACCATGTAAAGAACTTTGAGGTACCCTGTTGCTGCAATACGATTTTTAAATAAACGTAACTTGTCAAAAAATGTGTGTGCATATTCAAAGTCCTCTTTAATAACATCCACTTTTCTTTGTCATATTCTTTTTCTCCATTGTGTTTGGGGTATGTTAACATGTTTCTTTGTGTACATTTTTTGAAGTCCATCGCGTTTCCCTGGTGATTTCCGTTAATTTACCAACTCATGAAACTGCGCTTATACCCATCTTCAGTCATAATCCTTATGCCAAGATAGTTAGAATGTTATAATATGAACAACCCTAAGATCGCTGTGTTGGCAATAAGACAGAAATATACTGTATGCAATATTGATGGGGAATTTTCCTCACGGTAATTTATTCTAACAAAAGCTATAGCGGTACAGTGATATTAATGTTGTCCAAAATATTTTGCTTTATCTCCTATATTACAGTTGCGTTTTAACAAAGTCATACATTAGTTTCTTTCAACATGTGGAAACTTCAGAGTTCACCTAATTTATTGCACCTCCAATTCCTGACGCCTCCTTTCGTACGCCCCACCTCCTCTGGCAGCTCATCAAGAATCGAGAAGAATCAGTTTATTTATATCGCGCCAATTTACAACAGGTAAGACCCTGGAAGCGGTCTTATAGGCAAAACTGAAAGCTATTCTTCTCAAAAAAAGCATAGAGAATCATTGAACAATGACAAGCCTTATAGGAGTGACAAGCCAACAAAAAATGTATAAACTCAAATAGAAGCTTGGAGCAACGTCCAAATTATATATGCTTCAATATCAGCAAAAACATTAACCCTGAGGCCTCAGGCTAATCAGAACACATCGAGGCGGTCAATAACTATTCCTGTACATTTGAAGTCAAACTAGTACAAATATTTCTGCATAAAATTCAGCCATCTGAAGCTCACCTTGGTTATGAAACAGGACAGTGATCCTAAACACACCAGCAGGTTTCCCTCAGAAGGGCTCAACTAAAAGATAACATGAGAAGTTTACATGTGGCCACGTCAAAGTCCGGACTGAAAAGCTGTTGCATCAACTTTCATTGTTTGATGTTTAAATTAGTTTGAAATTAAACATTCATGATTATCTGAACAATTGTGGAAAAAAAATTGCGCGGGTGCAAATACTTTTTGTCAGCACTATATTAAGGCATCCACTGAAAACACGGCAGCACGTCTGATACACTCTAAAAGGACAAATCAGTTGATTCCCACTGAGCTCTACCGATTACCAATGACAAAATTAAATTAAGTTACAAATCTTTGTAACTGTTGGGTCTGAACCAAACTATAATACAGGCTTATGTTCCTTCTTGCCAATTTAGTAAGTTCCCTTCAACAGTGAAGATTTGGTTATATGATTACTGTGTTACTAAATCTGTAATTTGAACCTCTCTTTGTGTCTCAGTGAACAAACAAGAACAATAATCTATGTAAACCTATAAAAAAGCAATATCAACCTTGCTGCTTGACTTTATGAGGATTTTCTCTATTTAACTATCATCATTGAATCTTATTACTTATTGTTCAGTGTCATGTGCCTAATCCCCTCAACTAAAAATTTCCATGTGTAAAATCTTCCAATTCTTAGTGTAACAAGCTTTATTTACCCACACGGCACACAGAGATAGAAAACACAGCAACAAGCAACAGCTCATAAAATTACAAGGACAAAAGGAAGACTGTGTTCTTCTCACCTCGCACTAGTTTTAGCTCTACCATGCAGTAGATATTCACACTTAATATATCTCTCTTTAATCCCAGTGTAAACATATCTACAGCGGCTTTAAAGTCTCTTGGAATGGAATAAAGTGAGATTAAAAAAGCCCAAAAGAGTTTTCCAAAGTTTTCTGAGTATCAGAAAAATAGCTGAAGGATTCGCCACAATAATTTTTTTGCATGTGCAGTTAAATTATCAGACTTAAACAGTTTTAGAATGAGCCCCGCTGCATATTTAGATAGATTCCCTTTGCTTTAAATCATAAACAACGGAATAACTTCTGTTTGATGTGAGTTTAATAAATATAAAGGATCCTGGAGCTCACTGTCACAGATCATGGACAGAAAATTCAAACCTATTCTTCTCGTTGCAATTTATTTATTTCATGTATTTTTTTTTTTAAAGGGAGAATTCCCTGTTAGTATCTCATTATTTTTAAGTATCATACGATCAGCAGAAAATCTTGCTGTTCCGGTCAACATTAGCAAGATTGTGGCACAATTACGCTTGAGGATTTGACACTTCCTTGTACTTTGACAGGTAAAGTTAATTTATAGTGCATAGGTTTACTGACACAGATCCCTTGTTAGGTTCATAAATCTTAAATAGGAATGATATTGTCATAGTTCCTAAGAACTAATGTTATCAATCTTTACAGAATTTCAAACCATATCAGATAAAAAAATTAATATTAAAACATCTACCTGTTGATTTGAGATGCACTTAAAGAATTCAAAGGTTTAATTATTTATTTTTTCATAATTTTTTGCACCACTACCACAACAGACCCTTAGTGAAACGCTGCCATCTGTATGTGTCAGGTGGATATTCACGGGTATTCTTCAGATTATTAAAACCAAACATCTAATCCAGAAGCTGCAGTTTTGTGTCATGTTAAAAATAATGTTTTTTTTATCACTGCCTCTTACCTTCTTGGTGCATCCTGGGTCAAACTTGCTTGAGTGTGTAACTTTCCCTTAATGTTCGGCTTCAAGTCTTTGCAGATTCTGAACATTGAAATCAACTTTATTTCATCTGAGGGCAACAGATTGGTTCAGAGGGTTGAAACATTCTCAGCTGGATGTTAAAGAAAGCCCAGATTTTTCATAATCCCTGATATCAATTGTATTGTGTTAAGCTTTATTTGTGATTAAAGACTAGGTCTGTGCCGTGTAGAAAGTAAATGTATATGATTTCTACCAGCTTTGATATGAAGAGAGGACACCAAAGAAAATGTGTGGAGTCTCTGCAACTCGCCAGGTCTACTAAAATTTATTATGTTCATCCCAAGGATTAGTTGATGTAATCTCATAATTGGGATTGTATACATTTGTTTTTAAAAGAGCAATAAGTAAAAATGAGAAACCTTCCAAGATTTTTTTTTTCCAAAACTTTTTTGACAGGAAGTTCTTACATCTCAAGTTGCTCCCCATGAAAAGTGCACATGAATGAGCCAGACATCATAAAAAAATGCGTATCCACCTGTCGTTTTGGCACAGAATGGGCATTTTGATCCCCACCTGCAAATTTTTTTGTCCGGCAGACTGTGACGTGTGTGTGCGTGTAAATGTCAGTGCACGACAGCCCAGAGCGTCTCCCCATAAACAGGTGGGGTTCTCCTCCACAGATATCGAGTTCCCCTCTTTGATAACCCATTACAGACTTCATTAATTTCACTCACTCTGGCCACGCACTCAACACCTGACAAGCCCACAGAGGAATTTCTGGGTGAGCACACTTCTTTGGACCTGTGTAAATTTTACAAGCAGAGATTAACTTGTGTGAAAACAAATGTAATTTAATCCTTTATTGTTTTAGGAAGGTGAAGCAGACATGCCGAGTTTGAAAAAGAGATTTTTGTACACAAGCCCGCAGTACTGACCTTAGTGACTTTATGACCAGGCTGTTTCCATTGTTTGGGGAAAAAGCAGAAATCCAAAAATGCATCTAATTAGATTAGAAAAAACAACATCAATCAAGGTTTTCTATGTTTTACAAGCATACAATTATATAAAATGAAGCCAAGTAGAGAGAAAAAACAGTAAGGAGGATATATTCATCCTTTAAACTCACACTAATGGGTCTCATGAGAGCTTTTTTTTTCAGGGAACAGAGCTGCAGTGATCTCCCATGTCCAGTTGTTCTGGACAAATTTCTCCTTTTCTTTGTTTTCTGACATTGATTGGTTATTCTAAAGCCCACAGGACACCCGATACCGTAGCCTGCCTGTTTCCAGTTGTGCAGTGAGTCACCTCCATGTCTGGCAGATGACAGAGTATTACAGGGTGAACTTGGACTCGTCCTCACTCTGTCCACACTAAAGCTCTGGGAAGAGCACCCCTGTCCAAAAGCATATCTAGAATTGCTTCAAACTTTTAGAACAATGCAGGGGATTATGACACTATACTAAATTTAACCTCACAAAGGAATTCATTTAAAAGCACACAGACAACTCATTTGTCTTCCTGGATGGGAGATGCAATTTGCACCATACCACAAGCAGTGCCACCAACAACTGATCTTTGGTTTGCAACCGATCTATCTACCAGCTCACAGTGTTGTCCAGCTCCACCCTCTATCTAAACTAGCTAAAAGTTCAGGTAACACAAATGAACAAAATCCTTCATTATAGTTTACCGAAGAAAACTATATATAGAGGCGACTTGTGCTCCATCTCAATTGGTGACATATCTACTTTGGGCAAGATGCAAGGCAAACCTTGTAAAGGTCATAGGTTCATCACATACAAACAACCACAAACACAAAATGCCACATTAGATAGGGTAATTAGCTTTATAGTTAAAATTTTAGAGGAAGCCGGAACAACCAGAGAGAACCCACAAATGGACACGGATAATTCCAATCAGGAGAAGTCTTGGCTGGGATGCAAACCCAGGATCTTCTTGTTGTAAGGTAAGTATGTCACCAACTGCACCACCATGCAGCCTCATTTAGATTTGATCAATGGGAAAATTACTGAAAAAGCTTTTTAAGGAAATTGGTCAGATTTTCTGAGGATGTAAGACAGTAACACTCATTCTTATCTTAGTTTACATTAAGAGCTATTTTGAACTTAATTTTATCAATTTATTTATTTTAGTCTGTAATGTAAACCGGCTGTACTACAGGGTCCTTCTGAAAGCCACTGGACTTGACAAGTATTAATGGGAAAAACGACACCTTCTATATAACTAAGCAAATAGATGCCATCTGTGCAACATTGTTTAAAGGGATACCAATGTCATTTATTTATGGAAACCTGTACCAACTATTTAAAAATGTCCTCGTAATGTTCATACCCAGGCCACTGGGGTCATTCTTTTCCTGTTGCATGGAACCTCTTCTGTTGAGACCTTTAACTCTGTGTTGTTAAGATGAAGTAAAATGTATACTGACTTGATTAACTTATTGATTTAACAGAAAACAACAAAAAGGTTTTCAAGAAAAAAAAAGTTGGAGGTATTTCTGGCTAGACTGTGGGAGTGGGTGATTGAATTGCAGAGGATTCAAAACATTGAGGCATCCATAAATCCATAATGAAGAAAAAACACAAACATAGCACCGATGAAGCCACTAAACAGTGGTAGTGGGAAGTTGTGGACAGAAAACCAAACAAAACCATTCCATCTAGCAATATTTGATCCTTCTCTCGGCTGAGCATTGATTTCTTTGGTTTGCTGTGTAAGTTTGTGTGCGATCTTTAACAGTTCAATGCCATGAGTGGTATTTGTGCTCATTTAATTAACAAGGTCAATCATTACCTCAAACAAATTGAACTCTGTCTTCAAATACATGATATTTTTCCAGTTTGTTATGGGAATAATATCAGAGAACGCGGAAATGTGAGAAAACAATCTCCCCAATAAACTCAGTTTGGAGTTTACAGCAAAAACAAGAAAAACACAAGGAGTAATTTTTTTGCTGTTTGAGTCAAAATCATGTTTCCTGCTTGTTTGCCCAAACAGCTACCCGACTTTTCAAAGATTGTTTTTATAGTATTTTAATATTTTAATGATATTAACTGTATTGCAAAAACTATTGTTAAAACAGCTAATTTATTAAAAGACAGATTTTTGCTTCATGAAATGAGGAATTATGTTTAGTCTTAGTGGGTTAAGGGCACTAAAAACTACAACATCATCCTGAACTGCATCAGTTTTGGGAGCTCAAAGAGAAACATCTGGTTGGACTCTGCTCCAATGAACACAAGCCGTGCCAGGAACGGCTGCACATGTTGAGCGTAGACAGCCTTCAAAACAAGCACCGCAGCTTCGTTGGCTACTGTCATAATTTCCTTCAGTTCTCGTTCAGTTTAAAAGCCACAGCTCAATGATCTCCATGTGCAGAAGAAACCTGTTACCTAAACGGTTCCAAGAAAAAGAGAAAAGGTGAAAATATGGTTCGGTTACTGTGTGTGATAACAGATATAAATATGTTACATTGTTACCTCTTTGAGCACTGTACATAGTTTGACTTTAAAGTAATCCATCAACCTTAGGTGAGAAATAGCCTTCTATATGTGTCCCCTACATCTTTAGCTTATGCTCTCAGTTGGTACAGAGGCAGCTGAGAAGACAACCATCTCCATCAGTCATAACTGCTGGCTCAGAGCCTGGGGTTCCTGTCACTAAGAGGCTTAAAGTGAAGACTCGTCCCCCTCATTCAAATAAAAGCCAAGAAGGTCAAAAGGTTCCGAAATGATTTGCATGACCAAGGAGGTCCTGACTTTATGACTGCTGCGCATGATTTACACTAACTTATAGTCCTTTAACTGACAACTTCTATCTATTGCACTGCATAAACAGAACTAAAATGTAAAATTGCTGAAGGTGACTAGAGTCTGAAAAATCCTTCAACTGGCGCCAAATTCCGAGTCTCTAAATGTCGTTTTAAGTCTGAGAATACGAGCTATAAAATGCAAGTGGAAGAGCGGCAAAAGGAAAACATTTGGGGAAAGCAGTTTGAGCAGGGAATTACTTCTGTAACACACTGCCGTGTGACCACAAAAATCTGTCTGAGAACCAAGTCAAGACTGTGATCCTTCTTTCACTCTTTTCTGCAGCTTTTCGTCTGTCTCCGCTTATCACCACATCAGCACTTTTGCTCCGAATGAAATCTGAAGGCATTCCTCTCCCTCCCCGCACCCTTGCTGAATCTCTGATCAGACCCAATGGAGCTTTCTGAACCTCAACCTCTGCAACTAATGTTGCACAACTCCTTTCTCCTCCCATTTTAATGTAATCAGTGTTAACAAAAAACTACACTGGGAGTCATCTTAACTTAAGATGTAACCAACCCATCAGTTTATATAGAGTTTAATTAGTAATGTCCCTTAATGTTTCAAATATACAGAACATGCTGAAGGAAATTCTTATCTGTAATACACAGTAAAATATTTTGTGGTTGCTGAACTAATCCCACAAAACTCCTCATGGCTAAACTCCCTGAATGTTATTAAAACATTATGAGCCTTGTAACATATTCACTTTCTGAAATGTATTTCTTTATTGTCTGCTTTGTCAGTAGGGTCAGGATGCTGCTCTATAAGTAGGTACTGTGAGATGCTTCAAACTTCTTAGAAAGTTCAAATCTCCATTTTAAACCTTCGTTTTAATACTTTTGTTGTCTACATTTGTATAAAAACTGACATATTGTGAATGGTTAGGTTTAGGGTTAGGGTAGGAGTAGTTGTAGGGAAGCTGTGAAATGAAATCAGAGACCAGCCAAATCTTCTTTGATGGAAGCATATATAGACTCAGTGAATATTCTTTTCAGGATAAAAATGGCCAGGTTTACAAATCTCTGGACCCATTGAGGAGCAGATTATGTGTTAACATCACAGAATAGGGAGTTAGTGGGAGGGCTTTGCCCATCTGATTCTACGTCTCCATTCTCTTCTACCACATAGTATCACTGTAACTAATATTTACCAAGAATTCATTCAAATCCTTTAATGACATGAAAAAATTGCTATAAAATTATTAGCAACTTTCAGGAAATTTTAGGTTACCTGAAAATTCTTCCACAGAACAAGAGTTATCTTTACATTTAAAAGATTTTAAGCAACAATTTAAAGACTAAGATCATGAAACGCGCAACGGTAGATGGAATGGATTAATACTAATTTCCAATGCTTGTTGGAAACATGCTGTTTCACTAACCTGCAATTTAAGGAAGTGTGCAGGTGGATAGTAGTCCAGGTGATGTCAGATAGTCATATGGTGCGTGGAAGCAGCTTGTGAAGCAGTGAAGCTTGTTCCCCTTCCTCATCAGACGTACCTTCCTCTTCATTTGGCATGCATATACTAGATGTAGACCTTAGAGGCCTTTGAGACTCAGCTTGATCTCCACCTGACTGGTTTGATTGCGGACCCACATTTAGACCTCATTGCCGTTATCCAGTAGCATGATGTCATTGTCAGCCAAGTCATCCTGGCAGAAGTTGGAGCACTTGTCGGAACCAGAGAAAATTTGTGTGTGGTTCTGATACGTACATGGGCCTTACATGGCCATTACAAAGGCCAGGTGGGTCAAGTGGGAGGTGTGATGATATGATCACTTAGTGCAATGGCCTTCTGGGAGAAAAACTCCTTGTCAGTCTATGTGTCAATTACATACAACGTTGCTAGATTGGGCAGCTTACTAAACAGTGATTTTGAATCTGATATTCGCATGTTACATCACAAATGATGGAAACAAAATAACTTCCAAGGGTTCATGGAAGAACTGGAAGGTGCATGGCAGGTGAAGGCAACTGTAGTGTTCATAGTTATTGTAACATTTTAGGGAGTGATAGCCACATTGGACAACACACTTTAAAAGTTACCTGGAGAAACATCAGACATCTGGATCCAGAACAGTTCTTAGAAAATAACCTGATGCAAAGAACCATCAAGCTTCCAAGCCTCTGGTAGAAGACCCAAGCTTAAGCTGAATAGCCACCCGTGCCCGAGGGAGACTTGTTTTTCTTTTTTACAGTAGGGACACCAGATGGTATTTTCCAATTGTTGCATCTTTTACATTTCTAGCACCACAGAGCACTTATGACTCATTCATTCTCTGCTTATGTTAAATGCCACCCATGCTAAGAGTGGCTGTGTGAAGTCATCAGCAGACTGAAGAGCTACTGTACCACAGATATGTTCAAGGAGGGAAGAAAAGTTGGCAGAAAGTTAGTCTTGTGAGCCTGGAATGGTTTTGCAGTGGGAGAAGGACGAATGACGGATAGAAGGGAGGGAGGGATTAGGTGGTGGATGCCTTGGAGAGATTCACACAGAGAGCCGGGGAATGAATAAAGAGGAAGACAAAGATAAAAAGAAAGGTTAAAGGGAATGGAGGAAGGGAAAATGGACTTGTGACTGTGCAGGAGAGAGAACGCTGGCATTGATAGAGGAGGTGAAAGACATTTTCTCTGGCTCCAGGCCCAGCTGGTGTCTACAGCGGACCGCTGCGGGTGTCAGATCTTTATTCCAACCCTGGAGACAGCTGGAGGTGTCAACACTGTTCTGGCCACAGTTATACTCTTGAACTGAGCCGTGTGTTTGTGCACGCAGAAGCCCCACTGTCACAACAAGCTGATATCATGTTGACACAGGGTCCCTCATCTTATGACAGTTGGAAGAATATTCATGAATCTCTGTTTTGATTTGTTGCTTTACTACCTTATAACTGCAGAATAAAATTCATGACTGTACTACAAACGCTTGAAAACCAAGAGTTGATTGTGAAGTGCATAATAAAGCATGACAGGACCCTCAAGAAAAGTTATGTTGGGGCTTTCATGGCCCATTTACATTGAAACAATCACTCATTACTTGGGTTTCAAATTCTCAAGAGCTACAGAAAGATGTCCAAGGGGTTAACTCTTAACTACAAATCAAACTTGTAGGAAGGCCTTTTAGTTTTCGATTAATGTATTCCAGAAAAGATATAGCTCTACCTTGATGTCTGCCTTTAAAGTTTGCCTTTAGATAATTCTGTTAGAAAGTAGAAGTTTGAAAAGATCTAAAGCTCTATCTGCTAAATTTATATTTTTTTAAGGCTGGACATTAGTTAGATCCATAGATTACAAACACGCATTCCTCAGTAATGAGGTTAGTTCTGGTCCAGTTGGTGACTGAGGATGATATGAGGTAATCCAGTGACATAATTCTACACATAATTCTTAAATTTAAGATTGAAGTTTTTGAATGGTTCCCTTTTCCAAAGATCAGAACACTTAATAGCCATATGTTAAGGGTTAGCACAAGCCAGGTAAAATGCAATCGAACATTAGAACATAAGTGAAACCATAAGCATAAGCATAGATTAATGCAGTTTGTGGAGAAATATTTATTAATTACCGTAAATGTTGAGTACTTCAGATGACTCATGTTGATAGAGTAAAGTAAAATCCGCTGTAAACTGAATCATTTTCCTACCTGATAAACTTAACAGTCTGATTATTTTAACTCTTGCCTGACCCATAGCCACTTGAACTGTGTTGTCTCCTCTTCATTTACCTCAAAATTGTCCTTTTGCTAAATTCCAAGATCAGAATTGTTCTATGTGGCTGGGAAAGGATATGTTGCTGGTAGAGAGTTTTTGTTCTTAACATACATGGAGCTCATCAACATGTCTTTTGGAGCAAAAGAGCCTGCTCATTCTTAATCCTTTATCCAGGATGGTCCTGATACAGTTATATAGGGTGACCAGCTTCAAAATACTGTGGTAATAAAAAATATTTACTCCTTCTAAAGGTGCAGTCCTGTTTAGGAATATGTAGTTAAAAATGTTTTAATATTAGAACTGTGTGAGTTGGTATGAAAAACAATGGAAAGGTCTCGTTGTGACCAAGATTGTTTCATTTTTTGCTTTCTGGCTTCAAATGAAGATGTAAAGGTGCCAGAAGTGGCAAAATCCAATACAATTAATATAAAGTATCAAATTGTTTTACGAGCCAATTTTAAGCAAATGGCTCTGGAATGTTTTCAGTGTTGTGGAATAGAATCCAAGCAAGCAGATGTGTTTATGGGAAAAGGGGAGTGCTAATAAATATGTAGCATAATGTTATTGAATTAGTAGGGACTTAGGACCTGATACCATATTAAGCCCTGTCTTTTCCTGTTCACTGCTTTTGATTGCAATATATTAAAGTCGTGTACCTGCCTTCAGTTTTCATCACATCCACTGAGGTGCTGGTGAGGGGTTCCCAATGAATAATAAATGAGCCTGAATTTTCTGATGGAATTTCCATTTGCCCTGTGAACAATTTTCAGAAATAGGATTTAGACGTAATCTCACACAGTGTCCCCTCCAACAGTTGCTGTTTGTAGCACAGCTTAATGGGGAGGTCTCCATTTCCTCCATGGCATGATGTGGTATTTGCTGGCTTTTAAGACACATTAATCTGTGGACTCACATCTAAGATCTTGACATTGAATTAAAGTGTATATGACTGGAAAAAAGAAAGCTAATGCATCACATCTGCGAATGCACAGATTTTATCAAATGCAAATAAATCTACAAAATATTTCCTTATAATTATAAACCTTATGAATATCGGGGAATTTATTTCATTGAGATGTATTTTTAACTTTAGTCATGGTAAGAGAAAGTCTAGTAATGGAAGGATATCTGAGGTATTGTTTTTGTAAACTAATCCAACTGAAATTAATTAAAAGATAAGGACATTTACTATCAAACGTTAGTGTACGGGCTTTATTGTTTTGCCCAATGAAACGTTATCTTGGGGAGTGCAGTGGTACTCCTCTCTACTGTCGTTAAATGCATGCCCAGTATGTGGTATAGCTGTATAGCCAATAACACAGTGTAAACTATTGTTTTGCTGTGCTGGTGGAGATAATGCTGGAAGTCAATGATTTTTCTATTCATTCTGTTGCGTTTCCTTAGGTTGGGAAAATTTTAAACTGATTTCTTTGAAATTTTTTAATGTATATTTGATTGGATTTAATTTATTTCTTGTAAAATTCCTCTAGATGGCGTGTTGTTAAATGATGCTATATAAATACATTGAATTAAATGATATGGATTCAGCAGCTACTTTCCAGTAGATTTTTTCCAATTGAGCCCCAAAGAGTTACAAATTACTTTTAAAATCCCTCATCAAGATATAACCATTGAAAAAAGTTAGAGATTTTTTTTTTTTTTTCATTTATAAGAAAGACGTGGATCCCTTCTTGCCCCCAAATTGCAGCTAAACTAATGTCTAGTCTTGTCCTCTAAATTCAGTTTTCTGTGTGTTTTTGTAAATGTTCATAAACAAGAGACATAACACCATCAAAAATCTGCAAATCTGTTGCAAATGTGTGCTGTATTTTTTTTTATTCAACCTAGTGATAACCACTAATTTAGTTAAACGCATAACAGTTAGGTTGCATTCTGATTCATTTTACAAACTGCAGGTACCTTAAGTGACGTTGAACTTTCCTAAGAAAATATTTTACAAATTAAGGTGAAATGGTTGTGGATGTTCACTTGAGCAGTAAGACCAACTCTGAAAAGTGTCTGCAACAGAACCCAAGGGCTTCATGATCTCTCAAGTTTAATAGAAAAAGTTTAGACTCCATATGAAAAAACTCACCCTTCAGGACAGCTGGGCGAAAACTCAGCTTTGAGAAAGCAATTTCCCACATGTGTTATTTGGACTGTAGAGCCCATTATCAACAGGAAACAACATTGGCTTAGGCTCTGTAGTGACACATAACTGCTTATTTCCAAGTAGTTTTTTTATTTAATGTTAATATTTTATTTTTCTTTAATCTTCTTACAACTTGTGTGTAATCTTAACCAACACTCCTTTAGATGATAGCAGAGGTTAAATGTACACTTGCCAGTGTGCTCGTCTGGCACATTGTTCCTTTCACCCCTACATAGCTTGTAATCTGACACATGGATGCCCCCTCTTCAGCCCTCATTACCCAGCATTCCTAAAGGCAGCATGCTGAGGGTGTGGCAGAGCGACTGGTGGGAGCTTGGCGCAGGTCCAGGTGACAGTGATTGATCAAAGTATGACTGATGGCTACAGCTGACCCATCATCTCTGCCTCCAGTTGTGCCGAATCAGGCACTTCTCACCTTTAAAAAGAGCTTTTGGTTGCCTAAGGGTGATGATAAGGAGGAAGAGGATGTCAAGCTGGTGAAGAAGTCAAGCCGAACTTCTCTGAGGCTTTAAGATGTTTTTTATATGTACTGTGCTGGGGTGTTTATAACTGCTGCTGCTGCAAATATGTTGTCTCCATGACAACTACACATCATTTGTATTGCCAAATATGATCAACTATTTATGAAATGTAAAATAATTTAAACCTTTATACACCTACAATATTTGGCATTAACCTGTACTGCAGCGTTTTTCTGTCGTCTCTTTCTTTTTGACATTTATCTTGATCACATGACCTTTATGGGTTAAAGTAAAAAGTAATCAAGCATGACTTGCCATTCAGGTGTCTGTGCATTTGCATATGTATGTGTTTCTATTGGAATCATTGACAGGTCAAAATATTCATTTGTATTTAAGTTTTTCTAACCAAAGCAGCCAAGTAGTAGCATGGTCACATGATGGAACTGTGGATCACAAAAAAAACTGCAAATAAATCGTGAAGCTCATGATAACACAGACGTAGCAACAGAATGACTTGTAAAAGTATTTTTATCTCTTATTTGTAAATTGTAAGGACAAACTTAAATATATGTTAAATATTGTGATCATAATTATCTTTGCCATGTACACTACTTTGCTGGGCCCAATCATCCATTCTCATGGCTTCTCATATCACTGCTATGCAGATGATACCCAGCTCTATCTGTCCTTTCCTCCAGACGACCTCTCGGCATCGACGCAAATCTCAGCCTGTCTTTCTGACATATCTGCATGGATGAAAGATCACCACCTCCAACTGAACCTTTCCAAATCTGAAATGATTTTCATCCCAGCCAAGGAAAGTATTCACCACAACATCAGCATCCAGTTAGACTCCCTATCTGTGGCACCCACTAAGGTTGTAAGAAACCCGGGCGTCATGATCGATGATCAGCTGACCTTTGCGGATCAGGCTGCCTCTGTCGCTCGATCGTGTCGCTTCTCTCTATAAAACATCAGGAGAAGGCCATATCTAACTCAACATGCGACACAGGTCCTTTTTCATACCTTTTTCATTTCCCGCCTTGACTACTGCAACGCCCCGTGCAGGTCAATCTAAACTCTTCTCATTTGCGGTTCTTCGCTGGTGGAACGACCTTACATGCACTATCAGAGCATCAGATTCTGTTTCCCCCTTCAAGAAATCCTTGAAGACCCAGCTCTTCCAAGAGTATGTCTTGCTCTGTAAGATCTAAATGCACTTACCCCCCCCCCCGATATTATTTAGCACTGTAAAAAACTGTAAATGAGTGTCATCATTAATGCTAAATCCTCTCCTAGCATATTGCAGGTAACTTAGTAAATTGTGTCGTAGTTCAATGTTAAACCCTCTTCTTGTAAGTCGCTTTGTATAAAAGCGTCTGCTAAATGCATAAATGTAATGCAATTGTAATGTAAAGGTCATATCTGAAGCGGCCTCCTTT
Organism: Orestias chungarensis; assembly: GCA_032876305.1. Classification (NCBI taxonomy): domain Eukaryota; kingdom Metazoa; phylum Chordata; class Actinopteri; order Cyprinodontiformes; family Cyprinodontidae; genus Orestias; species Orestias chungarensis. The sequence goes on along the minus strand of JAVLVB010000408.1, from coordinate 3,694,684 downwards.
CACTTTACGGCCCCTTCATAAAGCAGGTTAGGTTGTAAAACAATATCCAATGCTTTCCTCAGTGACACAACATTAGCCATGCACTCAGCAAATCTGAATCTTAGCATTAAAACAAATGCCATTATTTAAAGAACATATCCAAAAAGTCCAATCTATTGTTTTACATGGTCATTGCAGCCTCATGCAGTGTTTTAAAATGTATATAAGGAGCCAGGAAAGCTACTCAGTGTTCACAATACATCAATACAATGTTTTATGAGGAAAAAAGACGTTTTATCAGGAGTTCAAACATCTGGTAAAAGCTGCAACTGAACAGTCTTCGTTAAACTACCTTGTATGTTAAGAATTAGGACAAAACAAGGTCTTAGGAGTTTAGACTTCAGTCTAAACAAAGTCCAAAGTCAAACTCTTAGTTCAACTTGGATCAAACTAAAAAGCTCTAAAAGTGATGTTTGGCCTCCATCTAATTTGTTTGAGACTTAGCAGCAAAGAAGTTTGTCTCTAGGTGTTCAAGGCATGTAAAGACATACCCAAAAGACTTCCAGCTTCTTTTTTCGTTAAAGGTCATTCTTCAAAAAGTGATTTCTTCAAAAAGCGGTCTGATACATTTGAAAAACATGTTTTATGTTGCTTCCAATGTATAATTATTCAGTATCTTGTGTTGGTCTGTTTATTTTAGGGTTTTACATAAAGAAACTAAGAGTTATAAATAATTGTTTCAGGCATGGTAACTGAAGAAAAAAAAACTGTTAATTTAACTTTTGAGAAATATTGTTGTTTTGTCTTAATAATAATACTTTAAATTCACTAAAACATACTTCTGGCTGCTCTTTGTTTGGTAACTCGTATAGCAAATTGGATTTCAGCAGAGAAAGAAGCAGGCGTTTACCTCTAAAATATTTGTGTCTTAGAGAAGCAAAGATAAAACAGAAAAAAGCTTGTTTTTATCGTTTTATATAATTTTTTTCTTTAAGTAATGAAACATTTCCATCCTTTGTGCATTGCTAGATTTTTAAGGAAAGGTGCACAGAAATTCTACCGTGATGTGAGTTTTTTTTCCCCACACAGTCATAGAGCAGTTATGAAGCAGAAACTGATCGATTAGTTTCCCACTAAACATCTGTGAAGTTGAGTCGGATTGGTGACAAAGCCTTGGTTCTGTTAATATTGGCCCCCGATGACCTGGTGGTATTTGAACTGCCCCCTCAGGTCCACTGATCAGAATCCTCTGTGTTATAAGCATGAACACCATAGAAGGGGTTAAGACTTGGTAAGTCTTCAAGGGCCAAGGGTCTACATCCTACCGGATCAGTACAGTTCTCTTTGCAAGGCACCTGGACATGCATCCTGTCAACCTCTCGCAAGCTGGTCTCCCAGACCAAAGGAAAATATCGATCAGTCATTACTTTAAGTCTTCCACTCAAATCATAGCAACTCCTCTAAAAAGTTAATCTTCTTAGGAAAGATCAAAATGTTTGGAAAAAAAATACTTTCAGCTTCTCACAGGAGTAAACAATGCAACATGGTTAGGAAGACAAGCAGAGATTCTTTTCTTTTATTTGATATACCATCAGTTGTCCCTATTACTATTATTCTGTCCAAAATGTAATTTTGTATAGAAATATTAAAGGTTTTGCAGTGACAAACTACATTAGTAAACTGTAACTTGTATAATCTGTGAGGAAGGGGATATATAAAAGGATTTTGTTGTTCTATAAGGTCCTGTTTGGTCCTGCCTGTATGGGTCTAAGTGACGTCAACAGATGTTGGCAACAGACGTTACACTCTCTGCAACAGACGTATAGAAGATATGAGGCATCTACGCCGTAAACCTTGAACTATCCAAGAAGTACAGTCTGTCTCTTTGTATATTTCTTCACTGTTGCTTCTCCACCTCAATCTGCTGTCCGGGTGAAAACTGAGATATTTTTACTCCTCAGTAACCTGCACTTTTTCTCCCATGTGGAAAATTGTGCTGGAACTAACTCTGTTTATTTTTAAATACACAATCATAACCATTGTTCTGTTTATGTTTACAATTAGATTATTGTCTCGACATCATGACACACAGTGGTCCATGCCTTCTGGTTTATAACTTTGTGATGTGAGATTTAAGGGCAACACTTACTGGAACAAGGAAGGAGGTTTTCCACAACACTGCGATACCAATAAAGTTTAAAGATTGTCTTTTTAGTTTAATTTAATCATGACTTTTTAATGATGCAGAAAAAAAACTATTTCATCACCCTATGTTTCTTTATTTTTATGTAAAACTAATTAAATGAATTTATTCATGCATAAGGCTAAAAAAATAAACTTTTTCTGCATGAAACTTTTTTGAATGTATGAATGAAACCTGGACTAAGAAGTTTGCTATTAATTGTAAATATGCTGATAAAGAAACACATAAGAAAGATGTCAAGTGTCCCTTCTTTTCTAATCACACGGGCCTTTTGTGAGCGATACCATGCTGCACCATTTGGTTCTGAGTGGTTTTTATAATAAACTCCTACACATATAAATAAACTCCTCTTACTTTAATTTCAATGGTGTTTATACAAATGTGAAAGTGGTTTCTTTACTTCACGATTTTATCATCTTGTCTCCCAGGCACAAATAAATTAACTAGCATATTTTTTTTGTGTTTCAACTAAATCCCAAGTTTCTGCTGAATGTTTTTAGGTATTGTATCTCTGTCAGTCAAACGTTTAATAGTGCCATATCTCATCGAAATGGAATTTGTAAATTCACTTTTTTAATTGCACGTCGCTTGTGTTGCATTTTTAAAATGACAAACAAACGTCAAGAGGGAGTCTCTGAAAGTGCTTCAATATGATGTCATGCTCACCACCAAAGAAAACTTCAGTATGACCCATCACATCATTTTAGAAATGCTTTGGTTCGATTCCCATAATACTCTTTTTTTCTCTGAAGTCTCCTGAACTTTCAATTTATACCTCATGTATTTTCATTAGGAAATAAAAATTGCTCATGAACAAAGTTTGCATTGGAAGAATTTCTATAGTTCAACACAAGCATGTTTTTACTGTACTGTTTTGAGCAATGTATTTCCTGTAAAAGTGGGATAATCAATCGATACTTTAGCATCAGAGCTCTTTGTGACACTTAAAATGTGTTAATCTCCCACTTCAGGGTGAAGGCATGAGCAGTTTGAAGTGGTGGGAGAAAATCATTTGAAAAGATATGAAACGGGATTTGCACTCTTCTAATCACATCTATCAACAAGAGTTACTTGCAAGCCAGTACAAATGTGTTTCATGTGAACTAAACAAGGTTCGTGACAGCTCAGCAATTAATGAAAACATTTGAGAGAGCAGGGAAATGCTCCAGGGCTCATGTGGCCTTGGCTGATGCGTCACATGCACTTCGGTCCAGAGGTTGCAGCCTTGGTGTCAGCAGGCTGGCCTTCTCCCAGTTAGCGGGAACCAGATGCAACGCTCAACTCATCATTAGTACATGTATCACATAGAAGCAGCCGCCACACAAAAGTCCCTTCCACGATCAAATTAGTGCTCTGTCATATTTTGGAGGGTTGCAAGAGTTTAGGTTCAAAGAGCTGAGAAGGAAGGTGTCTGGTTTCTTGTCCAGTTTGAGGTGTGACAGAATGAGACAGCTAATTAAACCAATTAATGTATGGTTAGTTCAGCATTTATCTTTTCAATATTTTATTTTATTGCTATTTTTATTGGACAGATTTTTGAAGTAGGAATTGACTTCACATGTGTATGGATTTATTCTAATTTAGCAATCAAACAATGCCCTTGCAGGTTTAACTAAATATGCAGAACATGCAGCTCACTATTCAGTGGATCTTGCTGTCAGATTGTTGTCACTCACATGCTTTGTAGACAAACAACTGTATATATATATATATATATATATATATATATATATATATATATATATATATATATATATATATATATATATATATATATATATATATATATATATATATATATATATATATATATATATATATATATATATATATATTGGTATATCTAGATCTAGAAGGCTTACATAGTTGTTTTTTTTGTTGTGTGTTGTGCTATAAGTCTGATGATTTTTGTTCACCTATTGGCTTTAATGTGAAGGATTTCCTCATAACAGGGCAGAAGGTTTCCAAAGCCTTATATGGGGAGGCTGATTGTGGGATGTTGCAATTCTGCTGGTCTGTCGAGGAGTGTTTGTCACACCATTTCTAAGAAGAAAAACTAAATGAGATGGATGCAACCAAACAAGTTCATTCTATCATGGTTCTGCTAATAGTTTTGGTTACAAGTAAATAGCATGTGCCTTTATTAATGTGATGAAATACCAATTCATGGTGGTTTGACCCGTAGGAGGAGCTTCCAGTATAAAGCCTGGAGTACAAGCTCCTTCATTAGTATTGTGCAGATTTGACTTCATGATACAGAGAACCCCACAGAGTGAGCCCAAGTGCTACCATATTAATTTTTTGAGTTTGTTTTTTTAATTTTAAAACTAAATCCTTATATGCACAATTTATTTATTGTTGTCGGGGAAAGAAAAAGAAAAAAAACACTCCAGTAAAGTCTGAGTCCTTCAAACATTTGACATTTGGCTCTGTTGATATTTGGATAAATGAACCTTAGCAACTTGCAGAGAGAATCCAAATAGTGTGAATAAAACTTGTATAAATTTGATGTTGCCATCATCATAGTTTTGTCATATTTCTAAATAAACTCTTGGTTCACTGGTACAAATTTTATTTTTAATTGTAGTCCAAGAACATTTAATTAGATTAAGGTTTGCACAATTCTCAAAGGTCTGTCCAAAACCAGTTTGGATCTGTGTAGGCTGTGATCACGTTTTCACTGTCAGAACAAAACTGAGCAATGCCTCCGTGAAAAATGTTGTTGGTTAGATAGGACAGTTGTTTAGAAGCTAGATTTGAGATTTGATGGTAAGAGATCTGTACTAGTTGTTAAACCCAGTGGAGTCATACAGAGAGTCTGCTAGTTACACTGGCAGGAAATGGATTAAATGAGGGGCTATCCCAAAATGAATAACCTCCATCTCAAATTGTGACGTGAACTAGCACTATAAAAACAACATGAACATAATTTATGGTTACTGACTTAGTTTTTTTTTTGACCTACACTCAGAAACAGTCACTGAACATTGTTGTTGTTTCAGGCCTCATCAAGCATCAGAAATAAAAACTTACATCATATTATCTTTACTTGCTAAATTTTCATCCATGTCCTGAAGAATCAAGTTTTATCCTGAACATTTCTACTTCTTCTCCTTCTTCTTGTGCTTTCTGTCACATTTGTTTCAGATGAAACTGATCATTTCAGACAATATATACAGTTATGAGCTGAGTAATTCAAATCTTGAAGATTTAAATAACTTACTTTCTAAAATAAGTTAGATACTATATTTTATCCAAGTCGAGATGGCAGACAGGTTACACTTCAGTGCTAGATACAGCAGGTGTTGCAGTTATCCAGCCGGGGCTCAGTGGGTGAAACTGAACTATACTTTCAAAGAAACTGAAGTTAAATAGAGTTAATGAGCTCCAGATTCTTCCTCCTAACAGCTGTTAGACTGTATAACCAGGACTGAACCGAATAAACTCAATAAACTATTTACTTCCTTTTGAGTGCTAGTTTGTTGCCAGTACACCTGACCCTTCACTCTGAGGGACAGTAGAAGATATTTCTAAATATGTTTTAACATTGATCGCAGTCACTCATATCGAATAGCTTTTGTCCCTTAATAAATTTCCTAAAGCTGTTTTTTTTCGTTTACCCAGCTCATTTTAATCTCTCTGTCTAATCTATTGTTTCTTCAGTTTTAGGAAAGCTTAGTCTGAGTCATCTCTTGAAGTTTGTTACTTTTCCATTGGTTCATCACAATGGAAACTCTCGAGTGACATTCGCAGCATGCCAGGGGTGAGCAGCGCCACACCAGAGCAAGCTGGCATGTCTGTCAAAGGACCTACTTGGAAACAATCTTAAGTATTATTTACGAGTCTGACAACTGTCTTTTCATTGAACAATGACATCACCTTAGCTTACCCCATTAAGCATTTATTTGCAGCAATGTGGCACCTCACACATCAAGCTGTCCGCCTTGTATTTCCTGTGTCACAAGCAGCCGACTGTTAATTACACGATCTGACAGTCACCGAAGAAGGACTTTGACCTGCTGCTCACTGCTGGATGATCCATTTTGTTGAGATAGATGCCTACCTCCACAGAAAACAACAGCTGCTGTGCCCTTGAGCAAAGAGTTAACTAAGTACAATTAATGGGTGGTGGCTATATAAAAGTACAAATATTAAGCTAAAGCACAGAAGGCTATCCAAAGACCTTTAAAATCTAAAACTGTTCTGTAATGTTCTAACACAACATAAAATGCCTGTACCATAAAATGTTCCCAAAATTGTGTGTGTGTGTGTGTGTGTGTGTGTGTGTGTGTGTGTGTGTGTGTGTGTGTGTGTGTGTGTGTGTGTGTGTGTGTGTGTGTGTGTGTGTGTGTGTGTGTGTGTGTGTGTGTGCGTGTGGCATTCATTTTCAGCAACATGCATTTGTTTAGACATCCAGTTCGATTTCCTTGAGTCAGAATCATTACTTTATAGTTATTTTTCCTGTAAAGTGAATCTAATTTCATTTAGTGTTGCGGTGATCAACAATTTATCTTTATACAAAAAGGAAAAACCATTCAAAGTGCAATTCAACTATTTGTGTGAGTTTTGTATTCTTAAAACTAGGAATTCAGAGCCAAGCGCAACAGGAAGTGAGACATTTTGGATCAAAGCTGCCAAAACAAGTAAAAACGCATTCCACAGGGGCTTTTCTGGTCCTCGATATTTCAAACTAGTTACTTGAAGACCATTCTGTATTTTCTTGAGGAATTTATAACCTACATTAACATTAAAACTGACGTGACGAGGAATTAATTTAACTTCTAACCAGAAAACAGAAAATACTTAAAAAATAGGATTGCATATCTCATTTTATACTCCTGCAAGTCTTAGATAACATAACCTGCCATGTAATACTGTTTGTTTGTTTTTTCAGTCTATCTTGACTGTCAAACAGCAAAGTTTGTGTACTTAACAGATTTTACCTGGATACAGCAAAATCAGAATCTTAGGGCTCTTTTAGAATCTGTTGATCCTGTGAGTGAAGGCATGCAGGCAGAGGCGCCTCACGTCTGAAGTCCCAACAGGGACCGGAAGACCACAGAGGTGGGTAGTAACTAGTTACTTGGTTACTTTGTTGAAACATAACATAAAATACACCTCAATGCATAAAACTACAGTTTATTATATATATGTATGCACATATACCTTTGTAAAAGTGTCTGTCTTGCTTTGAATTTTTTATAAGTGTTTTTTTTCTTTCTTTATAGCCTTTAAAACACCTTTGAACATAACTTTACATTTTGGTTTGTACGAATCATTAAAGAAAAGTGCCAGAACAACTCAGTGCTTCAGCATCCAGAAATAATTTCATGGATGGCTACTTTTTACAAATATACTTAAATAGTGATGTTCTCCTATGTACAAAGTTTGGCTGTTCCACCTGCACTGAGGAGTCAGAACTGTTCACCTCTGTTGCAGCTTTGAATATTTTCTTTTCTCTTTGTCTTCGAGAACATTAAATATAGATGCAATCATCTTCCTTTATTCTGTTTAATGAATCCTCTCTAATTAAAGGAAGCGTTTCTTTGATCTTTGAATATGACCAGAGCTTTTATTAATTGTTGCCCAACAGGGCAGTGTCACTCTCAGTTATGAAAAGAAGCGCCCCTGGAGCTTTTTCTGTTACACAGACAAGAACAAACATGATTTCTGCTCAACTAAACCTGGTAGTTCAGGGACAGGTGCTGCTCAGGAACACTGTGGGGTGTTATTACCGGTACCTTTGCCAAATTATGGAACCATCTGCTGCTATTGAGAAGGAGCCTGTGTTGTCTTTTTCTTTAAGTCAATGAAACCTCATCATTTTTTTCTTGTATAAAAAGCAGTTGCACAACTGTTGACAGCCCCAACCAAACCTACCAGGCTTTGTTAAAATGGGGTCTGAATTTCAAAAGGCTTTATCTGCACAGTTACGTTTCTCCTCACGGTCCTTTAACCACACATTAAAGAGTTCAATCAATCTTTTTTTTATAGTTTAACTTTTTTCCACATGAAATTTGTTTGTGACATTAATAACACAAAAAACACCTGAAAAAATTATTGATGTATGCTTTCATGGCATTTTAAAGCTCTCCTGGTTCTGCAGACTAGTGTCAACCAGAATAAGTTGTTTCTTAAAGACAGCACATAGTTGTTTGCCAGTCAAACACATCACTGAACAGTTACTACTCAGTGGTGTTTTACCACATGCCTACAGTATCAAAACTAAATCCCAGTTAACAACCTGCCATGTTTATTTGTGCATGTGCAAGAGTCTGTGCTTAAGCTTCTGCCTGGCTTGGAGGAACAACATGGCAAGGTATTGTCATAAGTGTTCACTGCCAGCTGTTTGCTGGTTTTCAAGCTGAAAAAGGAAAAAATCATGAAAATAAAATCACTTTACTTATGTGGTGGCTATGTATATATATATTTCCCATTTTTTTCTGAACAGAATCAGAAAACATGTGGCATGTATTTTTACTTAGACACCTTCAATGAAGTTCTGTGTTACCAATTTCCTTGAAGTCACATAACTGGTCAAATGAGCTCCAGGAACACAAGAAAAAGATGAGGGATACAAATGTACATAAGTTCATAGCATTTATTTTTAAATAAAAACAAATATTACGAACATTCCAGATGCTACACTAAAATGGAACAGGGCAGAAATATCAACCTACTTAGACTGATAAAACTAAAAAAAATAGAAATATTATTAAATGGAGAAACAGCGAAGCAGCTGATGGTAACTCTGGAAGACCTGCTGAAATCTTTAATAAAATAAAATGAAGACAACACTGTAAAAATGTAACCATAGCGAATGGGTGAAGGTATATCTTACAGCAAGTCGACAACCTTGAAAATGCAGCCAAAGCTGCAATAGAATGGTTACGTTTTGGTCAATGCCTAGTTATGTATTTGAAGTGCTCAGTAAACATCCAGACTTAAAGCAAATGAAATATATTCTGGATTTTCTACAATGTTTGTTTTCCGTGGAATCTGGGATCTTTTTTTCCTTTTAATCTTATTTTAATTTTTTAAAGAAAAAAAAAATCAAAATCAATCTCTTCCCCTGAGAATAGTACATTTACATAAGTTACTTTAATGTACTTTAACATACAGCAAGACAGCCTTTAACAAAACAATGTGGACAAAGTGAGGAACACTCAAATGAAACTTTGACAGGTGATTGGATAAAGGACTTTTAAGGCAGAGCTGAATGCAAACAGATCAGGGAAGCACAACATGCTCTATACCTGTCAGGAGGGAAACCAGTTACTCTTGAGCGTGTCTAAAAAAAGATTCAGATTAGTTCGAAGTTTTAATTGTCACCAGGTATTTCAGAGGAAAATGGTTCAAATTAGAACGGACGAATGTCTCAGAAACTATATTGACCGAATAAATCGTATCTTTGACAAAACACTTCATTTAGCATATTTGAAAAACTTTTTTCTGCAGAAATATTGCATAGGTAAGAAACTCCCAGTGTTGGATTAGAAACATAGTTCCTACGTAAGGGTCAAAGGTTAAATGTTTTTTGATCCACCACCAACCGAACCATGGCCATGTCTTTTTTGTTCTAACTTTATTTGTTTATCACAACGCAATGTTGTCTGGAAAGGTTTTCCTGACTTTTTCTTCCAAATTCAACATTTTTATGTGTTCCCTTCTCTTTTATGGTTTTTCTTCTCTTTTTATCTTCTTTCTCTGTTTCTGATTGAAAAAGTAAAAAAAAAATACAGGACCAAAGACTTTGTGTACATTTTAAAGCCCACCGGCCCTTACTGTGCTCCGTCCAGATCTTCATTGTGTTTGGGGAAATCAAAGCTGGCAGTGGAGACAAAAAAAATGTGAATATGTATGCCTGTAATCCCTCTTATCCTGATGTTAGGTTAGGGTGTGTCCCCTGGACTTCTATAATAGTACGCAATGAGAAGCTTGAGTAAACACAATCAATGAAAGATACTAGCATATGCACCACAGAGACTCCCCCTCCCTTTTGTTAAATGAAGCAAAGTAAAATTATAACTGAGCGCCATTATGAGCCATCGTACCTCCAGCACATGACTGTTTAGAACAAAAAAAACTTGTTTAGTACTGGGGTTACCCTCCCTTTCCCTGTCTGCCTCTCTCCCTCTGTACAATATTCCTGCATGCTCTCTTGCTCCTGGATTACAATCTCTTCATCCATTATTAATGAAGTTAAACTACTAGTGGCATGCTGAATGTGCTGCATTGGAGATTTGTAGCTAATCCAGCGCAAAACAGCCCCAGTCACATAATGAAGGGGAAAAAAAGAACAAATGTCAACAGTTTCACACTGGGACTGGATTAGACACCCCCACCCTCCTCATTCACACACAGCCTCGCTCCCCCTTCCTCCTTCCATCTCCTCAACACTCACAGGAAGTCCTGCACACACACACACACACAGAAATTTGAGCATCCTCACACACCTCCCTCCATCCCTCTGTCTGTGGATTTTTCTCTCTTTGGATTAAAACCTGAAGCGCAGACTTGGCGGAAAAGGCCAGAGAGCTGCTGAGGTCTGGATGGAACCTCCTTCACATCCAGGATTAACAGCTGCACTCTAGCTTCTCAACGTCTGTCACACTTACAGTCCATAAAGTTTGCTGGGTGACACTGAGATGGGCAGCATCGAAGGATTTTGACCCGGCTCTGTCTCTGAGGTCAGTGGTGGTGCAGTTGTTGCACCGGCTGCGGCGAAATACTGCATGCGGTGCAGCCAAGCGATGTGGCTCCGTGAAAAGGACAGACGAGCATGAAAGACTGGAACTAATCGCTACACGTGACATGGGACCATCCTGATTACAGATTAGCCACGTTGTATCCGCCCTCCGTCCTGCTCCTTTTATTGCTTCTTCTGTCCTCTTTACATCTATCTTTTCACCCTCCTACATCACATTTTCAATATTTACTTATTTCCTCCTGCAAGTTTCGATTATCTATCTCCTATTTTTTTCTCTTCTGCTGTCATAGACAAGAGGGGAAGCTCCTCAAAAGATTTGCAAGACTTTAGTTACATGACTAATATTCACGCACAATAATTTATGACAATAGTCATGTATGTTGATATGTAGATGAATTTTAGTTTAGAAAATTGGAGAAAAAAATGGAAAAAGGATTGGTTTTATTGGTTTTATCATAAGAGTACTAATGAAAAATGTGCCAACAATAACAGAGTTAAACTAGAACATGTACATGACCATCTGAGTCTGTTTAATAGGAAATGCTTCCTGACTGGAGCTCCAATCATTTTGTCTTTATAGTAGTTCCATCGTTCATTTCACAAAGCAATACAACCTGTCAAATGTTATTTTTTAAACCCATTTTAAACAGTTAGGTGTATCACAAAATGCTTTTAAGGTTTTAAAACCAGGAGAAATTAGATTCAACAACCTAACACGCATTTAACAGATCAAAAATAATCTAATCAATTTAATAGACAACAATAATTGATAGTAAAACCTTGTAAAATTGAAAATAGTAGAAATTAATTATAGATTATGAAGGATAATAAAGTATGGAATGTGTGAGATACAGTATATGTACGTTTTATAAAGAGATAACATGTATGAACACCAACGTTAAGACCATGCATACTAAATACACTGTAAATACAACAGATACAATCTAGTGTATTAAAAAACAGCAAAGTGAAAGAAGAAGTATAGCAAAGAAGTAACAACAGTAGCTAAAACTAAAACAAAATAAATTATAGGTAATAATTAATATCTGGAGACTGAATAGATATGTGCTGATATCTTACCTCTCTGCTGCCCTGCAGTCTTCAGGATGGTTGTTTTAATTTAATAGATGCTTTATTTCTTCCTCTTGATACAAACAGAGGAACCTTTAAAGTCTGGGGGGACTGACATGTAGATTTATACTTAATTATGTTCTCATAATAGGTCATGCAAATTACTAGCATTCAAACACATCATATAATCATAAATTATGGATCACATACAGTTTTTATGGATGAACTTCTATACCTCATTCAGGTCAGTAGACTTTTTTTTTTTATATGACCTTAATTGTAGCCATTAATCTACAAGTAAACTGAGTTTTAAGCCACCTGGCCAGTTAAGATGGAAAGATCAGATGTCTTTTTTTTTCTTTGTACTTTGCCAAATTTAAATCACAAACTGCAATTTGTTTTTATTTGGGTTCATTTATAATAGACCAAACAAGGTGAAAGTCTGGTTTTATTTGGAGACTTTCTTCAACTTGAGCGTGGGAAAGCTAAACAGCAAATGAGCATCAGGTAGATGTCTTAGTTCTATTGTTTACAAAAGCTAAATATCAAAACTATATGAATTATTAGCTTCTAGACTGCAAGCTGCGGCGTTTAGCGGACTATCTTTGTTGGAGCTGTTTACGCTACAGACTGGCTTAAAGACACTCGGCAGGTCTTCAGAGCATCGGTGTGCATGCTTGCTGCTCGCATCCTAATGCATTAGTCTAAACAGCATTACAAGACATGGCTCTGACCTTAGCTGGCCTTTTAAAGTATAAATGTCAAAATATAGTTTCCATTTGGGAGTTAAATAAATAATTTATGAAACGTGACACTAAAGAAGAAGAAATGTGTGAGAACAAACAGCAGATATAGTGATTTAAAAAAAATGAAAACAAACAAACACAGCAGCAGCTAAGAGATGCTAGAGGAGGAAGAATATGTCGCTTGGAAAACTGTTAGCCAAAATATATTCAGGGGGTTGGAATGGCTCAGTTAAAGTTCGGCAACACACAAAATAAAAAAATAATTCCAAATTTACGCTGATTGTTTGCCTATGATTTTACAATTATACGGTATTTTGTGTTGAACTATTAATCCATGAATTTCCAATGAAAGCCATCAGAGTTTGAAGTTGTAATATGACAAAATGTGAACAGGTTTAATTGGTTTGAACATTTCTCTAAGGCATTGTGGATAGAAGCCTTTATAAGACAAATAAGTGGGATTCTTTTTTCAGAAACATTTATATTTAAAGTTCCTTTTAGCAACATTCCTTAAAAGTCTGTCTGAAATCTGCCTCTCACCTGAGTCTCTGTAGGTCTTCTCACTCTCCTCTGTAGAAAAACACCAATTAGGACGGAGTTGATTGTGACCTCTGAGTTCACCTCGGGTGTGCTGACTGGAGAGTTAGCGTGTTGCCCGACTGTTTTACATGTTATTGACGGGTTTGGAGGCATCATAGTCATTTTATCACACCGATTTCATTCCTGGCCGATTTCCCCTCAGGCGGGTTAGTGGCAGCCTCTCATCGATTTTTCATGTAATTGATCAGAGACCTGCTCCACCAATTTATTGGCCCACTCGCACCTGTGATTAAGGCTGAGGCCACATGTGTTTATTAATGCGCACATGGCTACTTTCCCTGAGAGCAACATCCGCGCTGTAAAGGTCCGCAGTCCTCTGTGTGGAAACTGTCGACCTAATGAAAGTCGTCCAGGTCTCGGCGACGTTTCTAATGATGCTTGTTATATTCCAAGTTATGTGCAAAGTCAAGAGCAGCAGAGGTTGTTTGGTTTGACCAATCGGAGCTGACAGGCCTCACACGAAAACACGGACTATTAATCAGACTGATGTGTATTTATTCAAAGCCGCTCATGGAATTAAAAATGAGAACGCCCGGGCGGCCCAAACCCACAATGACATCAGTTCTACATTTCTTTCGGTATCTTAGGATGTGATAATTACAGAAGAAGACAAAGATGCGGGACTGAGTACTTTTTTAAATATACACCACGTTAGCTGGGCATGTCAGGAAGAGAGAGGCAAGCAATGGAAGTCGTTTACAGGCCTCGCTTATTGCGCTCTAAACCACAAGCTGAGTTGGAGTGCTTAGCGTTGGTGCAGCTCATCTCCCTTTGGTACTGTGACAGAGCTGGAATAGCAAGGATCAGGCATAAAGCCGCTCAACAAGCTCAAGAGCTATCAAAAATCCACCCTTTTAATTTGGTTAATTTACAGGCAGCTTTTTCACTAATAACATTCTTGGAGTGCTACTTGACAAATGGAAATACACAGTAGATGTTTCTGACTTGGAGGAGAAAGTAATCTACTGTTTTTTTACATGTTTCTCTCTTTTTCCAACTGCATCCCTTTCCCTGACATCCCTCCCCCCGTCCAACAACAATTTCAGTTTTAGCTTAGACTCAAGCTTAAATGAATCAAATATCTCGTAATTATTATAGATCTACCATATTAGCAGATCTGTTTAAACACTTAGGTTTTACGATGTGACCTGCAGAGTTCTGGTTTTAGACCGACTCTGTCAAAAACGGAGAAAGAAAGGGTGAAAATGACAACACCACTTCATATCTTCGAAAGCTTTTCTGAATGAAAATGATATATTGGATAATGCTTTGGGAATACAAGGGAATTATTTCACAAACAACTGTGCACAAAGGACAAAATTACAAAGGCATCCCTTTGTGATTTGACTGCAATATGTGTTATCCATCACTGCATGCTCAGGATGCAAAGATGGGAAGAAAGGATAAAAGACGCAACAAACTACCCAGTGAGGAAATTAGATGAGACAAATTTGCTACCTTGTAAGATGTCATCACACAGCGCAGCGTCACAGTGGGGTGATTCACAAAGAGACTAAAGTCAGCAATAATTACACGTCGCATACATGAGTGATTTCTGGCCTTTTAGTCATGCACCTCCACACATACAGCACCATCTCAATAAATGAAAATGTTATTGTAAAAGTTACTTATGTAATTTCAAAACATCTAGCTGGTAAAAACCCTTCTACAAAACGCATATGATGGATTTAACAAATGCCCGACAGGCTGTCACTGACACACTTCTCAATCAGGGTCAGGCACTACAGGTCACTGCTAAATAAACTGGCTGTTATAATGTACCAGTAGAAAGTTTTGTGGAAGGAAAACGTCTCTTTGCACAGGGGTAGGTTGCACACAAATCTAAATCTTGGGCTGTTGCCAAGGGAATATCAGATTTGGCAACAAACCAGCAGAAGGCCACATAGTACTTTTCAAATTGTACGCATAAAAAATATTGTTTTAGTTATTTAAAATAATATTTAAAGTATTTTAGAAACGTAAGTCATAGTCATGAGAAGAACAAAACGTTCTACTTGAATTTTATCGCTGTCTCTGAAATGTTAAAAAGGTTTAAAATGTTGCATCTAAGGAATAATGACATGCACAGAGATGTCTGAATCTAAGAGCTGGTACCAGTTTAAAGGTTCTGCGTGCAAGAAACGGAGCCGAGTACAGTTTTGGAAGTTAGGATTGAAGTTCCTGCACGTTTTAGAAGCACATGGCATGAAGCTGTTAGCGGCTGACTGGCTGCTATAGTCTATCATCTCTCCTCCCTGAAGCGCAGCTCGGCTGATATACATAAAAAGCTGCAGAGAGTGTTTTGAAATCCTCTCCAGCATGCAGGAGGAGGGAAAAAGTTGAAGTGTCCACACGGCGCTGACACGGACGCGCTGATGTGCTCGTTAGGAATCAGGAGAGCAGGTCACCCTGCTTCTCACATCACAGCCCATCACAAATTCTTTCAAGTGTCCTTCTGCGTCGCCAAAGATGACAACGGCGAATCGATAAGCGCTTGAAATGAAAAGAAGCCGGCGGTTTGCCCCCGAGGCGAAAGATTTCATACCCGCCAGCCCTGTCTGAACTTCCGGCGTTCCTCTGCATGTGTGCGTGAGAAAGAGGAGGCTGCACGCTCACTCGTGTCTTCCTCTCCTTTGTATGAGAAGGTAAGAGAAGCATGGAGCCTCTGCAGACCGGCAGAGATGCAGAGATCCTGTTTGATTTCTAATGTCATTTGCACGTGGTCGGTGTTATTATTATTATTTTTAATTATTGTTAATAATTCAGATAAATCATCACAAAATGAACTTTTGTTCACATAAATTGATTTATATCCATTTTAATGTCCTTCCATCACATTACATTGAGCCTTAGATGACTAAAACATTTTCTGATTACGTCTAGATAGCCTAATATGTTCACATGACACAAACTGTGTGTAGATATATACAATTGGTTATTTTCATTGCATCAAAAAACATTTCCAATTATTTGATTTGATCTGTAGTTTCTGGTTGAATAAACGACGCGCGGCTTTTGCTTCAGTTTTTCCGCTTTTGCGCGGAAATTCCCGAGTGGAGGAGCGCATTAATTACCGGTTTAATGGAAGTATGACTAAAAATGTAAAACACGGATTATGTGCTGCGTTTGGGGGGTGGGGGTGGGGGTAACGCAGGCCTGCGTCCGGTCGGCTCGCCTCGCCTCAGATGCGGGCGGAACACGCACGCAGTCTGCATCAAACGAAACGGATCCGTAAAGAACATTTGCATCTGAGCCAGCTGTTCTCTCCGTCCGCACATAAATCCGCAACACGATAGCGCGCAGTCTGGAGCAGGAGGAGGCCGCAGCCGCTCAGCGGCTCCCAGCTCCTCTCTGAAATCAAGCTAAGAAGCTTTTATGTGTCCCATCAGGTCAGCTTTATAATTAACTGAGTTTGTCTGGTTACAAATTAAAAAGTGTAATTATCTGATTATTATGTAGATAATAATTATAAAAATCTGTCTCGTTTATTTTATGGGCTTAAACAGTTTAGAAATATAATAAATATTAACAGAAAACCTTTAGTTTCTAACTAAACACGCACAAACCCGCGCGCGCTTCCTCCTGGAAACGCGCGTCAACATTTTTTGGGATTGTTGCTGAAAGTTGAGGGTTTTTGTTTTTTTCTGCTCTACGCAAACAAACACACCCCTCTGTGCGAGTGCGCGCACGCACACACACAGAAACGCGTACACGTGCACGCACACACGGAGTTCTCCTCTGAGCTCAAAAGCTGGAAAGATTGCGCCACTCTTGGAGCGACTTTCAAGACTGGGAGAAAAGTTGAGAAGACAGAAGAGGGCGAGCCGAGGATGAGAGCGCCTCCTCCGCTGCAAACACGCACTTATTCATGCGAGTAAATGAGGCGAACCTGACAGCAGCGCTGAGGGGATTTTTTGGTTGTTTTTTTTGCGGGAGAACCTCCACCAGGCTGAGTTCACCACTGCTGGACCTGCGGCTCGTCTGACTTTTAGCAGGATTGTATCTCCGATAGAAAACACCGACGGCTCGGAGACGGAAAGCTTCACACCCGTCCGGGGGGAGCAGCTGGTGAGTACAGGAGGAGCTGGAGCTCCACAGCAAAGAGGACCGAGGTGCTAGTTAGTGCAAAGTGTGAGAGATTTCGTCCCACCTCGTCCCTTTTCTGGTGTTTGATTCAAAGCCGGGAGGTTTGGCGCGCATGATCGTCTCCATGCTCGATGATGGAGAGCTGGAATAAAAACAGCAGCGAGATCAGATTTATGACAGAGATGTGAAAAAGGTCATGAAACTTTCTCTGCATAACCTACAAAAAACTATGAAATAAAAATAAGGTTGATGTCAATGATTTATAACATACAGTTGGACATGTAAAAAAAAACATTGATCAAATTAATAGAGTACAAATTAAATTAGAAGAAAAAATGACGCCGATCGCTCCGCGTCTAATGCGGGACCAATGATGGAGGTTAGCCGACGGACGGCTGCAGCCTCAGGATCACGCTGTGCTAATTTCACGAGTAAAGCCCGCGTGGAGAGATGCCAGCATCCTGTCTGCACTGGGCCAGATGCCACGAGTCACGCTGGTTCGCATCAACTGTTGGTGCTGAGAGCAAACGCGATGCGTGGAGGAGAATGGATGGATGAAAATAGGTCCGGCGGTGATGCTGATGCTGCTAAGTTCCAACTGCTCCCACAGGAGGATTCGTCTAAAACAGGCTTAAACAGGACGGATGATGATGGCTGACAACACACCCTTTAGATTAAAACAGCAATTATTATTATTATGATTAGTATTAGTATTATTATTAGTAGTATTTGTTTAGTGCTATTTTGTAAAAAAAATAAAATGCGAATATCTTGATTAATTCCTTTCATTTTTCTTTTATTTTCACTTTGCTTAATTTAATTTAATTTAATTTAATTTAATTTAATTTGGTTTAGTGATTTTTTCCCCTACAGGAAAACAGAATTATAAGAGAAACTAAAATTAATTTAGGGTAAATAATGCCATCAAAATTAAATAATAATAATAATTTGCTTTACTAAAATCTTAATGTAATAATACTAATAATAATAATAATAATAGTTTGCTTTACTAAAATCTAAATTTCACAATAATAATAATAATAATAATAATAATAATAATTTGCTGTACTAAAATCTAAATCTAATAATAATAATAATAATAATAATAATAATTTGCTGTACTAAAATCTAAATGTAATAATAATAATAATAAATTGCTGTACTAAAATCTAAATGTAATAATATTAATAATAATAAATTGCTGTACTAAAATCTAAATGTAATAATAATAATAATAATAATTTGCTGTACTAAAATCTAAATGTAATAATGATATTAATAATAATTTGCTGTACTAAAATCTAAATGTAATAATAATAATAATAATATCAATAATAATTTGCTGTACTAAAATCTAAATGTAATAATAATATTAATAATAATAAATTGCTGTACTAAAATCTAAATGTAATAATATTAATAATAATAAATTGCTGTACTAAAATCTAAATGTAATAATAATAATAATAATAATTTGCTATACTAAAATCTAAATGTAATAATAATAATAATAATAATTTGCTATACTAAAATCTAAATGTAATAATAATCATAATGAAACAGAATTGCCTTCAGAGGCCGCAGCAGAGCCTCGGCTGCACGCGTAAAAGTCTGCAGGGAGCTCTCATTAAATATCTGTGATTAGATAACAGGAGCATGCAATAACCTTCCAACCTCCAACCTGGACCTCACTCCTTCATTTTGCTGCTGAAATACAGAGAAGAGCTTCTGATGAAGTGACTCGCAGATACACAGCATGTAGAAGTTAACCTCCAATATCAGCTTCCTCTGAATGAAAAACAGGGAATAAAAAAAAAAACTGAGCGAAGATGTAGAGCAGGTGAGGAGGAGAACTGGGGGAAAATGGTTAACAGCATGACTGCATGCAAATTTCCTCCCGCCTCGAATTATCATAAGCAAACAGAGAGAGCCTGGACTAATAAAAAGCCATCTGTGTAACTTCATATCGAGGCAGTATGAGGGGTTGCGATAATGAATTTTGTAATATCCCACCGACAGACATCTCAATCAGACTCTAATCCCGTGATTTTACCACGGAATCACTCCACTTCCCACTCCCGCAGACAGCAGCAAAACACGCGCGCAGGCTCAGGAAAAACACGGGAGGGTTTTATCCACGGCACGGAGATCCGACAGAGCAGCCCGAGCAACGAGGAATCAGACAACAAGGAGGGAAACACAAACTGATGTTCTAACACATCTGGAGTTTCTGAGGCGCCACACTCAAAGTTAGAAGAACATGAGTAACCGGAAATCAAAATGCTTTTATGAATTCACCTTTTTACATCAGACATCTCTGTGTCTTGGTTTGAAACTTATTTTTCAGGCATGAATTTGTGATTTTCTTTTTAAATATATTAAAAGTATTTTTTTGGTAAGCCGCTGTTATTACACAAGCAAAAATATTTTACCATCACCCTGATTTTTAGCACACCATCATGCTAACTGTGGCCCTTTTGTCTTTTTCTAATTTGCAGGATATTGACCAGAAAGCGCCATAATGGATTCCCACTGCCGCAAGCTGGCGACCACCTGCGCACAAATAGGTGAGCAGCATCTTCACATCATCTGAGAGAATGGAAAAAAATCACTTACAGTAAAATTAGAACAGACATGCGCAAAATAATAATAATAATAAATACTTTACTGAAAATGATAATTGTAATACTTACATGTAAACTAAAAGCCTTATTTTTTAATTAGCTTTACTAATTAGTGAGGTCAAACTAAAATCCTAATCCTTTTGTGTGTGATTAAAAGTGAGATATGCGGGTAAATATCTAATATCTGTCAGTTTCCTCATCTTGATCAAAGTGGATGAGCATATTCTGGCCTCCTGGTTGCTTTTTACTTTGTCTAAGTGCGACACCTGCTGGTCAGATTTGTCTTTAAATGGGGTTTAAAACCAAGGCTTTGATAAAGGCTCCATGGTTCAAGCAAATAATTCAGATTTCACAGATTCAATTTGAAATCTTTTTTTTTGTTTGTTTCTTTTGACCTTTTTAAAAACACCAAACGTCTAAGTAGAAGTATTTGTAAGCGCTCTAACTTTAAATTCTGTTCCGTGTATATTTCCAAAAAAACTTGATGTACTGTAGTAAAAATCATGGGATTCGTTTATTTGTCTCTGATTCAATAATAAAAAAGCTCCCTTAACTGTGAACCAACAAACAATAACTTTGGTTATTTAATTGAGTGGCCGCTGATGAAAGCTTTATCCAAACCTCCACAGATTAGGAATGATCTGATGAATAAAGGCAGAAACTGGAGGGCAGGAGCTGTAATTTATGCAGCCTTGCTCGTTGGCTCCTGGGAAAACTAAATGTAGAATGAAAGCCCATCCGTGAGCAGGAATACGCTAATGGTGGAATCTGATGTCTTCTTAATCCTATGTAAAAAGCCTTGTCGTCTCCCGCTATATTGACTGAATTGCTAATTAATGGCCCTCTATGGCGGAGGCCGATGGCGCGCAGTAATCCGCAGAGGAGAGAGATGAAGCATTCAGATGGCAGAAATGAAGAGGAAACCGATAATCCACTTCAGGTTTAGTATTACAATAAAGCTGGAAGAAAAAAAGGGCATCAAGCTGTTCAATAATGATAATAATACTACTACTAATAATTTATATAGGGTCCAGTTATTTTTTTCAGATGACAGATTCATCTGAATGCGTTCTCTGCGGGGCATCTGTAATCCTGTAATTGTCCTGCGTGACTGATGCGTGGTTTTGTTCGTGTCGGTGTTCGGCTGGTGTTTCTATACGTGGAGGAGTTTTCACAGGATCACTGCGTCCAAATGCTCGGCGTGGCCACGTGGGAGATAATAGCCCCCCCCTTGTTTTGAATGTTTTCATTGATTTAGTATTTTCTGAAGGTGATGATTATGATGATATATGAACATATAAGAAGGAGCTTTTTAACCAGGGACGTGCTCCTCCTCGGCCTGCTGTCCTCCATTGCATCACATTGATTAAATGAATGAGATGAAGATGAGATGAAAGAGAGAAGAGTCCCACAGCCACCAGACTCTGCAGCAAAGTGACGACAGATCTGCTTTAATCCGTTCTCAGCAGACTCGCTCTGCTGCAGGCGGCGCGTCTCCCAGCTTCACTTCATGAATATGAGGTCAAGAGGATCTCATCCTTTGACAGCCAGTGTGGCTCTTTTTTTTTTTTTGCAGAGAGTCTGTAGCTTCTGATTGAGTTTTTAATGTTGTTTCATCTACAACTGAATTTGCTGCATGGCGGCTGTTTTGCTGTTATTCCCGGTTACGCTTTAAAAGACTCTGGTAAAATGTCATGTTTGTTTGTTTGTTTTTGTTTTTCCTAGATTGTAATCAGCACTTTTGGGCAGAAACTTTAGTTTAACTGCTGACAGCCTATAAACTGAATACTGAGATACGTTTTCTGATCTGGTTTGTTGGAAGAGTTGTTCACTGGGACATTAGATATTACTAAAATATATTATAACAACTTTAGATCTGTTTTAATAGAGTTAAATATTCCCTTTACTACATTATTTAATGATAAAGCTTAGATTTAAAAAAAACATTAACTATGTCACTAATCTAGAAAGAACAAACCCAAATTCATCCCCCAAACCGAACATGGTTCTATTGGGACATGTTTGTCCTCACTGGTATGTCCTCTGTCCTCTACTTATCAGTTTAATTCCAGTAATAATTTGAAGAAAAAACTTTGACTTTGTCTAAAAATGTCATGGTAAACAAAACTAAAGTATTCCAGAAAGCTAAATAAAACCTTATGTACTTATGAACCCAGATTTGCTAGAAATATTCCTCATACATTTAGATTTATAAAATAGATCAAATGTATATTTGAACTCTGAGTAGTTAGATTTTAATATATCATCTTTTTCTTCTGTTGGATCGGAAACTGGGGAACAGAGGAGGCAATGTTCTGTGTCACAAGGGATGTTCCGTGATGTTTGTTCCTCTGAGCTTATAGAGCAACATCCGTATTTAAACTACAGCCAATATGGCAAAGCATGGTGGTGGGAGCAGTATGCTGTGGGGACGCTTCACTTCCACGGCGATAGTAAAGCTAAGCAGGAACCTGTATGTGCACATGTGTGTATTTGTGGATGTATTTCAGCCCCAGAATGCCGCTTGATGGAGTAGTTTCTGTTCCGCGCTTCGGCGGCACGCGTGCGCCTTTTTCGCATAGCTCGCGCGTCTGGCAGTTAGCGTCAGTTGACAAGTGCGCACAGATCGCGCCCCGCGCCTCCACGGCCCGTCTTTGAAGCGCACATTTGTTTGTCCTTCTCCCGGGACCTCTGTGGTTGGAGACGCTGTTTGTCTTTCATATTCCGCGCGCGTCTATTTTCTTTGCGCCTTCAATCAAAAGCCGCTTCATCCGCCGAGCAAACTGCGGCAACAGAGCCCGGGAGCGCGCGGCTCCGCGTCTCTTTACTGGGCCAATGGACCCGTCTCATAAAAGGAGGCCAAACTGTGTTATATTCCGTTTAAACTGTGTTATATTCCCTTTTTATTTGGTATTGCTTTGCCGCGCAGTTGCGCCCCGGGCGCCGCCGGGTTCACCGCGCGCCTCATCTCTTTTTACATGCTTTTATTTGGGAGAGGAAAAATAAGCGGCAGCAGCAGCAGCGCGGGCATAAATACACTGACTGACAGATCTCGTTTCTTGAGAGCTCGGGTTGGTTGCGCACGTTCACATGGACGCGCCTGTCAGGGAGAATGAGGGCGGGCGCACAGCGGTGACGTGGATGTGTGGAGAGAGGCGAGCCTGGATAGGCAACAGCTGAAACCAGCAGAGAGCTGGAGAGAGTCTGAGCCTCTGGATCTAATATCACCTACCTGTGCTTGTCACTCCGGTTCTCAGTCAATGTAGCTGCACTTTTCCTCCGATGCTGTGAGAAAACTCAATGGCCTGCTTTAAAGCGTCCTCCAGATTGAACAGAGAGAGGGCCTCATCTCAGCAAGAGGATCTGAGCTGCTGTGCGCTTTTTGGACATCTGAACGCATTCCGGAGTCGGACTTTCCGCTCAGCCTTCCCGTGCTAGAAGCAGAAGCCCGCGAGATCTTTCACTGATGAGCTCTATGAGGGATCCATTAAATATAGACCATCAGCTCACCGGGACTAAACTGGCTTCCACGCACCACACGGCTCTGGCGATGGCGTCCAGCCTGCAGCCGCTGCAGCGCGCAGGGGACTCCAAGCACCGGCTGGAGGTGCACACGGTGTCGGACACGTCGAGCCCGGAGTCAGTGGGTAAGAACCGCCGCGGTTCTGGTTCCCCTGCAGCCTGAGATGCCAAGTTGTTGGAACCCCGAAGATGGTTTCTGTCAGTCAAACCCGTAGCTGTCCTTTTATTAGCAGCGCATTCGTCTGTTTGTTTGGATGCTGATTTATTGTAACTTTGTTTTTTTTTCAACAACAAAAATGTCTTAATATTAGCGCGAGAATAAAATAATAACAATTAAAAAAACAAGTATAATCTATTTAATCAATCAGAAAATATATGTGTCTAAAAGTTCCTAACTGGTTAAAAAAATCTAAATGTTACACAAAATTTAAACTGGCGAAAATAATTTTAAGATTTTTATTTTTATTTTCCCTCTCATAGAAAAAGAAAAGATCCAAAATAAAAACGACGACTCGTCGGACGACCCGTCCAAAAAGAAGAGGCAGCGGCGGCAGAGGACTCACTTCACCAGCCAGCAGCTGCAGGAGCTGGAGGCGACCTTCCAGAGGAACCGCTACCCGGACATGAGCACCAGGGAGGAGATCGCGGTGTGGACCAACCTGACGGAGGCCAGAGTCAGGGTGAGCCTGCTCAAATGTATATATATATAATGGACAGTTACGCGTTAAAAAACGGTGCATTGTTCAAATGTAGTTGATGAATAAACACGTAAATAATAAGAATAATAAAAATACTCCTGTGTGAAATTTCTATTTAGTCCCACATTATTCCAAAGAAGCTTTAAAAAACATTAATGGCGCAGTGTGTAAATATTGTGATTGATTTTAAAATGTAGTTCCAAATTAGGCAAATGATTAACTGGCTATTAAGAGTAATTAGCAGGCGGTGCTGATGTTAACAGTTGTGGTCGTTGACGTGCCAGGCGGGTTGTTGTCTGCGCGTAAAAGAGGTGCAAAGCTCGTATTCTGCGTGTGATTACGGTGGGGGTGGGGGAGAGGGGGGGAATTCACATCCACTCTATGTAGTCTGCAGACAGAGACGCTGTAGACGGGAATTATCTGCAGAAAGCTGGATTACATTTTAGATGTTTCAATATTAAAAAATAACACAGTTTTTAAAAATTACAAAGAAAAAAGAATTTGGGTGTAATTTAAAAAAAAGTATTCTTTCATCTCCCAGGTTTGGTTCAAGAACAGAAGAGCCAAGTGGAGGAAGCGGGAGAGGAACCAGCAGGCCGAGCTGTGCAAGAGCGGCTTCGGGCCGCAGTTCAACGGACTCATGCAGCCCTACGAAGACATGTACCCCAGCTACACGTACAACAACTGGGCCGCCAAGGGCCTCACGTCCGCCTCGCTGTCCACCAAGAGCTTCCCCTTCTTCAACTCCATGAACGTCAACCCGCTGTCGTCGCAGACCATGTTCTCCCCGCCCAGCTCCATCTCCTCCATGACCTCGAGCATGGTGCCGTCCGCGGTGGCCGGCGTGCCGGGCTCCGGGCTCAACGGCCTCAACAACCTCAACAACCTCAGCAACCCGTCTCTCAACTCGGGCGTGCCCACGCCGACGTGCCCGTACGCGCCGCCGACGCCTCCCTACGTGTACAGAGACACTTGCAACTCCAGCCTGGCCAGCCTAAGACTGAAGGCCAAGCAGCACTCCAGCTTCGGATACCCCGGAGTCCAGAACCCGGCCGGCAACCTGAGCGCCTGCCAGTACGCGGTGGACCGGCCGGTCTAGCCGCGCCTGCACTGCACAACAACCCCCCCACTAGTGACGCAGCAGGTCTTTAGACGGGTTTGGAGTGTTGAAGGGAGTTTATTGGTCGTCTGGTAAACCAAGACTCGGCAACTTTTGTTTTCTATCAGATCATAAAAAAAATAAATCCTGCTTTAATTCATTTTCACGCAGAGAATCTGAATTTGTGGCGGTTATTGTTATTATTATTTTTTTTTTTTTTTTGCAGTGTAATTAAAAGCGGCCGATCGTAGAACTACTACGACAACGTTTCTCCCTTTTAATTTGATTTTTTTTTTAAAGAAGCGCACTAAAGACTGAACCACTGACACAAACTGAGCTCCTCTAGGAGCCGAACGGCAGCAGCAGTTTTCAGGTCCTCTGATGAGTTAAAAAAAAGAAGAGAAAATCTCACTGAGGGCTTTTTTCCTTCCCTGCCGGGATTCTGGACGTGAACTGTTCACTCTAAAGGTTCGTGTAAATACTTTTGAACGATCATCCTCTCCTGACTGTTGCGGTGGCTGCACCTCCTTCAGGTTCCAACTTATAAACGCATGTGGATAAAAAAGGAAACAAAAAAAATACAGATCCTAGAAAAAAAGAAAAAAGGAATCGTGTTCTGCTTGCAAACAAAAAGGGAATGTACATATTTAAAACACACCAGCTGTGTGTTTCGAACATATTATAAATTTATTATTGTCTGTGTGAATATCGACTTAGAATAGCAATTCTGGATTAAAAGAAAAAGAAAAAAACAAGCATCCAAAATGTTCCTGCAACACAATGATTTTCTTCCTATGTGTAAAATATTTGGTACAGGATTATGTTTTTTTTTTTTTCCATCATCCCCAAAAAATATTGTGTTTTATTTAATGGAAGTAAATATATTGTTCCAAAAACATTCTGCCGGGCGACTTTTATTGAACCCTTGAGCAAGAAGTGAATTATTAGAGAGCAAACCGTGGCCGTGTGTTTGCAGCCGCGCTTGTGCGTCTAATCTGGGGATGAAGACAATGGGCCGCTCCAATACACATAACCCGGGATGCTCCGGCAGATTAGCCCTGAAAAGCGCGCCTCCTCTCCGGCCCACAGCCTGGGCTGCGCACTGGGGCTTGAAATAACACGGGAATCAACAAAGACAGCGATCCATTAGGTGTCCTTCTCTGAAGTGGCTTGTTAGACCCGACGCAACCTTGGGAAACATTTTCAGGAGAAATGATGCGATTCAAATGCAGCCACGCATCAAATCTGCCTGCTTTTGTTCCACTTATGTACACACTTAAAAAAAAACTGCTTCTTCTCTTTTCTAACCCGTTTGTCTTTGTACGTATGTAACCTACATCACTTCATCTGTTTGCCTGTTCATTGTTTTCATATGTGCTTCTGTTTTTCCCTGTTGGGGGGCTGGGAGCTGCTTTAAATGTGCACAAACGTAACGGTTGCAAAACAAACTATGATTCGCAAGCTTAAGCAAACAGCCAGAGCTGCAGAAGAATGAAGGCTGGGGAGGCTGCAGGAGGACGCGGGGAGAGTGCAGCAGAGACACCGCCGCGCGAAATACATGCAGCATGCATGCAAACAAATAAACAAGTTTGTATTCCGTTTATTTGTATATTCTACCTTATGCAGCTTTGAGATGGAAAACGGCAACATTTCCACAAAGGTCGTCGTTTGGCCCGACCCAGAGATCAGCCTCGCCTGGGGTCGCCTCTCATGGGGCTTTATTATGAGCAGAAATAAACCTCAGTGAGTCCAGAGTGTTGTTTTTACAAAAGTGCCAGATAACAAACACAAGAGAAGCGATCGTGCGTTTGTTTCTATCTGCGCGCATAACTGTGTTACCTTTAGATGGAGTTGGAAATAATCGTGGTGCAGGGGTGGGGTGGATGGGATAAACCCTGGTGAATACACAAGTCTGCAGTCTGAATACACATCGACACAATCAACATGAGAGGTGGAGGAGGCCTCAGTGAGAAGCTGTTCATTTGGCTGATCACAACTGCGCACTAGCGCGGCTCCCGTCTCCTGCTCAGAGGTAAGAACCAAAGTAACGAGACTGCCTTCAAAATGTAAGTGCAGGTTTTAAAAACACATTTACTTTCT
>JAVLVB010000408.1:3656610-3667146 GCA_032876305.1 Orestias chungarensis | reverse complement strand
ATATATATATATATATATATTTGTTGTTGTTGTTTTTTTTACAAAAATTGGTAATTTTTGTAAAAAACAACAACAACTTGTATTTATGTTGTTGCGATGCGACCAAAAATCCAACTGTGCCTGCTTTGTGTGTTTAGGCCTAGAACGCTGCAGTCCATCTTGATGGTTAATTTGTTCCACTTACATTTTAAGAGAAGGAAAAAAAATCGCTGCTCTTTGAAGGATTTTAATTAAAAAGACATGAAATACAAAGTTCCGAAAATCTATCGCTATATTTCCGGTGTAAAAAGAATTAATCGCAGCATCTAAAGATTTATGCAGACAAAAATATAACGGTGTTAGTCATTTTCAGGAATATTGTAATGAGATGTAGTATTAGGAAACCCGTTTGGCTGAACAATGAATGTGTAAAGTGGGATTTGATTATTATTATTTTATGGTAAGACAAATTAAACCATTTTCTGCTTTCCACGATTTATTCTTCGTGCGTCTAGTTGCTCCTTGTTTATGTAACAAATGCGGGAGCTGCAAGGATGTGGGTTAAAATAATGAACACAGATTCCGGATGTTTCAGAGCCGGCAGGGTGGCTCAGATCAATAGTTTATTATTTGAAGGAGGCAATGAAGCAACAGGGCCAAATGAAATCACAGCAGGACTCCAAATTGAGCAAAAACAAAGTCAGAGCTGCCTGGAGGTGAGATAAGATGGGGAAGCAGAAAACCGAGGCTTACACCAGCATGTTCCACACACTGTTTTAACTCGTGCTCTTACACAGGTGTAGTTATAGTGAGACAGTTTGGCAGGAGTTGGGCCAACACGCATGAGCTCTGCTGCAGAGAGCACTCCTGAGTCTGGGGGAGGTGGAGTGTTTGGCTCCTAACCAATGGAGGCCGAGCAGCTTCAGCTAAAGGTCACACCGTGTGACCTCACACATTCTCACCCTCACCTAAGGCCTGAAGAGAGGTTTTCTACAAGATTCATTACTGCCCATCTAAATTAACACTCAAGTAGCCAAAAAGCTGCTCGGGAAAATTTTCTGAATAAATCAGAGAAGATGCCTCAATTTAATGCAACATTTGTGTCTGTTTACTCAGCTTGAAATGAAATTAAAAAAAATAAGATAAGATAAGATAAGATAGACTTTAATGATCCCGAAGGAAATTGTTTGAATTGTAGAAATGTTTTTTCTGTTTTTAATAAAAAGTTTAGATTTAAACTATTTTATTTTTGTGAGCTTGGGTGAGAGTAGGTGTGCAGCAGGGAGTGCACGTTTGTTCAGCATACATGTGCCAGCCGTGCAGCCGTGTAGGAGCTCCTCTCACCGTGGAAGTTTGCAGCGGCTCGAGGCCATGATGGCAGTGGGCTGGAGCGTGTGAAAGCAGATAACAAGCACACATTTGATGACGCGCACACTTCCTGCTCTCTGAAGTTCTATTAAAGAGGGATGAAAACAAACACACACACGTACAGATCCCGGTTGTTGGTTTTAGTTTTCTTCAGCAAATCAATTTCTGCAGGTTGAGCCTGCTGAAAAGACCAGAGGTGCAACTGTGGAGCAGGAAAGGGGGGAAAGGCTCCATAATGGAACATTTCTAAGATAATCGATGTTTAAAGTCTTTAAGGGTAAAATATCAGCTGCCCTTTACAGGCAAAAATCTTCAGGCTTCACTCAGGAGGGTTTGCATTAAAGGGAAAGTCTGTACAATTTGAGGTGAGGTTTTTTCACCATGTCACCTTTATTTATTTATGAAATAAATTAAGCTTTTATTTGAGACATGAGACTTTATTATTCATATAAATGTTTCCCCGCTGCAGAAATAATCAAGTTAGTTTTAAGTTTTTTAGATCTTGTGGGAGAACTGTGAATGTCTTTCTCTGTATGTGTGACAATACATGGCTCTCTGTCCAGGGTGCATCCTGTCTAAGGGCAGCACTGGCACTCAGCAAACACACATATTACATTAGATTTACCCCAAACACATTTCTATAGGTAATTTAAATATACAGTTAACACAGTGCATGGCTCCGCACTGCTGAGGTGAGCGGGGCTGATGTTGGTATCTGATTTGTGGATTCTTACAGTTACATTAATGAAAACCTAAAACATTGAAAAGAGCATGTCTTCTTCTTATTTGTTTGGGAATTATTAAAATTTTACATTGAGACAACAAAACAACAGTATAGAAAAAAGTCAAACTAATCACAGATCCATGCCACAAGCAGTTTAACCAGACACATTTCTGCGTTTTTCTGTTATGTTGGAAATGAAAAATAAAGTAGCTCATCTATAGGATACACAGGAGAACAAAAGGTTTCTTGCAGGAACCATGGCTCTCTGAAATGTTCCACATGCCTCGTCATGTTAAACTGACAAGTCCAAAGCTGCTAACGTTTTAGCATCATCTGCAGCATCGTGTTCAGACACCTGCAGTTTACACAGGCCAGCTCTGCACTGTTTTCTTTGAACCTGTCATCTACTGCAACAGCTTAATTGACGTTTACCTCGGTTTTGCGTCTGTCAGCCACCCAGAGTCTGGGGTTGAAGAGCAGCCCGGCACGACTGTTTCCCAGGCTCCAGCTTTAGGTAGAAAATTACACCTGAGCACTTGTGTTTGCTTTAGTTCTTCTTTCATTTCACGTCCCACAATCTTCACAACCCAGGGTGAGTCAGAAAAGGCGGAGGAAAGTTGGGGAAAAGTATTTCATCTGGCCTTATTTTAACATAGGTTTGAGTCTTTTTCTTGCTGCAATAAAAAAAGATAAGAGTAAGAAAGTCAGAATGACAGAATCAAAGTACAAAAAGTTCTAAAACTTCTCCTTAAACTACCAAGCTAACACCGAACATCTCAGTACTTGCATTTCTTCAGTCTCTTTCTAAAGATCGTGTTCAGTCATGCAAAATACACAAACCTTTTTTTTGTGCGCCGCAGCTCGATGTGATGGCAGGAACAAAGGCTGGAACGCCTGCAGAGTTAATGTCACACTTTACAGACCCAGTCAACGTTCCAGCTGTACAAACACCACATCTCTGAGCATAAAATGAGCAATATTACTCGGAAGCCGAGTAAAGAAAAAAAATACAATATCACAATTTATTCACCTAATTCCAACTTCGGTTCAGTTCCTGAGTCTAAACAAAAATGTTTTCCAAGCCAAATCTCTGTGGTTTCAAGTTGTGTGGTTATGGGACCAATCCTGTGGAAATATGGGCACCCACATGATTTCAGTTATGCTGAGTAAATTCTCCTCTCTTTATTCTGTCTTCCTTGTTTGGCGACTGGCCTTTCTGTGCTTATACCACACAGGTGGGCACACACATGAAGCTGTGTGGAACGCTAAGAATTTTGCTTGAACGTATTTGTGTGTGATCCTGTTTGGTCTTTAAGGTGTCATTGTGGTCCTGCAATCTGCAAGCGTCTGGTTTGATTCCAACTTCCTGCTGTCACGTGTCAAGGTGCCCCTGGGCAAGACAGACAGTGCAAAGCAGGACTGGGTGTAAAAATCCAGTCTGCTTACCATCTGAACTCGACCGTATCTTAGCATCAGCAGGTTTCAAGGAGCCTTTTAAAAGTTTGCAAGTATTTTAAAACATTAGAATTTGATGTGAGAATTTAAAAGTACCCTCATTGTCAATTACCTAAACAGACATTCAGAGTTTCACATTTATCCGTCTAATGAACATTCAGAAGAACACAGCTTGTTGAAAATGTGTCGGGCTGTGATTTATAAACTTGGAGAGTATTCACACTCCCTGAACTTTAAACACATTTTGCAACTTTAAAATACTACACCTTCATTATTCTATTCTATTCTATTCATAGATGTCCCTGGGTAATGTCCACGTAGAATTAGTTATCTTCTAGTGTACAGTTTCTTTAGAGGACAACCAGCACCATGAAGGCCAAAACCCAAGACACACAGGTCAGGGAGGAGGTTGTAGAGACATTTAAAGCAAAATCCAGCATAATCCAGAGAGATAATTTACTTGAGACTATGGAAGATTTGAAATTGGGATGGAGGTTCACATTCCTGCTGAACTACAATGGAACAGGTTAGATCAAGACAAATGATTTCTTAAATTGTTCCAGTCAAAGTCTAGACATCCATTCATCTAAGGATCTGTGGCAAAGCTTGAAAACTAATGTTCACTAAAGTTCTCTGTTCAATACGACTGAGCTTGAACCGTTTAACACAAAACAATCAGCAAAAATGGTACAGTAATTCAGACTGGCATCTGTAAATAAGGTTTTTCTATTTCTATTTGCAAAACATGTTGATAATTCTTCATGCTTGGTTTTATGTTTTTCATCTTTGGTTACTCCAAATTGAAATAATATGTATTAAATGTATTAATTGTAACATGGAAAAAAAAAGAAATAAAAAAAGAAAATATTAGGGGCGTGAATACTTTTGCACTGTATATTAGTCAATGTGTGATTCATTTTTTAGTTGCACAAGGCGATGTAATTACACTGGCAGTTTTCAAACTCTGTAACTAAAACCAGTTTTGGCGGAGTCGGCGCTAGTAATTGCTCCCACATTTTTTCACAACTTCAAGGAAATAACTTGGATATAAGCTGCATTTCTGAGAACCCTTTTATTACTTTCTAATTTTTTTTCTACACAAACATTTTTGGAACTCAAGCAGTTTGCAGCCGACCGTCCCTCCACCTATCATCTGGCTGCTATCTTCTAAGCTAAAAGTTCAAATGCTCTTATTAATATGGACAATTCAAAACACACACATTTTTATAGGTTTTATACCTGCTAAAGAAAAATAAAACTTTATGGTGAAATACGAAATAAATGAATAAAAACTCCCCAACTTTTATGTAACACAACGGGGACATTTTGTGAAGTGGAATTTTTGACACTTTTCGCCCAAATTTTTCCACAACAAAAGCAAATATTTGCTGCATCAGTGATGTAAATAAATTGTGCAGATTCTGCAAAAGGACTGCTTTCATTTATGGAGGATTTATTTATTTCTTTTTTTTTTATTTCTGACTAAAATTATTAAAACCAGTACATCCAATTATTTAATCATATTTTGTTATTTGGGACATTATCTAAACTAATGAAGCTTCAATGGCTCATAAAAAAATAATAAATATTAAAACTACCTATAAACCCCACATCTGTAGATTGTTAGATTAAGTGTTTGACAAGATGTTAAACAGTAAATATATATATATATATATTTTTGGAGGCTTGATGTTCAGAAATGTTATAAATTTTTCTGAAATATTTATTAGAGAACAAAGCAAGCTGGATAAACATGTAACAAAACTCAGGTTTTAAATATAAAAATTATACCAGTGCAATAAACTATGATGGTGTGTAATAAATGTTGTCTCTTATGTGTTTCCTCAGGGTCTGTGTTTGGTCAAATTGTGTCATTTCATAAAACATTTGCTCAATGCTGTTCTCAGTCATTCCTACAATCATCACAGATAGTTTATTGCTTCATTTTTAAAATCTGTCTCTGATTCCACACAGAATGAGACAATAAACCATGCCTGGCTTTGTTTCCTACAGGAGTGAATCCAGCGCCTTATCGCGCCAGCTCTGCTTGCTGTGGTCTGTTGGATTGCACATGGAGATCAACACATCCCTCCTCCCCATGGAGCAGACAGAGCCTGTTGCTGCGAGGGAGCAGCAGCAGTTTGGGACGGGGAATCACCACAGCCAGTTCATCAGCTGACAGAGGAAATCACCGTACGTTTTCACTGTTTACACTTTGTAAAAAATGTTTGTTGGCTTCCACTTTTACACAATCCAGATGTTGTCAATCTCAGTTTTCCCAACAGAACTTTCCCCCTTTCGATCACCAAGGACATCTCTTTCTGTCTGTTACATTAACTTTTTAGTTTTTAATAAATTGTGTTCCCCATAATACAGAAAGATGTAAAAAACCTCAACAAAGCAATGTTTAGTGTATGTTGTGTGTGCATTTTGTTTAATCCCGGTTTAACCAGTGTTTTCACTTTTAATCAGTAAGTTTAATGCTTTGAGTGTTATCTGAAATGATTAGTGTGTGTAACTGGTATTTTAAATGCTCTTTTCTGTTATTGTACCTCAGTTCTTTTTGTCTCTTGTTGTCTGTATTTGTGTAAAGAGAACAAAACTGGAAATCAAATAAAACATCAATTTAAACCTGTAGGAATTTAGAGAAATGTTCTCTAAAGTTGCTTTGTTTTATTTGTATTTCTAACACTCAGATCCAAATTTTGCTGAGATGGCAAGAAGTTTGAACTGCCCAACTCAACTCAGTGACAGTGTGTCATTGTTATAAAGGGAACTATAAAGTAAAGAAAACTTTAAGTAAAGAAATCAACAGTTAGCTTGTCTGGTTGCCTGTTGAGCATAAATCTTTAAAGAAAAACAGCAATAAGTTATAAATTAAAGTAAGCAAAGCTAAAATGTGAAGAAAAATATCAGATCTGCTGTGAAAGGGAAAAACGAAAGTGAACACTCCACCTGGTGCTGCTACCTGGCGTCTCTGCTCATCCACCTCTTTGAGCCCACACAGCATTTGCAACCCACAAGAACAGACGGTGTGGAGAGCGACTTATTGGATTGGATCCCATCCAGCAGTGACTTATACGCTCAACCTATATGTCACAGATGGGAGGATTTCTGTGTGGTTGATATAGGAAATCCACTAAGGAGTATTGATCTCTCTAAGATCTGCTCTCCCTGCCTGATCTTGCAGGGTCTGAACATCCAGAGAGACCTAGAGGGGAGAGGAGACACTGGAATCTCGTTCTGGCCTTAAAAGCTAAAACAGAGATGTTTTTTCTTCAAATATTCATGTAAAAAAAAACAACCTTCCCACAACAGCTGTCACATTTTTTCGTAGCTCAAATAAAGCTAAAGTTGCATAAACAGTTGCATATAGATTAGTAATGGATTGTTTTTTAACACAACTGTTTCAAAGAAAAATGAATAAAAGTAATTTATTCATATAAAGTAGCTCATACTTTGTCAACAGAAAACTCATTAACTCATTGTTTGTTTGCAGGTTCCTCTTCAGGTAGATTATTTTTCAGACCACTGCAGGACTCACCAGTTTACCTGATACAACAGAAAAAATATTATTCCACCAAATTATTGCTTGAAGATTAACCTAAATTCATACCCAGCAGAACAGTTTTTTGTAAATTCTTTTAGGAGATCTAAAACAACAAAATGTCACCTTGGATGCATTAAAAGAATAACATAAGCTTTATGTTAGTGGACGGAAACAAGAGCATTAAAAGAAATGTGAGGCGTCTGCGACATAAAACAACTTCAGCTTGTTTTAGATGCGTCTGGTTATTTTTAAATGTACTTTAACATGAGGAGAACACCTCATGGTGTTCTGCCTAGTTTTCTATGACAACATGGTTTAGGGTTTATAAAATCGTAAAAAAGGGTGTAATTTATCATATTAATTCTCATTGATTCTCTATGCATTCTCTGTATTTGGTAGAATTCTCTTCTTCCTATCCGAGTGGCTGTTTAGTCCTTGTTTGTTTAAGACTCATTTCACTGTTAACTGCTAAAGCATTTTCTTCACTAAGGTCATGTGCTTTGATTGTACGACAGATGTTCCACAACTAAGACAACAAACACCAAAGAGATATGTTCAGTGTCTCACATTCGTCACTGGGACACCGAACACATATTTTTCCTGGAGAGTAAGATAGCTGGACATTGCCATGTCGCTGATACTGGCAGGCAGACGTTTGAACACATGAATGTTGCACCGTAAATCATCATGGGTTCAAATCCAGCCCAGGGCAAAATACACCACAGCATCCAGTGTGGTTCCTTAGGCAAGACCCGTTGCGCTACTCCCTACCTGGTGCCTGCAAAAAATGGCTGCCTCGATGTGGTTACACCAAAAACAATTTCCTATGGGATCAATAAAGTATACATTATTATTATTATTATTATTATTATTATTATTATTATCTAAAAACTTTACCCAAAAATAAAACCGACTTTTCAGAATTGTCATCCTGATTTCTTCTTTTGATTAGAGAACTGGGCTGATGTTATTTATTTTCCTAGTTTAAGTGACGATACAAGCAGCAACAATCTCAATCAACGGCAACTGGCTGATTCAGATTTTGGGCAACCTGTGAAGACACTGTTGAAGGAATAAGTTCAACTAAATTCTCCAGTTGGAAGTTAGCTGACTTTGACTAAGTCCATCACTATTTCCAGATTTCAGACTTAATCAGTGGTTTCTAGCTATGATAGTTGAAGCTGTGTACTGATCCTTTATTGTTTCTCTGTAGGTCAAAATATTATTATTTCAGTTTTAGCTTTATTTGGCTCTAAAACGTTATGGCACATCCAAGCATTCATCTGTTTTATCCATCTGATGTATGCTTGAATGATTTAAGCAATTCAGCAAAATCTAACATTCATAATTATGAGCTAGAAACTATTAAAAATGAGGGGCCCCAAGATGAGACCTTAGGGTATCCAAGAAGTGTTTTTGCCACATACGGTATCCAAGAAGTGTTTTTGGCACATCTGAAAAGATACCTAATGATCCACTACAGTTCAACCCAGTTCTCCAGTTCCTTCAATGATACATCATGGTCAGCAGTGTTGAACCCAGGGATTCCAGCACTGTTTGTGTTTATGCTGATGTCATTAACATAGTCTGACTTTACTTTCTGAACTGATGTTTTTGTATTTGCTATTTCGTCAATACAACAAGTGCACAAAACTGTCGTCTCTTCTTTGTCTCAGATAGCTCAAATCTCCAGTGATACAGTCAAATTCAGAGCTGGTGGATTCTTGTGAAAGCAGAGCAACCTGCAGTCGCGGCCTCCAGTCTCCACAGCTCTTCTTCATTACGGTGCACGGTGGGTGAGCCCGAGCACATGGTGCGGTAATCCCTGCTAGAGAAGCCACCGTGCTGTCATCACCGAAACTAATGACACTCCCAACACCGACGTTCACACAGATGACGAGCTCTGGTAGCTGCATAAAGACTATATCAGGAATTATATTCTCCACAGGACCTTTTATGCTGATTCTGATTTATCCTCTGTTGTGAATCAGAGGCATGATTTATCCTGCTTGTTGTTGTTGGTGTCATATGCTGGGAGATTTAAAATGTGACACACCGCTGTGAGGTTTATTGCTGTTTGCAGAGTCTGAATATATATACACAGTTTCAATTAGAACCTTAAACGCACAAATCATCAGCATGGATTTTACTTTCATTTGGTCAGTTTGGGACTTTATATCAGACAATTTAATCAGCATTTCTTGGACTGGTGGACTTGTTATATGGCACATAGGTAAATTCAGTGTTTTCATTTTTCCTTAAACAAAATGCAGAGAAATTGCCCATATTTTGGTGCCTTCAATATTATTCTGGTATAGTTATTTCTACGGATATGACCATTCTCCACATCTGAAATGCCTACACACACAGCTTTTAAATATTATCCATAGATTTTTGTGTATATGATCTATTGTCTGTTGTACATTTCCTTTGATAAAAAGTGGGTTGTTTTGATGCAGGTTGTCCTTGTCCTGGTTGTCCTTGATGTCCTTGTTGGTGTGAGAGTCACTTCACTGAGGGCATTTACAGAGGAGATCCAAGTTCTTCCAATACATGGTTTCTGAACTGGTTTGGACGACATAACAAATCTGCCTAACCCAAAAATAATATATACATATTTTTGAAACTACAACTAGAATTTCCATCAGGACAATGATCCAAAACATGTATCAAAGCTGGTTCTGAAAGACTCGCATGAGGCTTATTGATAGATCTCCTAAAGCCCTGATTGTTAAAAATATGTAACCTATTCTTATAACAAACCTTATTTCTGTCAAGGAAAAAGATCAATTATCCCTGCAGAAGTATGCCGGAAGCTTATTGATGGCTACCAAATCCATGTAGTTGAGGTATAACAAGCTGAAGGTCAATTTTACCAAATAATAGTTATAGCTTTCATGTATAAATCTCTCAATACGTGGATCAAAGAAAATCCACAGAAAAATTCAAATTTTTGAAAATGCTTGTTGCTTTTAAAATTTAAGGTATTTGCTTGATAACCGAATGTGGAAGAAAAATAGTTGAAACACGAAAAGATGATACTGTATACTGTAAATCTTGTGGTATTCTCAAGTGGTGCAATATAAATAAAGTACTAAATTTAATTTAAGTCAACCTCAGTTACGTCCAGGCGCGGACTGGCCATAGGGAGAACCAGGAGTATTCCAGAAGCGCGGGCCTAATATTGGCCTGCTGGCCTCCGTCTGTCGGCAGTGCCAATATCAGATAGACAGACATCATACAGACAGACCAGCGCTGGGACAAGCCATAGAGGCAGTCAGGCCAGCAGCATGAGAGGAGGGAAAGATGATTGGTTTATATGAATAAGACCCGCCCCAAAGGTCCGTATCAACCACACAGGTGTGGAGGAAGGGGCGGGGCGGGGCGTGTCAGCGAGTGGTGTAAGAAGTGAGGAGAAGCGACTCGGGGCTAAAAGAGAAAGATGCTGGAAGAAGAAGCG
>JAVLVB010000408.1:3644764-3656510 GCA_032876305.1 Orestias chungarensis | reverse complement strand
CACACAAAATGTTGGTACAAATATTATTTTAAGGTCAAATATATATATTTTTAATTTTAATAATATATTTGTACCAACTTTTTTTGGGTTTAAAGTTGAAACAGAGACCCCTAAAGGAACTTGAGGCTGCACACATTCAGTCTACAGTGTAAATATGGAGCCTATATAAGTTTAGCCTTGAAATTAAGATCAGGACTGGGAAGTTAAAATCACTGATTTATTATTATTTACTTTTGAAATGATGTATTTGTCCAGCTAATCGGATATAATCTTACCATTATCATGTATATGAGTTCAAGGCCAAATCAGTGAGACACAGACTAAATTATCTTACTGTATGAAATACAGTTTATGGAAAAACTGTGACACCAGACCTGCTGGTTCTTCAGGAGAAGTAAATCATTTGGGAGAAGTTACAAAACAATTACTACAGTAGAGCAACAACACATGAACACTACCAGACGCTAACATAGACATGAATGGCTCTCAACTGTAATAATAGCTTTCTTTGTAACTTGCCGGTATTCTATTAAGTGATTATGCTGTTAAATATTTCTTTCCGTTGCTAATTTGCTGTTATGTATTCCAGATCAAACATGAACATTTGTGTATTCCAACCTTTGATTTACTGTAGGTTGGGGTTCATTAGTATCCCCTGATGATGTGCCACTGAGGCAGTTGATTTTTTACGTGATTTGACTGTAAAGCTCTAACTTGGACACTTATTATTGTGTAAAATCTTTATTATCCTAGTACTAATGCATTAACAGCAGTAAAGTTGCTATATATTACAACCTTAGAAGTTACAGTAAGTCTAATATGTGGCCTTTTATTTGGAATTTGCTATAAGTGTGTGTGCGCACACACCAAATGTGTTTTGCTTGTGCCAGTGCATGTAGGTGTGGTTGTGAACATGTATGTGTGGGAACATGCATGCGTGGCAAGCCCCGGGTGGCCTGGTTACATGACTGACTCCTGGCCTGAAAAAATCTCTCAGTATAGTCTATAGTCCATACTGGACAGGAAATGACAGACAAATCATGATGCAAGTGTTTACAAAATAAAAAAACAAGTAACCAGCTTTTCTTTTTTTTATATAACTGATCTTTCCAATCTAGGTGTAATTTTAGATGACTGCCTTAAAACTAATTTGATCACGTATAAGTACAACTTATATCCAAACATTTGAAACATACTATTTAAATGTATGTTTTTTACAGTTAACAGTCTCCTTTTATCAAATTTGAATACTTCAAAATCTGTTTTCTGACCTTCTAAAATTATTTATTTATCCTCAGTTAAAGTCAAACACATACATTTCATTTGTTAATTTAAATCTAAAAGAGCCACCAGGGGTCAGCAGAGACACTGTCTGATTGAAACAATGTTTGCAACTAAACGTTTTTTTTATTATTATTACAATAATGCTGAACGGAGTCATAAAACATTATCATTTCTATCAGAATGAAATAATCTTTAGGGAAAATATTTTTTATGATAATGGTTATAACTTGTTTATCAGTAAAGAAAAATATACTTACAATCAGTAAAAAGGATTTTAAGTCATAGCTGCAATTAACACTTGAGTTTATTCATCTCATGATGCGAAAATCAAACAGATCTGAACTCACAAAGAAAGAAAGTGTAGATTCCTCTGCAGGTATTTTCCAGCCCAGTATTTTGCTGAGGTATCATGGCGGGCTATGAACTGGAAAGGTTTATATCCTCCATAAACCAGCAGGCCTTTCTAAGCTCTGAGACTGCACCTGCTGCCCTTTTGGTTAAAACAGTACATATACCAAACTCACTCATACATCATATCACCAATTTTCCATCTTATTGGCAATGTCAGTCAGAGGACTGGGATACACAGCAGAATAGATTTACTCTCAAGGCTTTTCTTCGCCGCAGACATGGTATAAACAGGTTGTAATGTAAGCCATACATTATGAATCCAATTTGTTTGGTGAGATCAAGTGCAAAGAAATCAAAGACAATCCTCACATCTACCACAAGATGGCGCTATGCTTGAGAACATGGAGCCTAACAGCCAGTTTGGTTACTTTGGGTATTTTCAGTTTTTGATCATTCAAACAAAAACGTTGGAACTTTGTTTGAAAGGAAACTCAGACACTGAACTACTGATCATAACAAATAACTCATTTATTATTTTAAAACGCTGCAATGCAACGAGACAGACACAAAGGCCAAATGATGTTATTGTGACGATAATAACATTCATAATATATAACAAAAAACCACCTTTAAGCAAACTAAACAGTTCAGTACATCAATATTTTTTACATTTAAATCTAAACCCATAATCGCATTTGGTAATGTTTTTAAGAACAGGGGCCAGTAAATCCAGTGACAAAACCCAAACCTGTCTTCCTTTTTCCTCCTGAAATCAATAAGCACAACAAGTTCAACAGATACAAATAATTGTAGAACAATAAAGCTGTCTGGTTCATCTGTGGTTGAAACATGTTTTTGCTTCATTCAGTCCAGCTAAACATTGCGGGTAGAGCAGCCAGACATTTAACTCCAGCAACAGCAGCCATATTTCATGATAAAAGTTCTCAAAAAAGTAAAACTACAACTTAAAGTAGTAATATCCATTTAAAAAAAACACACTATATAATCTTTATGTCCTAGCATGTCATAAATGTGGGTGTAACACTGATATAGAAAACCTTTTTTGATCTCCTTCTTCTATTGTTAAGTCAAATAAATGAAGCCCTAGTTAAGTTTGGTTTAAGTTTCTCTTTAATTTCTCACCAATTTATTATAATTAGAATAGCAAAACAATGTTGATGATAATAATCATAATCATAATCATAATCACAATAATCATAACAATCATAATAATCACAATCATAATAGACATTTGTTGTTTGCATCATGAAAGTTTACATGTATGCTGTTATGTCATTGTTTCACTGCTATAGATTAGCCAGGCGGCCTCTGGAGGTAGTAAATATCTGGGGGGGGGGGTTTCAAGGACAGTCTATTTAAAGCAAGCCAAGGAGAGCTGCAGCGCCTGTTCAGAAGGTGCTGAATCTTCAAAGGTGTAGCCATGTGAACAAGATCAGGTCATCCTGATGGATGTTACAACACGTGTTAGGAGTCCTGGGAAGACTGTAGCTGTCCTTCACATGAGCTCCATACTTACAGTATGACCAAATAAAGAAATTCCAGGCCTTCTCTGCAGATGATCTTCAGAGATATAGTTGTCGTTACGTCAGAAGAACGTTTCATCTCTGCATCTTATCGTGACAGATTACTGTGACTGATAGCTCTGCTCGTCTGGGATTTAGACTGGTGACGTTTCAACTTCCTGTTGAAATCCTTGGATACCAAAACCAAACTATTTGTTCAAAGTCCATCTTACGGGGCCAAAGTTAAAGCTTTCATA
The DNA here is from genome assembly GCA_032876305.1 of Orestias chungarensis. Lineage (NCBI taxonomy): Eukaryota > Metazoa > Chordata > Actinopteri > Cyprinodontiformes > Cyprinodontidae > Orestias > Orestias chungarensis. The sequence continues at coordinate 3,653,095 of JAVLVB010000408.1, read as the reverse complement.
ATGCTTGTATAAATGTTGGGAATCTTTTTACATCATCAAAGCTGAACAGCTATTTATGAGTGAGAAGACACTTCTGTAATTATTCTCTAATGACTGCTTTCTTTTCAGATAATCATTACTCATCAGTATCTAAGCCATATGCAACTTTCTGGCTTCATTCTGTCTGGAAATAAGATCTATGCATCCATCCATCCAGGATGTACATAAACTCCCTTCCAGGAGATCTGGTTCTGTAGAAGATACCACAAAATCCTCCAAAAGGGATTTCAGTCATTTCAATGTGAATGATCAGTTGTCCTTATCTGAGCGGTCCCAGGTTTGTTACTGGAGTTTTTACTGTTTTAAAGTTTCTGTGGGTGAATGGAAGATTTTAGTGTAAGATTTTTGCTTGGATTACAGAGGGCTCATCTCTCTTACCACTCTAGCAGATTTCATATAATAATTAGGAACATGTGTGTGAAGTTTTATTTGTGTCAAACGCCACATGGGACCAAAAATGTCAAATTTATAAATAACTATATGCTAACATAGAACGAGTTGCTAGTAGCTAAAGTAGCTACGTTTTAGTTTGTTTAGTAATATACAATATCAATAAATGGAAAAAATAAAAATAAATCTGAGCTGGAATGATAGATGTTTTAATTAAAGCCGGTCGCTGAGTTTAAAAGTAGGAGCAGAGCGCCAGGGAACTGATGATGTGTTGATTTAAGTACAAATCTGTAGTATTTTCTTTAGTATTCCAGCTTTCATAATCATTGCAAGGTTAGTGGTATGAAGTTATATTATATCATACAACAATTAGTTCCGACCGAGTAATCTGATTGGACGAGAGACTTTCCATGAGTGCTGTTATTCACCCATAACAGCACTGGGACTGTTCACAGGTGTATCCCTCCACTACACCTGAACTCTAACAGTTCATTTTAAAGGTTGTGAGCAGAAAATCTTATAGTTCGTTGCCTGGCAACAGCATTGTCAAGGAACTATTTGTGTTACATCACAATCTTTTGTGGTGTAATATTGCTAACTAATAAAATGTGTTTGTAGAACTGTTGTGTAAAAGCAATATCACACTCGAGGTCGTGCTATATCGGTGAATATCGGCCTCGACCGAAACACACCAGTGCCGATATTCACCGATATAGCACTCCCTGTCGTGTGATATTGCTTTAATAACCTTCCAGGATGTGTGTTTATTACACAGAAAAAATTGTGTAGAAAGTAAAGTATCGCAGCAGCTGCGGCACCCAGTTCTAAATGTATAAGAACAAATGTTGGATGGTGTAGAAACTAAAAGACTCCCAGCTTCTCTCCCAGATATGCTCTAGTCAGGGCCGGCCCAAGCCTCCATGGGGCCCTAGGCAGAATTTGATTTTGAGGCCCTCTATTTCCGTGAATATCGCTTGTTGATCATTCCCACATTAAACTTAAAGCAGCTGTAGCAGTAATGTTTACCTTCTATTGACAGCCTAACATAAAATAAACAATAAATATGACCCAAATACCTAATAATATAAATGAAGTTACCTGAACCAAGGTAAAACAAAAAAAACAAAAAAACTACAACAAATAAACAGCATTATTGCCCACATTTGACTTCCAGTACCCTAGTTCTTCCTCAATATTCCATCCACTCCAAAAAACATGTGCTTCAATTTAATTTAATAATAAAAAATCAATCTTTATTTGTCACATACGTGGTCATACAAAGTAAAACTGCAGTGAAATGCTTTTTTTGGTGTAACCACACCAAGGCAGCCTACTTTGCGGCGCCAGGTAGGCAGTAGCACAAAGGGTGTTGCCTAAGGACCCACACTGGATGCTGTGGTGTATTTTGCCCTGGACTGGATTTGAACCCATGACCTTCCAATTGCAAGACAGGCAACATACCACTCGAGTTATAATAATAAAGTACTTTTATTAAACTGCTCTTGGGGGCGCCCTAGTGGCTTATGCCTCGGGCCGGCTCTTGCTCTAGTGCATGTTATCTCCACCTTTACCTCATGTTTCTTCCAGCATTAGACAAACATTCCTTTCTGATTTCATAATTTGTCTGTGTAATGTTTTGTAGAAACATTAATGAAAATAATAGATTTATTGTATGAAAGCTTCCGGGTGCCGACATGCACAGCCACCAGCAGCAGACCATCTGCAAGGGGATAATTCAACTGAGGATGGAAGAGTCCTATCTACCGTTTCTGCAGCACTCACACAATATTCACTATACTTGTGACCCAAATCAAATGGATGATATGCTATTGGTTCATACTAACGTGATGAGCTAAAGATTAAAAAGGTGGAAGAAGATAAGTTTTAGTCTGCTGGATAATAGAATATATTTATTCATAGAAAAACAGTGACATTTCTGGCAGTTTGCCCTCCTCACTCCCCCAAACTGCTTCAGGAAACCAGGTTATCTACACAACGTGTGGCGCTAGCACACCATTTATCAGCTGTTGGTGTTGGCTATTCACACGGTTTATATCATCTCCCCCTGCACAAGATATATGCATGTGACAGCCAGAAAGGATTTAAGAAAGTATTTACGTAATTCCTACAGTAGCAGTTACCCACAGCGGCAGCAGGCAATCAGTAAATTGTTACTCTATTAAATGGCACGAATGTTTGAAAGATGAAAATAATTATGTAAATATTATGATGGGCTGTATGTTGGTTGATATTCCCAGATTAAATCTCTCTCTGTCTAAAAATCTCTCTGTCTCTCTCCCGACAAGCACATGAAAAAGGCCTTTTTTTCCAGCTTGTATTGTCTAAGATATCATTGAGCCCATCTTAGTGCCACCTTCTTAATGAGCTTGGATGTTGAAGATAGTCTCTGACTCTGAAGATTGTCTTCTGCCTCCTTGTTTGCTTGGTGTGTCACTTATGTATATACTCTTCATATATATTGGAGATGAGATATGAAACATACTTGTAAGATTAGTATATTATGTCAGACAAAAACAAGACATTAACTAGAGTTTTCCAGTTGTGAAGCAGCATCCGAATGTCAGTCCCTCTAATTTCTAAGAAGGTGTTCTACTCTGTGAGTCTTGCAAGAGAAACTGGTAACTGTGACTTTTTGATTCCTTCTCTTTTGGGAGGATCGCCAAGGTTTTCCAAATGAACATATTTTTTAGAGATCATATTTAGAAATGCAATTGATTCCATAAGCCTTCTCTCTATAAGAAATGTTTCTTGTAGTTTTTGCTCAGAGTCTTCCCACATTAGATGTTTTCCTCCATACATGTCTTCTCCTAAAATCATCAGAATTGTTCCCTCAGTAGCCCTAGGTGTGTGTCATTGTCATGTTTAACGATCCAGTCAGAAACCTTCTTCAGTATTCTAACTAAGGGATTAAGGTTTTTACCCAAAACCTCATGATACATTGCCAATCCATCTTCTCCTCAATGGGACTCATGTCTGCTTTACAGAGAAACAGGCACACTTAATGAGGTTTCCCATCCATTTATGTGATGGAGCTCTTAGTATTTTAGTCAATTTACAAACTCGAGGAGTAAAGTTCATGTAAGATTTTCTACTTTGGTCTCATCTGAATAGATGATCTTCCCCCTATGAACTTTTGATCTGCCGAGTGCCTTTTAGTCCTGTAGGCAGTCCCAACCTTGTTCACCTCTGCCAATTTGTCAATTAGGGCCTTAGAGAGCCCTTTTGTCTTGCCCATAATGTTGAGGTTGGCGTATGAGTGAATGTGTGGACATGAAGGCTTTAGTAAGTTTAATGAGTTCAAACAGCTGCAGATAATACAGCTAATGTATGTAGAATAGGAGGGTGTGTTAAAGACCAGCTAACCAGTCTGTGGCAGCCATTGTTGTTGCAGGTTGGTTAAAGAATACATAATAACTTCATGCAATGTTCATTCAAAAATCACACTATGGGATTTTTCTGAAATAATCTAGATTCTTCCTCTTACATCTGAGAAGTATCTACAATAAAAATTAATGACATTTTTTTTTTTCCTTGTTACTGTTTATTATGATTGTTTCTCCAGCTGAACATTGATAATGACCAGATGATTTATTTTCAGATTTTTAAATTCACTGCATCACTGCATTAGATAATAAGACACGTGAGAATAAAGTACACATGTATGAGTTTAATAGTTGCTGTTTAATGTAATTATAAAACCTTACGCAAGTTATGTATGACTTTATAGTGAGTTTGTTTGTTTGTTTGCAGTTATAGTACCAGTATCTAGGTGAGAGGTTTATTGGGTGGTGCCATAGTGGCTCACACCACTTATTATCTGTTAGTCAGATGGAGGAAGATATCTCCTACCTTGACCAGCTAATAAATCAGCCCTCTTAGTAGGAAATCCTTCAACATGGATTTCAGACATAGTGGAACCAAGAAAAAGTCAAGAAGTATATATCTTAAATTAATCAGCAGTAAAATAATAATTTACTTAAATAAGATAAGATAAGGAAACATTCTAGTAGTAAGGCAGATAGACATGTGCACAGCCTTCTGATACAAGTACGTATGCATATTATGAAAGCCTATCACGAAACTTTAATTTTTTTTTATCAGCATTATACACGCTGGAAAGTTGCCTACATATAAACTTTTCTTACCTGCTTAATAACCTTAATTTAAAAAAAAAAAAAAATTTTTTTTTGTCTTTGTAAAATAGTAAAAAAACAAACACTACGTGACCTTTCTCATAATCAAAAACTTTTTGAAGATATGTTGCAATAAAATATGTTTTTTTTTTGCTTCTCACATCCCATTTATTCTTCCTTCCATCTATTTTTGTAGCATTTGACCTTTTACAAGGTCAAATGTTCCTTTTAGAAAGGGCTCATTCCTGTATTCCAAGAATGTAGCATCTTTCGATATCTACATTCGATCCAGCACTGATACATGTGATGAATGTTATGTTAAAGGTTAGTATTTGGGCTGATTGGTCACGGTTTTTCTGCTTCTGATTGGTTGACCACCCCTGAAAGCACACTTTTCTGAGCTTCTTAATTCAGACGTTAGACAGAACCTAAGAGTTAAGAATGCTTTGCCTGACTGGGTCGGAGAGGACTTATCTATGTTATAGTGTAGTTGTACTCTAAATGTTATCCTGGGGGAGCATTTTGACCATAAGGACCAGAATATTATATTTCCACTACTTTCTATCCCAAAATGATGTATTTACCCTGGGTTTGTGTTTCCACTGTGAAGCACAGACCTGCACTGTTCATGTAAATTAAAGCTAAATCCTCTCTGGTGTGTGTATCCCAGGTCAAACCTTTGTTGGATTTCCTCTTTACCCAAGAAAACCCAAAAGCCATCTGCAAACAGAACAACTATAAGTAATCAAGACCAAGACTGCAGTAATCCCTTGTGCTCCACCAAACTCTCAGTGATTGCCAGCGTTACCTGTCCGCTCCAGCATCCACCTCCGCAGCGAACTCCCCACCTGCAAACAGACCCCAAAACCAACAACAACGCTCCCACAAACCAGGGCCCTCCAGGTCTGGTCATCTCTCTCTGGCCGTAAACATCCTCCACCCAAGTAAGCAACTCATTTGTCCGTCCTCTGTCAGTGCTTCCGGTTCCACACGTCCATTAGTCCACGCCCTTGGTTTCCCGAGTCCCGAGCCAACGCTGTACCAGTGCGCGTTCAAAATACAACCTTTATTAATAAATACGTTCAATGACCATCAGTCTCCTGAGTTGCTCCCTGTTGTGGGTCAGAGCCTAAAACTAAAACCACGCCATTGATGATTGTAAATTTTACATCGTGAAAACCATATGGAAATACATAGAAATCTCCTGATTGTTTTTATTATCATTATTTGTTGAGACCAATAGTTTTTTCAAAGTGTACTGATATTTGGTTAAATATCATTCTGTTATAAAGACCAGGTGTTATTGCATATTGTTCTACTGTCCTGCTGGCCTTCTGACCATCACTAGCAAACAAGGCAGATTAATTTTTTTGCTCATACCAAGACAATCAGGCCGTCAATCACGAGGCAACTTTTCTTGTGTCAATTTGCTCAGGCCGGCTCTGGCTACAATGTTGCTAAACCACAATTACATGTATGACTAAACGTAGTAATGTTTTGGAGTCCCTGATCTTGACAAAAGGTTATATAAATGCAGGCCATATACTATTTTATTTTACCACTGGGTGTGTTTTTTATTTGGCAGGTTGAAAGGTGTAGTGCTGGACGCACCCGCAATTTCAATTTGTCACAGGGCCAAAACAAAGAAGCTCTAAAATAGTGTTAAAAGCCAGCTTTGAAAGTGTTGTGTGTGATGTTGGCGGAAAATCAAGTTTCTGGGGAGCACACACAAATGGAAACATGCAAATTTACACACCGAACATTCAAATCAGCAACCTTCTGCATGTTATTAACTAAGTCTTGAGAGTAAACTCGCTACAACAGAATAAAAACAAACCTGTACTAAGCTATTAAAAGAATTTATTAGCTTAGTACATCTAAATACCTACATATGCTACACTTACTAACGTTTTACAGGTTATCCAACTCATTTTTTATATCAACCAAGATAGGCAAAGGAAATACACGTGGATGTTCTCAAATGATGATTTCATTTATTGAGGGGACATTAAAAGTTGCGCAAATTAGCCTCGCCATGTGAGAGAGGAAACATCCTCCTGTATTTAGCAACACTGGAGGGATCTGGCCATGAACTGACTGTTTGAGGTCATATCAAAGCACATCAGCTGCATTTAGGTCTGGGTATCAACTAGCCTGCGCCAGAGCCTAATGTCATGCACTGATGGAAAGAAATCATGGTTATCGTCACTAAAGGAGGTCATCCAGGTCCTGAAGTAGCAAAGTAGCTAAAGTTTATCACAGTAGAGCCGATATTTTTCACCATCCAGATGATCTTCTTGTCCTGAAATTAGTTTTAAGCCAGATTCAACATGACAAACTCCTTCCTTCCAAATAATTCAGGCTTTGTTTCAGCAGTTGACCGAGTATTTACTGAAAGTTTTTTTTTACTTTGTCTGCTTTAATACTAAAACAACTAAAATTTAGTAGCTAAATGAATTAATTGCTGGGTTTTCTTAGATTGGAAACTTTTTTAAACGGACTTGTTTGTGATGTATTTATGATTTGAATGAAAGTATTTTCTTGTGAACTGCCTTGAGACGATATTTTTTGTAAATTGGCGCTATATAAATTAACTCACTCTTGAATTGATTGAAGTTATTTCCACATACTTCCTCCACACAACCGACGAGGAAGTAGCCATACCTGTCTGAAGTACCCATTCAGGCTTGAGGGTCAGCCGTAGACCAGCCCACTCAGTTTGATCGTTGAAGTTAACAGTTAAAGTTAATCCATGATGTGTTTAAATCTGAGATAATTTAAATTGCATCTGATATTTAAGATGGCTGCACCGTGGCACACTCATTAACAGTGTTGCTTTGCAGCAAGAAGGCTCTGTGTTCAATTTTACCTTTAGTTTTATGCAAGGAGTTCGCGTCGGTTCTCTCCGGGTACTCCGGTATCCACCTATAGTCTGAAAACATGACTGTTAGATTAGTTGGGTAATCTAATTTGTCCTTAGGTGTGTGTGTGTGTGAATGGTTGATTGTCCGTCCCGGGATGTTGTCTGGGCCAGCAGCTTTTCGGAAGATCAAAGTCCAGACAACATCCCCGGACGGTTCCTGAGAGAGTGTGCTGACCAGCTCTCAGACGTGCTGTCGGACATCTTCAACGCCTCCCTCATCCAGGCAGCTGTACCCACCTGCATGAAGACCGCCACCATCATCCCGGTCCCCAAGAGCTCCGCAGTGACAGGTCTGAATGACTATCGGCCAGTAGCCCTCACACCGATAGTCACAAAGTGCCTTGAAAGACTGGTTCAGACCCACATTAAAGATACCATCAATGTCACTGTGGATACACACCAGTATGCATACAGGAAAAATAGATCCACAGAGGACGCCATTTCCTCCGTGGTCCACACTGTCCTCACCCACCTGGAGCAGAAGGATTCATATGTTCATATGCTGTTTGTGGACTTCACATCTGCCTTCAACACTTTCCTCAGACTCAGATTAATAAACTCTCCTCATTTGGACTGAGCTCTTCCATCTGCAACTGGGTCCTGGACTACCTGACCAAGAGGCTGCAGCCTTTGAGGATTCACAACATCTCCTCCCCCACCATCATCAGCAATGGCTCCCCTCAGGGATGTGTGTTGAGCCCCCTCCTGTTCACATTGCTCAGATATATATATATATATATATATATATATATATATATATATATATATATATATATATATATATATATATATATATATATATATATATATATATATATATATATA
>JAVLVB010000408.1:3634135-3644664 GCA_032876305.1 Orestias chungarensis | reverse complement strand
GGTTCTTTATCATAAAAGGAGACAATATTCCATAATAATGATTCAAATAACATAAAATAAATATATATAAATAAATATATGGGGGGGGGGGGTAGATACCTCAGGATTGGTCATTTTTCGACATGTATGGGCAGCTCTGGCATAGTTGGCACGGTTGAGGACAGCAGCCTGTAACCGACGGCGCTAGGACCCGCCTCCCTGCTGTCTCCAGGAAGAGGGTGTTGGCTCCGGAGGAGGAGGAGGAAGAGGAGGAGGAGGGAGCGGCTGAGAGCGGGGAGAGAGATGCGAGTCCAGGGCTGAGCAGAGCAGCAGAGCCAGCGTCGTCTTCTTCACTCCCGCAGCCATGTCGGTCCTAGCTCTGCAGGAATACGAGTTTGAGAGGCAGTTCAACGAGGAGGAGGCCATCCGCTGGATGCAGGAGAACTGGTAAGGGGGCTTCCTCCGACAGGGTCCGCGTCTAATCCCGCGGCTAAATTAGCATCAGGGGATTAGAGCTGTTATATCATGTCTGTCAGCATCTGAACGGGAAGGAAATCACGCAGGCCTGCAGAGAGTCAGACTAAAGGCACAGAGACGTCTGTCCTTAACCTCCTGCCATGTCTTCTCCATCATCAGCAACATGATGGTGCTGGGAAGTTCATCCCTGCTCCAGATGCCTCACTGGGTGATCAAGCTCTACCTCATTCATGCCCCTTGATTTAAAGCTGCAGCTGTTCTTTACTACTATGTTCTAGAAGCTCTTCTTCAAAACACGATCAACGTTAAATAAAGCCACTAAAGGGGAACAAAGATGATTTATTACAGCTTTGGGTCTCACACTACGGTGCTTGTAACACTGGTGGTACATCGGGTGCCTTTTAAAGGTGCCCGGGTCAGATGTAGGTTTGTAAAAATAACCCAAAAAATGGAAAAACAAGAGACTCTACAATAAGAACAAAGGTAGTGGTTAGAAATAGATTATTTCAGGTTCCAGGAAACGCTCCAAAATAGCCGTATTCAAGACAATAGATGAGATGAATGAAAGCAGAGACGTTAACAAATTACCACCTTTGTTGGGAGCAGTAATGTAAGACTAAAGTGCTTGTGTAAAGTCAAAGTGCTTTAAAGTTAAATGCTAGTTAATAAATGATAATGAGATTTGTGATTTAAGCTGCTCAGTATATAATCTATTTAAGATCATACCTGAGCGGTTTTATTTTCTAAAGATGGGGACTTGCTCTTACGCTTAAATTAAGATTTAAGATCTTAAATCTTAGATTAAAAGTCATATATGAAAAATGTATGTTTAATTTCTGTTTATTTTTTATAATTGGAAGTTACAATATCTCAAACTTAAAATATAATAGGTTATTCAATTAAAAAACTGTATTTTGATGATGTTTTAACACGACCGCCTAAGGTACTCTCTAAATTCTTACAGGTTTCTATTAATGAATATAAAGTCCTCATTAAAGCAGGTTTTGCTAAACTGCTATTTCCTAAAAGAGAAACATCGGCTTTATTAAACGTCTTGATTTCCTGACTGATGGCCTTGAAAAGGAAATAAAGCTCAATGTGTGACTGTTTGCCCAGGGCGCTGTCTGGCAGGCTTTTCCGCAACCTGCATCGTTAACAGAGGCTGTTGTTCAGATGTCTCTTGCACTTTTAAACCCATTCTACTGGGCAGCTGTGGGCCTTTCTTATGTAGGTCATGTGCAGGTCCACCCGAGCGGCCCCTGCTTCTACTCACTGGGGGGCCAGTTTTATCCAGACCAGGTTAATAAGAAGAAACAAACAAACAAAAAAAACTGCTCCAAGCTAAACTAAACAGGTCATGTGTGAATCCAGGATAAGCCTCATTAATGATGAAGTTGTGTTTGTGGAAAAGCTGCATGTTGTTCATGTTGATGTTACTCAGACGTGACTGGGAACAAGATCAACATTTCAAGCCAAGTCAGGCAAACTGGAGCTGCTGAAGCCTCGGTTTGGACTGATCTGTCTTTATTCATTCAGACGTGTGAGCGTGTGTGTGTGTTTGTGTGTATGAGAGATACATAGAGAGGCAGGGTTGTAGCGCCGCATTGGAGCTGTCCATTACCTAGTACTGACGGCTGACCAACCACAACCATCTTCTGATGTCTGCTGACACCGCTCTAACCAATCACGTTGCAGCTGATCTGTGCCCACCGCTGTGTAGTAGGAAGGAGGCTGTTAGAGCGGGACGGAGCACATGGCCCCCCAAGGCAGGAAGTGCAGAGCAAATGTTAGTCACTCTCAGAGTCTGTTCATTTTAACCATACAGTTAAAACATGTTGGAGTAAAAAGGCGATTAGAATCGGCAAACAATTTCCTCTTAGACTGTTTTGCATAAATGTTTAAAAATGGGCTTAACTCTTTTGTTTCTATTGACAGTTTTATTTAATATCAATAAGCTGCAGTGTTTAATTAAGTCCATTTGAGTTCATTTTAGTTATTTATTTATATACTGTCAGCTTTACAAGACATGTTATCATCAAGGTACTTTACAGGAAAAGGAATTTCAGTGACTCCAGTTCATCCTAGTTATCAACAATTAACCAAGCTAGTTTAGTATTTGGATGTGTTTAAATTTATTCTATTTTAGGGACTCATTTCCTGCCAATCTTTGTTTTTAGCACAGAGATTTTTGTCATAGACGTTAATGTGTCTCTAAGTCCTGCATAGCAATATAATTATACAATAATAGAAATTACTTTGGTCAGTTTTTAAAGAAAAATCCACAGTTTTACATAAAAATAATAAAGTAGAAGCTGTAAATTCAGCCCCGATGCTCAGAGTTTGGGTGATCTGGAAGCTTATGGCTTTTAAGGGGCTTTTCATTTATGTCTTTTCATCAAATGAACTGTTTTGATGGTGGTTAAGAGAATCAACGATGGTGGAGTCATGTTCGACTCCTGACCCAGACTTACCTTGGATGCTGCATACTTGGATTGTTAAATTTGTGATTCACATTACATTATCTTAAATAAAAAGGAGGCAATCCTGTTCAACATTAACACTTTTAGGTTGAAATTAATGCTTTATGCACATTCATTCTTATCATTAGAAGCACAAAGGTACGAGTCTTAGAAATGTTGGTTTTCAAGGCCTCAAAAATCTATGTACAACAAAATATTCTGCCTTACAAGCAGAGTGTTAGAAATAATAAGTATTTCACATGCATGCCTCAGGTCTACTCATGCACTAAGCAGAGATTATTCTCCATTTCAGTTTTACAAGGTTAAAATACGCAGTTCAGAATTACACAGTCTAATTTACAAGAACTGAATATTTTTGACTGGAATATATTTACATAAAGGAACTGAATGTGACATAATTTTATTTCACTTAAAGTAAATATAGGGAAAAAGTCAGTAAAGCAGATTTGATTTAGCACATCAGCTTCTATTTTTCCTTTTCCAGGATTTATAGTAATAGTTATTGTTGTATTCCCTTAATATGGATGAAAAACAACAAAAAAGCTCTCAGAAGTGCTCTGACTTATGAACCCTTTTAGGTCTGATGTAAATGAGTGAAATCAAACCCTGGACTGTTTCCTCTGTGGTGCTGGTAATTATATTTCCCTGTTTGGCTGGTTAATGTTGGACTTTGTTTGTGTATCTTCTTTTGGTCTCATTATGGGGAAATCTGCATTAGATAAAGCAGTGCAGCTTGTATGCATCTGTAGATGTGGATTGGAGACTGGCTGCAGACAGCTCAGCATCGTTTAGCAGGCAGTTGGGCAGGTAAAGGAAGTAGATATGGGTTCGTCTGACTGTGTAATGCTGACATTGCTCCTGTCGCTGCAGCAGCTGTTTGTAGAGGTTTGTCCCAACATGACTCTGCTAATGAACTCCAGGTCATTAGATCAATATGTAATGTCCGTGTATGACCTGATAAGGTGCTATGTTTCTGTATGAAAAAAATCTCCATAAATATTTGCTGTTTCTCCATACTTGCTGTTATCATTGTTTCCCTGCTATTTTAGGAGCTCCAGCATCACCTCGTACCTTGGTCATCAGTCGTTGTATAACCAGAACCTGGCACACATCAGTTACAGGCAGCATGCAATGAACGTTCAGCAATTTTCAGAACCATTTCTTTAACATGTTTTTTGCATGTTACAGAAATGTGTTTAGTGTAAAAGACTAAAAGTAGTCTAGTTTTCACAAGTTTTTCATCATGTAAAAATGTGTTGAAAATACCAGCAGATGTTATAAAGATCAATATTAAAAAAAATCTCAGAGTAGCGTTTAGTTCTCATGTAAATTCATTAAGAGCAATGCTTGTATGATTCCAAACAAAGGGAAATTTAAACTGACATAAACCAGGGAAATTTCTAATGAAGCTATTTTTTACATATTTATCAAGTAAAGCATTGCAATGAGTAAAAGCTGTTGGGCCTCAAATGGATTCTCAAACAACACCACATCTGACTGCTTTACGCCATACGTCACTTCCCTTGTTTCTTATATTCAACATCATCATCTGACAGTGTTTCACAATTATATTCATCACCTCATCGCTATTCATCCTTCACACAGACACTGGAAACAAAAATGTACTTCAATCCAACTGCAGGCGACCAGAAAATCTGGATTTTTCCAGTCTTCTACAGAGAAAACACTCCCTCTTTTATCCACAGTCGTCGCCAAAATTGACCAAAACTGAAACTTCTTTAGTGTTCCTTTCAGAAAATCACAGCAGTTTATTATTAATTATGAACATAATTATGTTTATCATTTATTTTATGTAGTTTATGTTGTATAATTACATAATTCTTATATAATTCCTAACCATCAGCACATAAAAAAACAACAACTGTAGACCTTCAAGGTATGGACAGGCCTTTTTTTAAAACAGAAATTAGCCACTTATTAATGATTCACTAGTCGATAGATCAGATCATTGGACTATAAATGAACTTAATTGATAACTTCCATCACTTTTGGTTCTAATATTGCTAAATATTGGGATAAATATATTAGCCGCCTGTTTTCTTCTTTCCTGTCGTTCTAATCTTTGTTACCTTTAGCTTTCTTGACTCATTCCTATTGGATAAATATTGCTCGAAAAGCATGAAAACTTCAAAACTCTTTCAATATATTATTGCAATTGAGTCATTCCTTAGTGATGTGAATATTGAACACACCGTTCAATATCATTGTCATAATTAATTCATTATTTATGATGTGCTAAACCTGGATGGAATCACGAAACAGACCTAACAGATTTTCAGTCTTGCTTTGCTTTAAGAGAAAGCACGGCTAATGATCTACTTGTGTGCTGAAGGATGAAGATTAAAACCGTTAGTTAATTCATTTAGCTTGATGGAACATCGTGATGCTGGATGACAAAAAAAAAGTGCTTTACTCTTAATATCAGAGATAAAATCAGCTGGATCATATTCTTTGTGTATGAATGCTCGTGACCTGGCAGGGCAGAAATCGAGATTAATTATGATTTTACATTTACAAGTACCCAATGAAAACGGATAATTTCCAGCTGTGAAGGAAACATCAGCATCCTGCTGACTCACTCTGCTCTCCTACAGTCGTTACCGTCCAGGTTGTTGCAAATGTAGTTTGCTGAACGCTCTTGCCTGCTGACTGATAACACAAACAAACCAGAGAGAATGAGCTTTGTTACAATCTTGAATTCATTTTCACAGTTTCGGTTCCATCTGCTCTTTACCAAAGTGAGCCTGCAAGAGTAGAAGCACATTTGCTTGGCGCATTGAGGACAGGTCCAGCTGTGCTTTATCACTATCCTTCAGCATTATTCAGCTTCTTAGTATTGGCTATGGGGCTGTGAGCTAATGGGCGAGGTTGGGTTTCTGGGACTAGATGCTTCAGGAGATAGCTGCTTTTCCTCCTAGTTTCTCATTCATCAACAGCAGTTCAGCCGTGTGAGTTTCCCAGAAACATTTATTCAAATGTGTTTTCATGAAATTTGCTCAGGTTTCTTGAACTGAATAGACTTTACACTAAGCTCGCAAAGGATGCCTTTATGTAAAAAACACTCAGTGCCGGGTTGTGAAGTAAAAGGAAAATGATAACCTGTCCTTAGTTTTGTTTTTCTGAAAAGTGTGGCATTCATAGCTAATAAACCTAAGTTAACACTATAAGGTTCTTTCTCTTCCAGTTTTAAACATCTGAAGGCTAAATTGTTGCCCGTGGCAATGTAATGTGTAGTGATGGGTGTTTTATTCTTTTCACCACACCTGGTACTTTGCCTCGCTCTCGACGAAGGCGGACGCTTTCTCTCTGTCTCCAGATCTTTCCCTTATCTTTCCTGCTTCAGCTCTGCGTTTTGTGTTTTTTCATTATTTTTTTAAATTGTTTTTGGAGTCTCTCTCTGCATATCTTCCGAAAACTAAAAAATCCATCAGTAAGATGCCTCCTTTTTCTTTTCTGAGGATGACTACGCTAATCTCCTTCAGAAACTCAACATGCTGGAAACCAAAATCCAACGACTACAAGTTAATGTGGAAATAAATGGCGGTAATGATACAACTGTACCTCTTACTGGACATGATGCTTCTACCCCATAAGCTAATCAGGACAGGTAAGGACAACCAGAAACAAGAGGATGTTGCTTTGAATAACAAGACAAGTAATGTCTGGAATGGGCTTTGCACTAAACCGAAGATGAAGTCATCTCAGAGGAAGAAGAGAGAACCAGCCCTGTCTGGTGATATCTGCGATGCGAACGATGAGACCAAAATATTCCTCGACTCCAGTCGTTCGCAGGACACAGACTTGGACAGCTGATAGTGGAAAACCAAAAATGAAGCTTCCTCCTCCTCAAACAACTATCCCACTACAGAACAGATTTGCACCACTAAAGAAATCTAGTTCTCCACTTGATCACCAGGATGAAGTCTCTTCCCACAGCAAGGTAAACCAAAAATGCAAATCAGAAAATAAAAGGCAAAGAGGGAAGCTAATGCCTGGTCCTGAGACTCTGTTTGTTAGTGATGCTGCGGTGAAGGATTTAAGACGTGGGAAACGTACACAAATGCTGTACTTTCCGAAGGACATGGTATCAGATGTGAGAGACAATATTGTGGCAATTCTGGCTGACTATCCAGCTGTTAAGACCCTTGTTCTAAACATGGGATCTAACGACACTTTGAAACGGCAGTCTGAGGTGCTGAAACAGGACTTTAAGAAGCTATTAGATACAGGTAATAATTTGGATGCTGACGTGTTCATTAGTGGCCCTCTACCACCAATGAAAGGAGATGAGAGGTTCAGTAGGCTGTTTAGCCTGAATAAATGGCTGTCAGGTGTGTGTGGCACTTACACCTTTAGTTATATTGACAATTTCAGTTTTTTTCTGGTAGATGGTCTCTGCCTTAATAGATCTGGAGTCAAGCTGTTTGCAGCTAATCTATTCTGTGTTTTGAGTTCCCATTCTTCTCCAGCGGCCAAGGACAGAACTAAGCAAAAACATGAAGATAAGGATAAGGATGTGACTCACCCCAGAGATTACCCGGAGACGGGTAATCTCTGGGGTGCGTCACCTGCGCCTCCAGATGACGTCCTCCTGGAGCTCTCTGAGATACCACCTCCACTAAAAGGCCGGAATGATCCACCCTCATCAACATCATCTTCACCATTTCTTCATCTTCTGGCTTTTACAGAACACATGAAGGAGCTGGTTACTGCTGCCACCAGGATGACCCCATGCCCCAGTTCTCTCCCATTCCGTCGTCCTGCCCCTCCTCCTCCCCCAACACAAACTCGTTATGTCAACTCCATCTCCAGTGTACAGAGACGCAGCCCAGAGAGAATGATATGATATGCATCGGGTCCAGGCAGCAGTACTGCATGTACCCATGGCTCATTCCAGGATAAGCCGGGGCCCGATGTGGAAGTACCTTCCTTCATCCCTGTAGTAATACGTAACAGAAAACGATTAGTCAACCATCAAAACAGTCTGTACGCATCTCAAATCTTGTGTTCACTACTCGTCAGCCACAGTCAGCAAATAAGAGTAACACGCTGAAACTCGCTGTACTAAATGTTAGATCTTTGGCAGGGACAACCTTTCTGATTAATGATTTGATTTAATCTCATAACCTTGTTTTTAACCGAGACATGGCTTGATAAAAACACAGCTGATACAGTCCTGATTGAAGCTAGTCCACCTCACTTCAATGTTTTATCTGAAACACGTCAAAACCAGAGGGGTGGGGGGGTTTGTGCCATATTCAGGGACAATATATTCATCCATAAAATAGCATTTGGGGTTTTTTCATCATTTGAGTACGTATCATTCAAAATGGATACAAAACTTCAAATCTTCCATTCTTTTTATAACAATCTACAAACCTCCGAGGAACTGCTTTATTGATGATTTTAGTGAACTACTTTCAATTGCATGCACTAATTTTGACTGTCTGGTCATAACAGGGGACATGAATGTGCATATGGATGCAGCCCAAGGTAAACAATGTAAATAACTCACTGCTGTCCTTGAGACTTTTGGTCTAACTTAGCATGTGAACAAGCCTACACACAACAGAGGACACACTCTAGATGTGCTTATCTCAAAGGGTGTTGTTATTTTAAATGTGGGTGTTGTGGATGTCGCTTTGTCTGATCATTTTTGTGTTTTCTTTGACCTCTCTGTTACACGCAAGCCAATAGCAGGCCCTACAGTTACTCAAGGAAGACTTATTGATGACAACACAGGGATTAAGTTTTTGAAAATAATTAGGTTTGAAAATGCTCTGTGTTCTAATGTTGATGATATGTTGAACTCAAGTGTCTTGAAGGTTATGGATGCCATTGCTCCTGTCAAGGGTTAAATGGTTAAAAGTACACAAAAGGCACCATGGAGAAAAGAGGTCTTGGTCAGGGCACAGAAAAGAGAGTGCCGTAGAGCCGAACGTAAGTCAAAGCTTCAGGTTAATTTTGAAATCTACAAAGATAAGTGTTCAACCAGACTTTGCGTAGAACCAGAGAGAGCTATTTTTCAGAAATCATCAAAAACTGCAGGAACAACTCTCGTGTCCTGTTTCCTACAGTAAGCAGATTAACAAACCTTCCAGTCTCGATCCCCTTGGAACTGATTTCTACATCTAAATGTCAGGAGTTTGCAGCATTCTTTAATGACAAAGTTCAAGGCATTAAAAATGCAATTGTTTCCAAGACAGACATAGCTCCTCTACCCCCAGTTAGACATATGGAACTGACACAGTTCATACCTGTTTGCGATAAAACAGTTGAACAGATTATCTGCAGCCTGAGTCCATCTACTTGCTGCCTGGATGAGTTACCCACTAGATTCCTAAAGTCTGTGCTGAGCAGTTTGCTGCCACAACCCGCTCATTTAGTCAACATCTCATTTCAGACTGGAATATTCCCAAAGGCCTTGAAAACTACTGTTATTAAGCCTATTCCAAAGAATATCAGTCTGGATGCCACAATACTGAACAACTACCGGCCCATATCAAACTTGCCATTCTTAGGAAAAGTGCTGGAAAAAGTTGTATACCAACAGCTGAGTGACTTTCTCCTGTCTAACAATGTGTTTGATGCTTTCCAGTCAGGCTTTGGGCCCCACCACAGCACTGAGACAGCTCTAATCAAGGTGACAAACGACCTCCGCCTAAACTCAGATGCAGGCAAAGTCTCTGTTCTAGTTCTGCTGGACAAGACCACCGCCTTTGATACAGGTGACCATGTGATTTTATTACAGAGGTTAAAAGACTGGGTGGGAATCACTGGTATGGCTCTCAACTGGTTCAAGTCCTACCTTGAGGACAGGTGTTACTTTGTTCAAATTGGGAACTGCGTCTCCGACCGAATGGATGTGACCTGTGGGGTTCCCCAGGGGTCAAGCCTGGGACCCCTTTTATTCAATCTGTACATTCTTTCACTGGGCCAGCTAATACGCGTGATGTATGTCACTCAGATCTACGTATCGCTGACAGCAGGATCACATAGGCCTGTTGATTTATTGTGTTATTGTATTGAACAGATCAGTCTGTGGATGCAGAACAACTTCCTCCAGTTAAACTCAGACAAAACTGAAATCATTGTCAGTGGCCCACAGAAACAAAGAGAAAGTGTCATTAGTTACCTTCTGATGCTCTCTATGGAACCTAAACATCAGGTCAAAAATCTTGGGGTAATACCGGATTCTGACCTGAACTTCAACAGCCACATTAAATCAGTAACATCAGCAGCCTTTTACCATCTTAAAAACATTGCCTGAATCAGAGGAATAGTCTCTAAACTAGACTTATCCATCTAAACGGGCCTTAAGACAGCTTCAGAACATCCAGAATGCTGCTGCTCGAGTTCTGACCAAAACCAGGAAATATGACCACATTAGTCCAGTGCTCAAGTCTCTGCACTGGCTTCCTGTCACTCAAAGAATAAACTTTAAAACAGCCTTGCTTGTGTACAAATCTCTTCATGGTTTAGCCCCAAAGTACATATCTGACATGTTAGAGCCATATGAACCAGCCAGGACTCTGAGAACCTCAGGTAGTGGCCTCCTGCTGATGCCCAGAG
>JAVLVB010000408.1:3612575-3634035 GCA_032876305.1 Orestias chungarensis | reverse complement strand
GGTTGTTTAAATCCAGGCTGAAAACAGTCTTATTTAACTGTGCATATAGCAACTGGTAATATTATTGTTATTATTAGTTTATTTAAATTTTCTTTTATTTCTTTTAAATTCAAAATTGATTTTATTGTTTCATTTTCTGCCCCTTTTTTTCCTATGTAAAGCACTTTGAATTGTCTTGTACACGAAAATCTGCTATGCAAATAAACTTGCCTTGCCTACCTGACTATATTATCAGAGTATTTATACTGAAATAAGACTACGGACAGGTAGGCCTTATTGATTTTTAGCCTTAGATTTTTATACCTGTAGCTTAATGTGTTAAGATAGGGAGATTTTATATGGGCGTCTAAAATAGGGCAGCATGATATTGGAAAATGTTGTGATGGCGATTAGTTAGGTTCAAAGATTGTCTTTTTAATATGCGCTCTCTACCCTTGTGCCCTTTAGCATTTTGTGATCTATTACTACTTTCTAACCTGCTACACATTATATCAGTGAAATCCCAGAAAATATACTACTTATCCATATAAATATTGCAAGCACTGATATTGCGGTTCTGGTGTATTCATAATGTATTGTCTCAAATATTCATGTGACCCATAAACATTGTGGAAAACAGACAAATGCTGCGTTCTTTTTTTTTTGGGAAAGAAGTCAATCTTGTTCCATGTTTCTCTCCATTTAAAAGTTAAATCCTCATATAATAGCTGGGAGTTCATGCATAAAAGTGTGTGCATTATTTTGCTGTTGTGTTTCGACAAAGGTTTGCATCAGCAGAGCTGCGCATGGCGATGCTGATGAGTTTTGACCGCGTTAACCCAGAATCCACCGCAGGCGTGGCTTTAGTGTCACTGCTCTCTTC
Source organism: Orestias chungarensis (assembly GCA_032876305.1). Taxonomy (NCBI): domain Eukaryota; kingdom Metazoa; phylum Chordata; class Actinopteri; order Cyprinodontiformes; family Cyprinodontidae; genus Orestias; species Orestias chungarensis. The sequence continues at coordinate 3,633,173 of JAVLVB010000408.1, read as the reverse complement.
ATCGGCCTTGTTGTTGTTAGAAAATAGAGAGGTGGGCTCAGGAACAAAGGTCTTACCGAGATATCGCTGAACTCTGCCGTCGCTGTCACATTTTATTAGACTGCTGAGGAGGTGATTTGATTTACATACAGAGAGAGAGAGAGTAGTGAAGCTGCTGTGTGTGTGTATATTTATTCAGGAACCATGGCGGTGAAGAGAAGATTAGAGGCGATGGCTGTGTTGTTTATCTGTAGCAGGATGCAGACATGGCCACTTAGAAAACCTATAATAAGGTTCTTATGGTATAATGACTGTAGTGATTTCTGGATAACAGGTTATTCTTGTAAACCATCGTGTATCTGACTCTCTCTGATCTTCTGATCTGTGACTCAACGTAAGTTGTGAGCCAGCGCTCCGTGACGGCCATGCAGCCTCATCCTCGGCCTGAAAGCAAAGTTGCATAATAGCTCGATCCAGAGCTGATCCAGATCCAAGTTACCCAGCAGGATTGCCAGCAGCTTTAAACTATGCTGTCAGAGGAGGGAAGGGAGTGTCTGAGGCATCAACTCCTTTCTTATGGTCTATCCACTTACAGGAAAAACTGCCGAAACTAGTTTCCTCCCCGCATTCTCTGCTCTTTACAACATATTTAGTGTTTAAACTTATTATTACTATAATAACTGTTCAGGTTTCAGTCCTGACATCCCTCTCTGATAACAAACATACCTCGAGCCAGAGCATCAGTTCCTAACAAAAAGTTCACTTAAGACAAAAGTAGCGATAAAAAAAGCTGAAGCACGAATTTAATTAATAGTGTATGAGGGTGTATCTGCTATGAAGGAAATGCAGACGTCTGACAACTGAAGCTGATGAAACAAGCTAAGCAAAAGTAACTGGATCCGATCCGCAACCTTCGTCGGGTATTCTGCTATGATAAAAAACGCTGGTTCACAATCGGCCTGGCGTCTGCAGAGTTGCGGGCGCTGTTCCGGTCCGTCGTGTGAAGAGAGCGACGGTCTACATTCCTACCACAATCTGTGGTCTCAAGCTCCAGGTAGTTAACCCTACGAGATCCAAAGGTTCAAACAGACGAATGAGTTTTCCCTGTATTATGTCTGGGTTTTACACTAGAAACAGGTCGAGAAGCTCAGTCAGATTCTAGTCGTTGTGAATTCACATGGAGAGGCGCCAGTTGAGGCCCCTCAGGCCTCTGGTTAGGACCCTTGTCCTGAACATTGCCACAGGGAGGAAACCCAAAGGCTTTCTTCCTCCTCAGCTTAGGGGGCTGCCATTGTGACCCGACCCGGAATAAGCAGATTAATGGATGGATGGATGTAAAAAAGACACTGAAGTAAAACTAGGGCAGCAACTAACAATTATTTTCATAATAGATTAATCTGTCGATTATTTTCAAAATTTATCTTTTTTTATTATCAATTTATGTAGAATTTACTTTCACATATAATTTATTGAAAACAAATTTTCATTAAGAAAAAGGGAAAGACAGGAAAATTGTGTCATTTACAGCAATTTGTTTAACGATTTTTAAAGGAACAAATGACCTCAACACAAAATAAGCCACATGAGAAGTAACGAAGCTGCACACACACACCTGCAACACTAAACCTATATTAACTGAATTTATTTACAGTATGTTTGGCACGTTTAGTTTCTCATTAGCTGTTGGTTGTTTTACTGCTTTTTCTTGCCCGTCAACTCCGACATGTTTTTGTCTCAGATGTTTACTTAAAGAAGACTTTCCTACATTTTCGCGCTCCGCCATCTTGCTGAGGGCAAATTTGTTTATGCCACGGGAGCCATGCGCTAGCAAAACAAGGATAACAATTGGCTGATATCTTCTTCTACTGCTCCACTGGGAGATCACAGCGTTAGTTAGCTCATTACTGCCACCTATTCACTGGAGGTATAACACGTGATTATAAAACGTGATTATAAAGCAACTAATCGATGATTAAATTAGCTGTCAACTATTTTAATAAGCGATTTTAATTGATTAATCGATTAGTTGTTTCAGCTCTTAGTAAAAGATTTATTTACATTTCAAACATTCAATGACTCTAAAAATAGGAAAGATTATTATGATGAAATATTAAATTATTATAAATAGAATAAAGCCGAAATTAGCATGGATCTTAGAGTGAACTGTAAAATCTTTTTATCCAGACATGACAGCGTTTACCAGAAAAGCTGCATACTGGTGTGATATTTGTCACGTTCTGCATGACATCGAGCTGAAACGAAACCGAGAGGAACAAAGTTAACACCGCAGGCTGGTGGATGTTCCGATTCATTTTGGGACTACAAACACCCTTTTTAGAAAGTTTCTTTTGTCTTGTATAATTACATGTAAATAATTTGACATTAATGTGTTAATATTATGAAACAGGAAGAATATGTCTAGAGAAAAGTGACATTGATTGTTTGTCAGTTGAAGAACGAAGATTTGTGGATTCATGCTACTGCTACTCCGCTGCTGCTTCAGGCCTTTAACTAGAACACAGCAGCATCTTCTCTTCCTCCAACATCTTAACCTGCTTGCCAGCTTTGACTTTGCCTTTAGGTTGATTTTAGTCTTTTTTTTCTGACAGCAGAATCATCCATGCTCTAAAAATACCACAGTAGAGTCTCAGTATCAAATAGTTTGGCTCAATCTTGATTTTAAGGGATGTTTGGGATCAGTTTAAATTATGCTAACACAGAACAACCTTCTGGTGACCCACAGCTAATTTATGCACAGTGTCTAAGTATTTTAGATTTTAAGTTAATCATAACTAACAATTTAATTTTCCAAAGCTCAGTCAAGATAAAGGTGAAGGTTTAATCATAAATGAACACGTATGATTAAGGGTTTCTAAAGCTTCTTTTATTTGAACAAAAACTGTCAAGATAAATGTATACCTGGTCAAATTTAAACTGAACATTTTAATAAATCAAAAGTAGTTTGATTTTCGGTAGAAACTAAATCTTTAAATCCAAAATTAACAAAAGTTGTTTCCACCATTAGAAGAAAGACTTCCAGTTTGTAAATTAGTTTTGGCACAATTGGGGAAAAAGGAAAATTAAAACAAAATGATTTTCACAAAATGTTCATCAATCTTTCTTTAAGAGCTCTTTTAGTGGATATCCGAGTGTATTAAACAGTTGTGAACACAGCTGAGTGCACAGATGTCGTCCTATTTACGATGAAACTGTAAGATTAGAATTTTTGATACTTTTTCCCTAATCAGCAATAAAATGTCTCCATCTATAAAAACTGCCTATTTCTCCAAACTTGGATTGTTCTTAATTTAAAGTCGGGGGGGGGGGCACAAAATCAGTTTGGGGCCGCAGATTGACCCCCAGGTCTACATGATTTTTGGTTTTAATTATTATTCCAATATAACCAAATACAGATTTTCTTATGGCCTGAAGACGATCACCAGTGTTCATCTGTTTCTTTTTTTGGTCTGATATTGATACGTTTGTCACCTGCACACCACATAAATGAAAGGCTTTACTATGTAGGCGTCCTCCAAAGGGTCCCTACACTTGCTCTAACATTCACCTGCAGCACTGTTGACGACGGTTAGCATGAAAGTCCACATCAGTAAAATCTGGATGTCTCTGCATCTGGTTTTTTTTTTTTTTTTTTGGGGCTCATCATTCAGAATCCTCAAGTTTCTTTGAAAAATAAAAACCTCTAATAAAACCCAAAGAAGTAAACTTACAACAGCGTGAAGCAGCGACAGATGGCTCTAAATTAGATGTTGTCATTATTATACGTTTTTTGTATTTATGTGTTGATTAAGGATTTTATAACCAATGCTTTTTTTATTTTTACATCTCCATGTGCTGGTATATAATTATCATCGTAATTTATACATTTATTTTGTCTCTTTAGTCCTTCTAAGCAGGATTGTCTGTCTCTGCCTTCCACTTGTGGACTTTGTGTCATTCTCAGGGTTTATGAGAAGGGCTTTTTAAAGAATAATGATTTATTGACTCCTTTATTGATTAACATCTTATTATAATTTAAATGTTCTTTAAATTCAGGGCTGTTCTCTACAGTTAATACATTTATATGATGCTTTCATCAAGGGTTTTGTACTTTTACATGTACTTTTTGCCCCTCTGAGAACAGAAGTTAAATCTCCCTCTCTAGACACACACTGATGCTAAACAGGATCAGGTCTGACTATCTCCAGAAGGTTCTCTGTGTGCTGAAGATTAAAGCCGAGGCTACATAACCTACCTTTGCCTTTGACCTTTGGCCTTGGATGGCATTTCCCTGAAGGAGAACGCCGTGATTGTTCCTCCTCTGCTCTCTCTGCCTCCTCAGGACGGTATTTAGGCCACTGTGTTGTGTGCTGATCTGTTCTGACCCCTCCCTGTGGTGGGTTGGTTGAGGGACAGTGATGTCATTTGGCAGTGCTGTTGTCATTCTGTTAAAGCAGCTCCTTTTGACTTGGACCGTGCTGCTTTGTCTTCTGTTCTGTGAGAGGAGCCGGATCAGTTTATAGGTTTCCTTCAGAAAGGCTCTCGTTAGCATGCTTAACACTTGTTAAACATAAAGAGGCCTTCTTGGTTTTATAGGACCTGCAATCCTGTTTGATTCTAAAAAAAATTATTTTTTTGAAGTGACCATATTTGTCATTCCATTCGTTGGAGCCAGTTGGTGAAAGAATCAATCTACAGTGTTGGAATGACTCAGATCTTGATGTTTAATGGGATTAAATCCGTTACATCCGTTACATTGTAAAAGTGATCAGTCAACTTAAATTGTTCTTCTGTCTTTTTATCTTTTCACTACTTTAAAATGTATTTAGATGTCTTGCATCAACCTACTGGTGCTTCAGGAAAAGAAACGGGTTGTTTTACACTTTTAAATAAGTTTCAAGCTGCAGCCCTGTAGGTTGCTGTGAAGTACAAGATGAAGCAAGACATAAAAGCAGTCTCACTGATTTATGAGTTTCTGAAATAGTTTGATCAGTTTGTTGACCACAAGTTCCATGTGCTGACCATGTTGTTCAGTCATAGATTTATCAGCACCTACCGTAATAATATTAATGACTCACGAAGCAGAAATGCAATAATCCAAATTCTCTAGCAGATTTTTGATTTTCAGATTTTTTACAATCGCCTGCCAAATAAGGGTGGACTTCATATGTGTTCATACTTGGCAGGAGGCTGCGGTCCACCAGGACCAGAACCTCACGCTGCAAGAACAGCTCTTGCCCCGTCTGCTATGCTAGCCGTATTAACAAGACCCCGATCCCACCCTGAACTCTTCCTCTCTCCCTCACCATCTCTGTCATAACCTTCACACGACACGACTCTCCAGCCGCTACTCTTCATGAACATTAATTCTCTTTGTTATGCACCAATCACGCTAAAATATATGCCTCAAAAAACCGTACTTGGAAATAAAGCTTTTTCTGATTCAGATTAAACTGACACAGCAAGATCTAGTTGGTTACATAAGACCTGCAATGCGGTTGGATCCTATTTGGGAGAGGACTGGCTTTTAATGAGGCGGCCATTGTGTTTATTTCATATCGTGCTGTCGTCATAACGATGATGAGAACAAAAACAAAAACCTGCTCTTGACAAACATACCATCATTTCAAACAGGCTTCTTTAGGAAACCAGTTACATATCACTAAACTGAACACAGTAACTAAATTTCATCATAGTTTTATGTTAAATTCCCACATAGGTTCTCTTTAGGATTATAACATAATGTTAGCATTCAACATATTGTTTTCTAGCTTTCCTGCCTAATCATTTTGTTTGTGTTTGCATTTCATATTAAGACAAAGATTACATCAATAACTGAGATTTTACCATAACGTCAATTATACTATATTAGCAATTAGCTCAGTTAGCACAGCTTATAAAACTAAAACCGCCATCTTTGCACCATTCTAGATAATGAAAGCCATTAAATCTTCATTTAGACGTTAACTTTTGTGAATACAACGTGCATGACAGGAAGGGCTCAAACATATAACTAGATCTAAATATATCCTTCAATCTGGCTCCTTTCACTGCATGTAAAACGTCTCACTGATAATATTAATGTCTAACATTGAGTCTGTTTCTCTCAGTTATATCATCCACACCTAATAGGGGTAAATGATGAGTTTAAAGACACCCAGCTGAACCACTCAGGCTTAAAATAGTTGGATTCTGGTCAGCTGTCGATTACACAGGGCATCTTTAGTACAAGAGCCTTAAAGTAATTTGTTGCTATGGAGACCTGGTGACTTCAAGATGTGATTCATTACTGCAGTTGTGCAAGAGTGAGCTTTTTTGTCCTGTCCTCCTGTAAAGCTGAATCTTCCAGACTTGTTTGCCTCAGTTGTAGTTTATTAATTTTTATTCGTTACTGGGACACTACATCAGGACTCGTTCAAGTAAATGGTAGCAATCTTGTAACTGCTGTCTGATTGATGAAGATGATTATTATCTCAGAATTTTTATTCCCTAGGAAATCAGGAATTCATGAAATATTTCCTACGTGACATTTTATGAAGTGACATTTAATTGTTATCTTGTCGTTACTCAATAAAATCTAATAACATTTTTGATTATATTATATTATATTATATTATATTAAAATCCTCAAGCTACATAATTACAATCAGGGTTTGTGTTGTAGTCAGATTAGGTTTGTGGTCACATTTGCAGGATTAGCGTAAATGATCCCAGACCAACAGACGGACGTTCAACTGCAGCATCCAGGTCATCAAAACAATTAAACCATCCATCCATTCGCTGTTTATACCCGCTTATCCTTGCAGACGTTTGGGGGTGGGGGGTCAGCCCAGCTGTGCTGTGGGATTTTGCTGTGTTATTTTCTGTCATGTTCCCAGATGGTGTGTCAATGTCTGACACTGTTTTCATTTGAGCAGAACTGATCTGCAGACAGTTACAGCTGGATTGTCATAATAATAATAATAATAATGAATGTTGTTGGGGAGGCGTGGGAAACGTGTTGGACAATGTCCTTATATGCCACAAATCTTTACTTAATAGTGGGTATTGTACTGGCCTGTATTTGCATATAGTTACACTTTACATTAAACGTGGTCAATAAGAGGTTTCTAGAGAGGCCCCAGTGTGACCTTACACCACTTTTATTATCAATACGTTACATAACAGCTGAAAATGTAGAAAGCAACTATAGAGAACTACTCAACTTCCTACTGTCGGTTATTAAAGTTGTCATAACTTAACTTATTATCAGTTTTTTCTCAGTCAGACGCCACTATTCTCCTCCTATGAGTTTAAACCATTAGAACAGCAGCTTAAATCTCTACAGCGCCACCTCTTCCTTCATTCTTACTGCTGACATTGTTTCATTCTCTTTAGCATTACCCTTCATGTAGAACAGAATAAAAATCCTGGATTTGTCGATATACTTTGGAGAACATCAGAAAATACTACGCACTGTTCCAAAATGATGCATTAAGGACGCAAGTGGAAAAGGGTCCTAAGAGCTTTTGGCGCTTACTCCAATCAAACTACTCTAAAGAATGTGGCAGAGCAACCAGCCAATCAGAGAACGTGTCTTATTTGTGACTGAAAAAATTGTCAGTAATGATTGTTATCAAACTCATATTTTGTGCCATTGGTCAAAACGTACAAATGTTTTACATCTTTTGTCAAATAATACAATTTTTTGTTTATTTTCTACCATCTGTGGATTTTTCTTAATCATAAGTAAAAGCCAATCTAGATGGAGTTTTTTTTTTTTTTTGTTAAACGTACTTTTCCATTAAGTTCAAACATGAAACTGAGGTTGACCTGAACTAAAATGTTTCATCAGAAGTTTCTCTTTCTCTTTGCTGGCAGGAAGAAGTCTTTCCTGTTCTCTGCGCTCTACGCTGCCTGCATCCTGGGCGGCCGCCATGCCATGAAACAAAGGGAAAAGTTTGAGTTGAGGAAACCCCTGGTGCTGTGGTCCCTCACGCTTGCCGTGTTCAGGTGAGGATATCTGGTTACAGTCTTCACTGGAGTAAAAGTACTGAATATTTGTAGGATTGTTTCTGGCCTCAGAGGCTCATCAGAGAACATTTCTCAACAACTTGCATCATAAATACAGAGGAACCCAGCAGGCAGATCACTTGGAACATCTTAGACAGATTTAAACCCCAAGCTGTATAGACCCAGCAGAGGATCAATTTACAGGATAACTATGACAGCTTTACAGAAATGGCCTTTTAAAAGGGACACATGGTGGTGGCAGTGTCATGGTTTGGGGATCATTTTCTGCAGCAACCATTGAAACGCTGAGGAGTATAGATGGAAATCAGGATTTTAAATCCAGGGCAATCCTGGAAGAAAACCTGTTAGAGACTTCGGACTGAGACTGAGGTGGAGGTTCAACTTCCTGTAGAAAAAAACAAACGCCTCAAACATGCAACCACAGATAAAACGGGATAGATCCCAGCTGATTTAATTCGGCGCAGTCAAAGTCTGTTTTAAGGTAAAACAAACGAGCAAGCATTGCGTCTGATCAAACTTCAGAACCTCCAATCTAGGATTATTCCACCTTTGGTTGTAAACAACAAGTCATCCTAAATAAAAAACTTCGCTGAACCACAACAACTAAACGATTTTCCTTACAGGAGGATTTTATTTGATGTGGGTGAGAAACTGGTGGAGACTTTCAGCTGAAGCTCATAGAAAGTAATCGATAAAACGACGCTCATAAAAAACACAGCTACTTGTTTTTAAAAGGCCTTTGCTGCATATATTTTGTTTTATTGTGATAAAATGTGAACGTGTGCAGGAGGTTAAAACATTCAGAGTTTGATGTGTAAAGTATAAACGCTGTACAGTCACTAGAGGCCAAACTCTTTTGCAGATGAATGGGTGCTACTGGAGTGGGCGGGGCTTACTTGTACCCCACGGCGTCCACATTACGGTGATTTACTCACTCTCCATCTTCTTTTCTCCCAGTATCTTTGGTGCCATCCGTACTGGGAGCTACATGACGTTCATCCTGATGACCAAAGGGCTCAAACAGTCAGTTTGTGACCAGGGCTTCTACAACGGGCCAGTCAGCAAGTTTTGGGCTTACGCCTTTGTGCTCAGTAAAGCACCTGAACTGGGTGAGTCGAGACCCGCCGATCACATGTCTGTCGTTGTCTGCCGTGCATGCTTTACATCATGCCGTCGCTGGAAATGGTCCGACAGTAAATCAAACGGGCGCCTTATAGTCAGAAAAATACGGTATTTAGACGTGAAGGTTTAGAACCATGAAGGGACCCGGCCTCACAACAGAAGAACATAGACGTCCCATAGCAGCGCAACATTTACGGAAGTAACAATGGATGTCGCCTTCTGTGGGTTGATTTAGAAACTGTCAAGCAATAGAAGCCAACAAGATGATGGATGAAAGAAAAAAAGGAAGCAGAACTCGGCACTGCTTGCTTCAGACATTGTTTTCGTCCAGAGTTATAACATCTGGGATCGTCTTCTGCACTATTATGAGGCATGTCTCACGTACATCGTGTTAAAGTTGGAAAGAATTTCACATGATCATTCACAATCCAGATGCTTTGAAAACTACCGTAAATTACGTAATGTACGTGAATTGTACGGCTGGATAGCTCATTTTGAAATTCACCCGACTTTCCCACTGGGGGCAATAATAAATACACCAACAGCATCCAGTGAAGGTCCTTAGGCAAGACCCATGCGCTTAATGTCTGCTTTGTGAGTCGCATGGCATAAATGCGTCAGGTAAATACATAAATACTACATGCTAATTTGGCACAAATCTGATTTTGAGGGGTGAGAAGATTGGAGCGCTCAGACTGTAGTGAAAAAGTCCGAAATTGGTCACAAATGTGCAAAAATAAAGTGCATTTGTTGGCTGTGTCAATGTAACTTCTACATTGTCCTTAGGTCTGTATCTTCATGGTTGTTTGTCCTGTATGTCTCTGTGTGTTCGGTGTTGGATTGGAGGGACAAGCGGGGATTGAAGTATTTACACCAAAAACCTCCCAAAGATGTCCGGCAGGATCTTCCACATGACTGGCAGCCATATCTGTATAATTCATAAAGTGCAGTCAAAAGCCTAGTTTTAAATTCCCCAATGCGGAACTTTGAACACCTTGTATGTCATGGCAAATGTTCTGTATATCTGAAAACGATTGAAAGTGCCCTTTCTCTCTCTGCAGGTGACACCCTCTTCATCGTTCTGAGGAAACAGAAGCTCATCTTCCTCCACTGGTACCACCACATCACCGTGCTGCTCTACTCCTGGTACTCATACAAGGACATGGTGGCGGGCGGCGGCTGGTTCATGACCATGAACTACTTGGTCCACGCCGTCATGTACTCGTACTACGCCCTGCGGGCTTCCGGTTTCAGGGTCTCGCGCAAGTTTGCCATGTTCATCACGCTGACCCAGATCACCCAGATGCTGATGGGCTGTGTGGTCAACTACCTGGTGTACTCATGGATGCAGCAGGGCCAGGAGTGTCCGTCGCACATGCAGAACATTGTGTGGTCCTCACTGATGTACCTCAGCTACTTTGTGCTCTTTGTCCAGTTCTTTATCGAAGCCTACGTTGGCAAGTCCAAGTCATCTGCCAAGACTGACGTTATGAAGAGCGAATAGAGGGAAACGCCAAAAGAGTGGGATGAAGGGAGATGATTTAGTAAATGGGAAGAGCAGGGACCAATGGCACGAGAGAGGATTGGGATAGGATGATAGAAATATGTCACAGACTGGGGACACTGGGATTGGTAATGGGTTAGGGCTGGAGGAGGAGGAGGGGGGGGGGGATTTATGAAATGATTGGTGTTTGTGCTTCATGGTTTTTTTTACTTATGGAAGACCTAAAAAAGAGTTGATGTCTCCCTTGAGGGGTACTGAGGAAGAAGCAGCACCATGATCAAAAGCCATGATGAGGCATTTACCTGCACTCTTAAAATTTGCCCCTATGAAGTCACATTTAGTAATTATAAAAATGTTAAATCATAAAAATAAAAAAAGCTGATTCCAAAACCTTTAAAATAGTAAAACTATCAAATCTCCTAGGATCAGTTTTATTTATTTGTGACTTTTAAAAAAGGTACTCGTGAAGATAGATGGCGTCCACATTAATGTGCGCCGTCAGAGTTTTTGTCCGTTTCTTGTCTGTGTTTGTTGTTTCGCTTTAATCCGAGGACGAAAAGGTTTCGAAGCGCCGGCGAGCAAATGAAGCTGAAGTTTTTAGCAGCCGGTGTGAAGCGAGTGGCGCTGATGATTTTTCAGGCCGACTTGCTGTCAATACAATGCGCATATCAAGACAAAATTAGAAATGTTCAACATCGGCTCCAGTTTACAGTGTGGCTGATTTGCTTCCACAACAGTTACTAATGAACGTGGGAATGTCAGAATGAAGCTGGTCTTACAGACTGAAGATAACATGGTAGACCAGACTTGTGTGTGGGAATGATGCTGAGCGGCGCCCTGCTTCACCTCTGGTCTCCACCTCTGGTCTCCACCTCTGGTCTCCACCTCTGGTCTCCACTTTGCAGATGTTTGGCAGATCATTTCCAGAACCCTTCTCCGTCTTACAGGGTCTTTTCCAGTGGGGAATAACCGCCTGTTGGACTCTGATACCTTAGATGGAGTACAAACATATTTATGTATGGCAAAACAATTAACATGCAAAATGTCAACAATCTCCTGTATTAAAAAAAAAAGATCTGTATCATAACTGGTGGCTGTTGTGCTATTGTGCTTTTGCACTATATCAATGTCAGAAAAAAAAAGTTGTTGCTGAAAAACCCGATGTAAGAACAAAGTGTGCAAAAATGTGACATGCTTGTGGTGTTTTCTTTTGTCTGTGCCATCATGGCGTCACACGTACGTAACCCGTTGGTGCTGAAAGTAAAACAAACGATGCGTTTAAATGCAGTCTGTCCAGTTTCTCTTACTAGAACGTTCCGTAAAGGCACATGTGGGCTATGTTTTCAAATTTAGGAACACCTTTCAGCTCCTTAGGTTTTTCTGTGGATGAGCTATGAGCGGAAATGTCCACCAAACAATGACTTCACCGTCTTTGGGATTAAAACAGATCAGTGTCTCACTAACCGAAATTGTTGGCTTTTATTTTGGTTTCATTTCAGAAGGTGCGTCTTCTTCAGGGTTAATAGCTTTTTTTAAATATTGTTTCTCTAATGAAAACAGTCCAAACTGTACCAGAACATCAGATTTCTCTTACAACTGCGTGTATCTAAAGCTGTAAACAGATTTTAGAAGTAACGTAAAACGTCTATATACGTTGGATACCCAGTATTCGAGGCCATCCACATTTAGCTATAGTCCAAAATAAACTGGCAGAAATGCAAGAAATGCTTATAACAGCCTTTTTTAGTAGTTCAAAGACCAAATGTATCTCAATTACCATAAATAAAAACAGGAGAAACTATCTTAGCACAGAAAATCTAACATCCACAGTCTCCCTTATCCCTCTTAACTGGTTTAGATGGTGCCAGGAACAGTCCCTCCCCAAACTGGCTGCTCTGCAAAAGTCTACATTGTCAGTTGCGTCGCACCTAAACATTACAGCTTCCTAAAGTGCTTTTTCTTTTGAATATTATAGATGTGGTGTGCAACGAAAATTTTCAAATAGGTGGATGTTCTGTAAATAACTTGAAGTCAAGTTCCACAAAGAATATTATAAAATTATCATATACTGAACAGAGAGTTGACAAAGGTATAAAACAACTGCCTATTCTATTTATTTCACATGCACATACTACATTCTTACTGTTGAAATAATAAAAATCAACATATATTGTGGCATACATGCAGTTTTTCATGCTGTATTAACCAAACACTGATCTGTTTTTATAAGCTTTAGCATATACACTTTAAAAAACACTCCCGTGTTTGTCAGGTGGAGTTTATATTTTTAAAGTATGTGAAACACCCTGTATGGATATCTGAAGAATGTCACCAGGGCTGTTTTGTCACATAGCAGGTGTTTCTGCAATATTTCTGGTGCTGACAAAACTGTCAACTGGCCTATATAGTATGAACAGTGACACTATTGTACTTGTCTCAGCGATCTGTGTTCTACCTCTTATTCAAGAGATTCTTCAGCTGTGCTTGTTTGTGACTTTTAGAGAAAAGGTCTCGTATACAGAACCTCTACCGCTTGTGTAAATGGAGAGAAGCAAATGAAAACTCTTCTTCAGTGCTTTCAGGTTTTCTGATCTATTTGTGACGCTCAGCCGGTAGGAACCAACAGTCGCTGATGATGGTTTGGGGAACATGAAGAAGCTTCTTGAGGCATGCTGGCCCAGTGGGAACCTAGATTCCATGAAGCATTTACTCCAACAAGTGCAGGAATACTTCAATATGTAACATATTCATCTGATTAAGCAGTTTGTCAATAGTTCACTAACCTCTAACTGCTTATTGGGAATAGACAAAGGGTGAAGAAACATGATAGGTCGTTTGGACAAAACATCTGTTGCAAAAAGTAACCAAAGTCTGAACAAGCTTGGCCTTTAAGCAATGCTATAAGTGGGCTGGTAGCTGGTAGGACCAGTACGCAGTAACACTACTTCTAAATTTTAAGCCTCAGTACACTGGATTTGTTTTTTACTTTCCCAGAAGTCATTTCCCATTTGTGATTTCTCTACAATTTACAGCTTGAACAGTATTTGTTTAAAGGAAATGGACTAAAATAAAGCCTGTTATTTTGGCACAGTAACACACTTTTAAATTTGACCTTTAAAGATACACATTTTACAGTCTCAGTATGATAAAGGGTCAGATAATATCCCTAAAGTGCCATTGCTTCTACATAACCCTTATGTGTAAAAGACTTGTTTCAAAAAGGACTTTTTATGTTTTTTGTAGATTGGGTTTTTTATCTGTATTTTCTCCTCTGGTTATTTTTCTTGTTCACATAAACACCCTAAGGTTTGAAGTTAGTGGGGCTCCATGATGCCTTGAAAAACTACTTTGCTCTTTGTAATTTCTGTAGAAGAACATGAATGAGCCATGTTTCTCCTAGGCATAAGCATTTCACCAAGGGTGTAGCAGCACTTATTCTTTCCATTCAAAGCACAGGCTGTAAGTCTGAATCCGTAGAACGTAAAAATGCAGCTGATTCAGTCTGAGCGGCACTGGATTACGCAGCTGTAAATGTGAGGGTTGGTCAAGTATAAATTAACCTGAACAATTCAAATACATACCCTGTTGTGTCGCCAAACAGTTTTTCTACAGGTTTCTGCCAAGAAGTAGGCCTTTGCATAATGAGAATAAAAAGAACAGGAATTTCACATTAAAAGAAAACATTTCATGTCCCTTTTCTGTGATTTAATATTGCAAGTCAAGTTCATAGTTTTGTATTTGTTAGTTTCCTGTTTTTTATTTACGATTCTCAGTAGCTGCTATATAATTAATCCATTTGGTTTTTTCTAAGAGGCAAAAAAGAGACACGTTGGTATACATCTGCATCCCACTCAGTCACATCTGCACAACGGATTATCAGTAGATACAGGATTATGACTGATAAACAATGGATTTCAATTACATGAACAGCCTAGATTTAGCCTGTCATTCTGACTGATAATAGTGATTAATGATCAGGATTTAGTTTACATCTGTTTACATCAGGGTCAAAGCACAAATCAAACAAGTTGCCCTTCTCTAATTTTGCTGACAGTCTTTATGTGATCCCACCAGATTTATCTATATCTTCTAGTTTGAGAGAAGGAACTCTAAATGTGAACAGACATAACCCAACTTAGCTAGCTCTGTCAGTCCAGATCCAGTCCTGTCATGATGAACCTGTTTCTGGTCTTTTTAGTTTATTTATTTTCTTCAGTTTGGACAGATACAATTGTAATTGTCTCTATACACTGTTGCCATCTAGTGGCAAATACAAGAGGGAGCAGCATTTGTACACACCGTTTTATTAACTATTTTATTAAAAAGTTGCAATATGTTGTGCAGCAAAACACAACAAATAAAAACCCATTGACACAGATTTTACATGTTAGTGAAACATATCCTGGGATATCTAGTTGAAACTATTCTGAATGAGGACGATGTGTGATTATATTCTCTTAATAACACTATAACTATATTTCCTTTGTAAATGTATACCCTGGTTCTCCCACACTTTAGTAACACGTATGACTATAAATAGACAGATTGACTGACACTTTGTTCAGATCTCATCCATTGTCCCCCTGGGAGATGAAGGTGCTGATGCTGCTCCACCGATTTGCACTTTCTGCTCCTTCTTCTTTTTCGCTGCTATAGACTGTGAATTATGTGTGTTTGTCTAACAGATGCACGTCTCCCCCTCCCCTTCCCACTAGATTTTAAATCTACACAAATCCTCACAGATCAGTGTTGCTCTGTCCTGCTCAACAGCTGGAGGGACCAAATAGTGGCCTGAAGGATCAGAGCAAAGCCTTTGAGTGTGTAGCTAATTCCTTATTTAGCCCTGACCGGCTTTCCTTTGTGTTGAGCCGCAAACATGAACCACAAGTCACAACTTCACACATGTGGCGGTAATATTTAAAAATAGATGGAGAAGAAGGAGTGAAAAAAGGCTGGGCCTTTTTGTTATTTCATTTGTTAGTAATGGTAAAATATGACTGTCGTCATTCAAGCTGCAGACATTTAAAACCTTATTTTTGCACAGATGCAAAATGCAACAAACAAACTTGAATATACTGTATGTTTTCTCATATGAGGTCAAAATTATATACAAAAGCTTAAATTAGTAACTACTTTTTTCTTCTCTAGCAAGTTGCAGAAAAATCTCATAGTTTTTGCTGTCCTGGGGTTATTATGGTTATATATTGGATAATTAACTAGTGGAGCCCATTGGAACTCACTGGTTTCCTGGCAGACAGATCTAACGTTTGGACCAGAAGCTTAATTTCAACCTGGGCTTTATTTATTCTAGAATCTATTTTTGTGTGTTTGAAATATTACTTCTGATGTATAATTTCATTCTGTGTAAATCAGAAAAAATACATGGGATTTTTTTTTCGTTACTTCAAACCAAATGTTTTAAAACTTTATTGAATCATTGAACAAATCAAACAGTTCAAAAGGTTTTTAAAAGCACGAAATTATTTTGAAACCAACTTTCTAAGAACTCCAGTTATAAATGTCTCAACTACATGTTTGTCTTATTTAATTGTAACTTATCACTTGTGAAAATTGCCCACTCTGTGGACATGTGTATATGGAAGAATGCATAATCCCTCTTTTAATTATATTTACACAACTGAACATATAAAATGTAGAAAGGTGAAGCTGCTTGAGACTCCCTTTATTTTCAGTGTCAGTGACTCTATTGCCCCCTGTTGCACCAATTGAGCAGTAATACAAGATAAATTGACTCAGGGCCGATTTCAAATATACCCGCCGGCTGATGTGCTTCAGTTTGGATTGGTACTCTAACCTATCTGTTAGCACTAATGGAGCCCAATCTATAGATAAGTGTGTCTTGCTTCAAAAATCAATATCAATGTGGCCACTGATGGTTTTTGAGTTAAAGTGCTTTGTTTGCCGCCATCACCCCGAAACAAAGAGGCTGTGGTTACTTCTATTAGCGATTCCCAGTGAACCTTGAGAAAGAGTCAGAGAGATGGAGGTAGAAATGGAAAGGTGGAGTGGCGGTGAAGGGTGGCACTGCTGGTCCCAGCATCACTAGAGCGGTAGATTTGTTGGGAGATAGAAAAGTGTCATCAGTGAAGCACAGCTGAGCTTTAAGGAGAGACTGATGGAGCGTAGCAAACAAAAGAGGGTTCATAAATGTCAAAAATAATCTTTTAGTTATTAAGGAAATGATAATTACGAACGTGTTCTTTTTGGACAAGAAGAAAACTGTAATGATGTGTACTGATTCTGTAAAATGAAGATACATAGATAGTTAATTTATTCATAAAAAGTATAGATTTCTGGTTTGTTGATGTCATTATAGAGCACAATGGACATAGGAATAGATAGTTTTACATTATTTTTACTTCTCTTGACTATATATGTTGAATGGAAAAAAGAACCAAACATTTTTGTCTTTAACCCCAAAGTCTGAGCCAGAAGTGTTTTAAAGACACATCATAGTAGAGCGCATAGTCTATTGAGCCATATATCAAATGAAACAGAAATTAGCATTGTTAATTGTGGAAATGCATTACAACATTAAATCTCAGTGTGCTATAATAGATTTTTCTGACGTAAACTTGTGTAGAAAGCTGGTGATAAACATTTTAAGGGATTTGATTTTCCGGGTTATCTCTTAACAAGGTCAACCAATGTAAGAGAAACACCTTAGATCTCAAACATGACCTAGCAATAAACCTAAGTCTTTTGTGTTTGTGAAGATCATGTTATTCATCAAACAAGAAAAATAAGATTGATTAAAACCAAAACTTTTATTTTATTTTGTAAATGCTAACAGACAGGCTAGTAAAAAGAGTCACAGTCACCAACTTTGAATGTGTGTTATAATGCGATACACTTCATATCACATGAAGTGTGATATATAATCTAGATGTTAACAGGAAAGTTGTTGTGTCACATCTGTTGTCGGAACTGCTAAAAAACACACAGAAAGACAGATTTAAATCAAGGTAGAAAACCACATTCATTGTTCTAATGACGGTGAAAGGATTCAGTCTACAATCATACTTCCACCGTGAATGGAAATTACACATGAAGCCCTGTTGTGGCGCCAGATGGCAGTTTGTCCCTCACGCACCGTTTTCTTTTATAGCGTTTTATTTGAGTCCAGTTCCAGGTAGAGGAGGATTCTAGACAGAGTCATGCCTGCAGCTACTGTGGTACTGATTATGTCTTTAATGCATGCCTGTTGTCCTTTGAATGACAATCGGTGCTAGGAAGAGAACAGTAAACATGTACCAATGAGGAGCAACCCCAGTTTTAAGAAACAAAACTGTCAAACCTTTTAGGACCTCTCTGTGCATATAGTAAAGTTTGCTTATCTTTTGCAAGTATCCAAGCAATTACTTTGGCTTAAGTTGGGCACTTTAACATGTTATAGAGATATATTGGTATCGGCTTTGAGATTTTGCAAGGCTGATTGGATGTTTTGATTTATTTAATCCTTGAGTCCAGATTATGAGACATTTTGTTCTCATTACTTTTTATAAATTAGAGGGTGAACAATGTTGATAAAATATCTCAAATGGATGAGACATCAATAAAGAGACAAGTCTAATGCTTAGAAATTGGTAACCTACAGCTAATCACATTTTGGGTAAGATTATTAAAAACACAAATTGATATTTTTTTATGAAACATTAAAAAAAAATATAGCTGATTATTTTGTATTTTTCCTATGTTAGAAAGGTTCATAACCTGCTTTTGCAGTCTTCTTCTTGAGATCTTTGAATTCAGATGTTTATTAATGTAAGAGGACGTGACACCTGTCATGGTCTAACGTTGCACAAATGAAACAATACACATTAAAAAGAAAAAGGAAATATGTAAACAGAAACTGCAATATTGGCATTGAAGTTTTTCTGTAATCAGTTTGTGACTTGCAAAGAACTTTGCAAGTCATGAACGTGTCACACTATTACATTTGCACATTGACACTCCAATCATCTCACTATACACTCTCTTCGCCACTGGACCAGACTGCCATTAAGTCTTTGGAGATGTTGAGATTCTTCTGCAGGAGCCCCATGTCGCGGCTCCTCAACACGCTTTATGTTTGAAACATAAACGTGAAATTGATGGGATGGCTTACAAACTGACAGGTTAAGCTAATAATTATCTGAAGCTAACGTTGTTTGGACCAAACACTGAAGGAAGATGCTCAGTGAATTGTTTAAATGAAATAAGACTGAAAAGTTATGACAAAAGTAACTACACCCTCATCAGGACACTGAATTACACACTTTGATCCCACAACATGTACACTATTCATAATGGGTATTCATTAGGAGGAATATCTATTTGATTTCCTCTACTTACCCAATTCAAGAGCAGTAATGTTGAAAAAGGTTTTTGTAAGAGTTTTAGTTCCCATCAATGTAGCAGTTAATCAAAAGCAAAGGCTGTGCATCTACAGTAGAGTTTTACAGAGCAGTCCAGATGAGTTTCGGAGTCTGTTGAGCTAGGATGGACTTGAATCCTGGCTGGGAATATTAAGATCTGTTTTTGGTTTGACAGGTGAGGAATTATCTGTGGTTGAGCTTGATAGTGATGGATTCAAGTGATGGGAAACAGGTTTGAATGTCTCTGTAATGGCAGCTGACAGCATGGTCCTCTCATTTTCTTCGTCGTGTCTGAACATTGATGGCGACTGTTTGGATAAAGGGTCGGATCCTGCACATAAAAACACAAAAAAATACAACATGTTTTAAACTTTTTAAGTGATTTAAAAGTATGAAAGAAGGTTTGTCAATTATGCATTAATCTGGTACCTGTTTCTGTAGAGCCTGCTTGGCAGACGGCTCTCCCTGGATGTGGTTGGTTGGCCTCCTTGTCTACATCATTTTCTGTTACCATGTAGAACTGGGGGTTCAAATAACAGATTAGTTTATTTATTCTCATGTAATCCCTCAAAATCAGTTTATTATGGCCAGAAGTGTACACATTTATTGAGTCATGTTTCCAGGAATAGGAATTAGATTCAATAGCTTACATTTATTTTCTTTTGTGGCTTACAAAAACGTCTAGCACGATTCCGACAGGATATTTGAGAAGTGTGTAAAAGATCCATCTTTAGTTTTATCTTACTAAGTTTGCTTCCAGGCAAACTTACATTTGATTAAGTTTAGAGCTTTTCTAGAACCTCAATATTAACCTTTGGTATTCAATCAAAAAACAGTTCAGTTGACAATGACAATACAATTAGTCATAGATCAAGCTAAACTTAAATCAGAGCCATGCTGAACGCTGCAAACATTATCTACTTTGAGTATGATTTTTTTTCTAATAGAAATGGACGTGTGTGGATTTTTTCATCATTCTAAAAGTGAATTTGACCATGTGAGGATTAGAAAGGATACAGATTAGAGAAATGATGATGCAGTTACCTGAGGAACACTGGCAGTGGTAGCCTCAGACGTGCTCACATCAGTCACGCTGATCTCACTCACATTATCCACAGAGGAATGTTTGAGGAGGAGCCTCCTAGTTCTGCAGAATATAAAACAGACGAAATGTTAACGGTATTCAAGAAAATGTCATTTGTAAGTCTAATCTAGAAAACATTTGGTTTTATAGAGTTACTCAGAAATAATAATGATGACATTTTTATTTCCTCGCTTCTAAAATATGACCTCTCTTCAATGTTTGTGGGTTGCAGGTGAAACAAATCCAGCAAACTCACAGACTGCAAAAGTAAGCTTTCAGTCAAGTGCAGAAGGCAATTTGAGGCAGCGTATTGGCGACCATGTAGCGTTTCCACGGGGGTCATACCTCGCCGACTCCATTTAGTAGCTGAGGAATGACCTATTTTTGTGTGTAATTGCTGTAGAACAAGCTAAACCAACCATGTAATTGAAAGCGTGGTATTTCCAGTGGGAAAGCAGGAGTGTAAATACTAGGATGTTGTAGGATGTGTGTGTGTGTGTGGGGGGGGGGGGGGGTGCTTT
>JAVLVB010000408.1:3579545-3612475 GCA_032876305.1 Orestias chungarensis | reverse complement strand
ACTCCCTCCACCCCCCAGACTGTCTTACAGAGACACTTACATTACACGGCCCACTCCCTTTTGTTTTTGACCAACACCTTTAACTGTTGGCAGCTCATTTATCACAGAAGCAGGTCCTCCCTGCTGGCTGGGCTACCTTATGCTTCCAGTACAGACACACTGAACCCGAGCCTAATAATACATAATTGTTACCGTTCAATCAGTGATATATAAAGATGTTAGATGATTGGACTTGCTTAAATCTTCTTGTGGGCTTAAGAGCTTAAAATTGAACTTTCCGGAAGAGCCACTCTGTCTGGTACTAGTATTAAACAAAGGATGACTGTGTGGAAAAGTACCTAATGGTCACTATAAGGTACAGTGGCTGATATTATGCTGTGGATCTAGATGTGTTCCAAAGGCTTTGGGGGTGTTGTTAGTTTGAGGGGCATTAACAGCTCTCCTTTTGCAGGACATGTAAAAATGAAAAAGGGAAATTATTGGGCCTTTCATAAAGAAAAACAATGCAAGTTATGGCCAAATTAACACAAACATGGTTTAGCAAAAGAACAATATTTCATTTATGCTCATCTCTCATCTACCCGGACCTAAATTTTACATAAGACCTGTTGGGGGAGTTAAAGGAAGGCAGCATTAAGGGGAACTAAAATGACTACAATTAAAGCTTCACCAGTCTCTTTTTCAGTACATAACTGAGCATGTCTTGTTAATTTTTTTAAATTTAACTAGTGTGGTGGAAAAGCTTAAAACCCCACACACCAATTAATTTTCTTTTTCCACAAGCCTGGTTCAGTTTTTTTTACTGGAAACTCACCGGAAACAGTAGGTGATACAGGCAGTGATGGAAATCAAGGAAATGAGCCCCACCATGCAAGCTCCAATAATCAGACTCCTTTCTTTCTCCCTCTCCGTCCGCTGAAGCTCCAACCATTGCAGGTCAATGAACTGACATCTTTCTCCCAAGTAACCTGCTACACAGCTGCAGAACCAGAGAGAAAATGTAGATCTGTTCAATAACATTTAAACCTGGGATTCAAACAAGAGAAAAAGCTTTAACCGAAGTTTAAATTTAGATAAAATACTCAATATATGTCATCAAATACACGAAACAGCTTTAGCGTCAATCTTTAAGCAACTGAAATATGTCTTAAAATGCAGGGAATAATAAAAAAAACATAGCTAGCTGGTATCTACCTCTCAAAAACATTCATATTTCACAAACACATCATAGGAAGAGTGTTCACAACCCTTTTTGAGAACAATCATTGATGCATTTCATTTAAATTTTACACAACAGATGTGGAATTTTAAAGCATAAAAAGATGTTTTCAAACATTTTTTACACTTAAACTCTGAAAGGTGTGGTGATGGTCCGATATTTTGTAAGTATTACAATTAAAACAGATCTCGTCTCAATGCACTTTGCAGTCCACACATATGCTTAAAATCAAAATCCTCAAAAGTGATGTCATCCAAAATCTGTCTGATTTTTTTTATGGATTATGTTTAAAATGAGTCAGATTTGCTAATGAGGATTGACAAAACGTTTCTCTTCCATAGAGACAATCAGGCCTTCAAGTCCTTGATGGTGGAACAACAGTGACACCAGGTGATTATTAACGGAAACAACTGTGATCTTATAACAAAATATTCTTCCCGTTTAAAATACAGCAAATTCTACAGCACACAACGTGAAGTCTTTAATAAAATTAAAATTTAAGTCCACGGATTGAATGGAGAGATCAGACAAAAGGAGATATTTACTTGCAGGCATAGGATTCCAGCTCAGAAAAGTAGAAGCATGCTCCGTGATACAGACAGTAGGCATCATGGCTGGGGGGGCACTTCTCTGCTGAGCTGCTGTTGTTGCGGCGGGTAGTGACATCAACAGTGGTTTGAGATGTTACCCTGGGTGAAGTGGTCTCCAATGCTAAAGTGTGTAGGACAAATAAACAGCATGCTGGAATCAAGGTTTGATTTGGTAAAAACACTGTTTTAAGCTATTAAGGCAGAGAAGGTTTTAACAGGGATGATAAAATAAAAATACCAGGGATTTTGTTTTAGTACAGAATCGTATGCTTGGGTCTAACATTCACTCTGTTATAGCATTTAAAAGTTTCACACCTGAAACGCATTCACATTAGCTGTTAGTGCTCGATGCTATGCATGCAGATCCAGCAAACACACAGGATGAGCTGCTGTTTTAGACTTTAATATTTAAAGTCCTTATAGTTTTAAACAACTCTCTGAAGAACACGGAAAACGCCTGCAATACTGTCAATCTCCTTTTGCAGAGTACTTAAGTAGTTTATGGTAGCTATTCATTCACTATTGACTGGTTTGGCCTCTCTGGTGCAGCAGCTGACTGGTTTGAGTCCTACCTAAAGGATCCGGTCTTCTCTCTGTCAGTGGCCATCCTAAGGTTTCATCTTGGAGCCTGGCTTGTGTAAGGCTCCAAGCATTTCTGCTCTTTTGCTCTGCTCTGCAATCTCACAAGGTAATTAAAAACCCATTCAAGCACTGAGTTGGTGGTGCAACTTTCTTCATGTAACTAGACGCATAACTGAAGTACGTAATTGTGTTCGGCTATTAATGCTCCTGCCACTGACCAGGGTGCCGAAATGGACTCTTCTATACTGGATTGGATTATTGCAGCAGTGTATTCACGGGTCTGCCTACAATCAGACAGAAGCAGCTTATCCAAAACGCTGCTGCTCTTATCCTCACAGAACCACGAAAGTAAAGCACCTTAACTCAGTTCTAAAGTCCTTAGACTGATGCCCTGTATCCAAAGAAAAAATGACTGAATGTCTTAAAACCAAAAGACATTAAAGATCTATAGTTGAATCAACATTCCAGACCACAAATGTGTTCTAGTAGTTTACTTTACATTTGCATTACAAACAAACACAGAGAAGCTGCATTAAGGTTTTATGCTCTTATAATCCTAAACAAACTTCCAGAAAACTGCAAAACAGACAAAACTCTGTTAAATTATCTTGTTAAATGAGAAATGTTACGTTAGATTTACGCAGAAAATATTAGTTTCATTAGGGTAGGCCACCACATATCTGGTCTATCTAAATGATGATAGCTTGATCACTTGTTCCTAGCTCCAAAATAATTTCTATTTAAAGAATTGTTTATGTCACCATGAAGGTAATACTTACCCAGACATGTCTGTCCATCACCTGTGAAACCTTCCCGGCAAAAACAGTAAGGGCTTTCAGCATCCAGCATGCACCTGGCATTTACAGCACACTGGAGCGAGTAACAGTCTTTCTGGTCTGACAGAGGTAGGGACACACAGATACAAAATTACTCTGAAATAAAAGTGTAAAAGAAATGATGCAAAAAGAGAACCATTACCTGCATTCATCTCGTCTGTGGACAGAGCTTGTTCTCTTCGTCCTTCTGAGCGCAACTCAGTCTTCCTACTATCAGCTGTGGGTGTGGTGCTCTGCTTATATAAGGTTTTGTTTTTAGATGTTGGGTCAGTAGTTTCCCTCTCTGCCAATTCTAAATAAAAATTACAAGAAAAACATGAACAATTTAAACACTTGCCTGCAAAAGCATTTTGCTTAAAAAGTTTCTATGTTGGTCTTGCCCAACCAAATACGTTCCTTCCTCATGTTTTCTGTGTCACTTAAAGGACGTTTGGCAAAGTGCAACTTGTAGTGTTTCATGAATGACTTCTGAAGGCAGATTTTTTCATAGAGAAATTGGGCAGAATACATTTGCACACATCACATTTTTGTTTTTCATTTGTAAGAAGTGTTTCATATACTATGTAAATGTTTTGTAAACCACTTTGTGATGGTCGTTCACATATAATCCTAATCAAATATATTTGGTTATGGTTGTAATATAATAAAATACAGAAAAGTTCAATGGATATGAATATTTTTGCAAAACCACTGTAGTTTACTGCATTACCTGCCGTTGCATTTGAAGCATTGACTGACAAGCAGCTTTTTCCATCAGCTGACAGAATGAAGTGAGGTAAACAAGAGCAGCGTGAAAATCCCTGGTTGCTTTCACACTCCTGAGAACAACCTCCATTCAAGTGAAGACAGGCATCGCCTCCTAAGGAGAAGGTTTCAACACATTAGCCTTGTTGACCCAGAAGATTCTTGGGTCACTTATTCTTGTTACAACCGTGACACAGCAAAAAGGGAAATCACACTTTTAATGTGGAATTACACACCCACACCTTTGACTTTTTCCTTTATTTTCTATTTGCGGTTCACCAATCACTTGTATTTGCATATCCTACTTTTCAGAGCACATCTACAGCTGTTTCTTTTTCTACCTGGTTTAGCAAGGGGGTGTACCACCACCACTGATGCTGGATGAACAAAGCTGCCATGGATGCGTTGCAGCTTCTGTCCGGTGCGCTTGTGAATGCTCCTTATCTGTTGGTGTTCCCACTCAGAGATCCACAGCCTGTCTTCAAATACTGCCAGGTCAAACGGACGTCCTGGGACAATCCAGACAGAAGACAAGAGGACATAACGATAGTATTTCCAGATTAGGGCTTTATAAGCAATAAAACTGGTAGATTTTACATTTGTTGACATTTAATGATTGGAAAGACATATTTTTTTAAGCTGGGTAATTTGAATCCATGTGGGTGCTGTATATTTAGTACCTGTATGCTAAAGTCTTTAGCAAGGAGACATGTAGGAGAATCAATCTGTGCTTCTTCATAAACATCATTTTATTTAGACAATATTTACAAATCATTTGAGCTCAATTCAGTTAAATCTATTGTGCCAATTCAACAATATGTTATTTCAAAGAACTTTACAAGAAATGTGATTTTAGTTCCATTTATTATTCAAATTAGTTACAAAGCATATCGTTTCAAGTAATTAGCATGCAGCATTCGCACCTCCTAGACCTGCATGTAGCGACAGTGGAAAGGAAGAAGTATCCCCTATGACAAGAAGAAACCTGCTAAAACAAAACTTGGCTCAGTACAAGAGTACATTTGCCCCGACCGAGTGGAGGATTGAAAGGACAAAAGCAGTGACCAGGGACCGTCTTTTTATGTTAATTAAATAATTTCTTACAAGCAAATAATAAATTTTCTGTATAAACCCACAAGGACACAAACTGAAAAAGCTAAACCAAATCATGTGACCCATGTGATTTAATAGACTGATCCAATTTTCAGAAGTTGCATAAACAATATTAATAATCCAGACATATCCATTTGAAGAATTTAAAAGAAAAAAAAAAAAAAGGTTTATGAACAATTATTCTGAAAAAAACAACAAAACAGAGGTTCCAAGATTTAGGAGATTGTGCATGGACACATTCTTTCCTGTAGGTGGAGCCAGTGCGCTGATGTTCAACCTTTGCTTTTAGTGGGTTTACCTTCAACTGGCACACCTGTTGCCCATCATGTTCCTTATCTTCCCACTGCTTAAGATCACTAGTTATCTGTTGAATGGCAGACTGGTGATGTCACCTTGCCTTGAACCTCCACTCATTTCTCAAACTAATCAGCATATTACTCTGCTTAGATCTATGCACTGGTTACCTGATGAAGGGAGATTTCTGTTAAACAGCCTCACTATTAAAACTAGGTATTCACTTGATGTGAAGACCACGTCCCCTGGCAGTGTGGAGATCAGTGAAACTGAAAGTACACACTAAACTTCTAAGAGATTCCTCAAAAGTGAAATGATTTAAAAATGTACATTACCTAGTATACAGTAGTTAGCTCCCCTATGGGCCTGCATGGACAAGCAAGCATAGACGGTTAGATGGATAATTATGCATTTATCCTTTTAAGTTTTTTTTTTATATTTTCTTTGAGAAAATCACCTTATGTTGCTTTTGTGATAAACTGCTCTTTAGCACACATGAATATAAATGTTCTAAATTTCTGACTACCTCATTTAAGACGATACTTTGCTTAACATCCATGGTAGTGGCTGCAGTTGTATTCGCTTCTAATCATACGTTTTACAGTTTCATGTAAAAGGCTATCTAAAATGTATATGATTGAAGTGGCATTTCCTTGAATTTACTCCAGATATCTAAATATATGACATATGCTTTAAACAAACCTCACCTACTTGGTTCTCTATTAGTACCAGTCGATCGGAACCATCCAAAGCAGCCATCTCTATGATCCCTTTCTTCTGGTCGCACCAGAACAGCCGATTGTCCGTGAAATCGATGGTCAGACCAGTGGGAGACACAAGGCCGGTGCTGGCAATAATTACTCGGTTGCTTCCCTCCAGAGTGGCACTTTCTATCACAGGCTGAGCACCTGTGTCAGTCCAGAACAACCTCCTCCAAAAAGAGGTAATTCAATATGTAAAAAAAAAAAACAGACTTTAGTTTTGATGGCGTTAAACTAAAGTGACGATTGACTATAAATTCTGTAAAATATTGAGTGGTTTTCACAGGGCCTGCCCAACCCGCCATGGGGCCCTAAGCAGTATTGGATTTTGGGGCCCTCAATTTCAGTCACTATCACTTGTTGATCATTCACACACCTACAAAAAATGTAATGCAGCTGTAGCAGTGTTGTTTAATTTCTATTTACAGCCCGACATGTCTTTACACACGTATGTGTTATATGTTGAAATTATGCTATTGCTTTATCTCCAAGGCAAAAAAATCAGAAACATAAATAATACCATTGCATTAATAACTGATACTTGAATGATGATAAAATGACTAAGCCTTCCCCCCATCCCACTAACTGCTGAGCACTGCTGCTCAGCTTTCTCAAAAGGTGCGCAATCCCTTTTTCTTGTTTACAATAAACCCTAATTTACCTTTCTGCATCACCCATCACTTCAGTCTATAACCTGCTAATAATGTCTGCTGAAGTTACCTGAAATGAGGTAACCCAAATGGTAACACAAACAATGAATAATTATATGAAGTCACTCTTTGTAAATGTATGTAACTAAAACTATGTGCCAACGATTTAGTTAAAAAAAAGTATAGGAAATAAACACTATAATTGGTCCCATGTGACTTCTATTACCCTGGTCGTCCCTCTATATAGCCTCTATAATATGCTCTTGGGGGCCCCCTAGTGGCCTTGGGGCCCTAAGCCGGTGTTTAGTTCGCTTGTACCTTGGGCCGGCACTGCGTTTTCCCTTTAATCAAACAATTAAAAACCAAAAAACTATGAGATTGCGTTTAAACTGGTATGCAGGAGGGGTAATCTTCAAATGAATGAAAATACAGTTTCACTGAAACAGAGTGTATTGGAGATTTATTCACACATTTAGCAATGGGCATTAGGGATTTCTTCTATTGTTTAAAAAATTGCAATTAGCAACAATTTAATATAGGGTTTTATTGTTGGGAGCAAAACTAATCAACTTACTTCACTTGGGGATGAACCACAATTCCTCTTGGTTTTCCCAGCCCTTCTTTCACAATAGTTTTTCTGTTTAGTCCCTCTAGTGTAGTGCAGTCAACAGCTGGTTGGCTACAGAGCAAAAGTACCAGAGCTCATGAGCATGTAAAAGTCTGCAACAGTTACTCAAAATCTCTCACTTATTCTAGTAAAATGACTCCTAAAATGTCTCTTTTATATCTATTTCTTAAAGTTAAACTATAAAACAATCTGTGTAGTTCCAGACAAACATCACTTCAATTTTTATTAAAACATTTCATACCTTTTATCAGTCCAGTATACTCTGCGGTGAACCCAATCAACTGCCAGTCCTTCCGGGGAGTCCAAAGCATCAGAGACAATAATTTCTCTTGACCCAGAATTCAAATCAAGACGTTCTATTGTCCCCTGGCTTGTGCTGGCAAAGTAGACCTTGAAATACATCCAAATTCTACGTTAAAAAGAGTAATGTCATTGAGATGTATTCTTGCAAGAACATAAATGAACCATTGAAAAGACCCAGAGATGACCACTAGATGACAATGTACGCCTGAATGTGGTTTTATCTCTCAACAGTGACGCAGAAAATTTGTTATCTTTGCTGTTAATAAAATAAAAGGTTAGAATGAAAACAGTGATGAAGGATGAAGTTTACACTGTGGCTGCCAGGGTCATAGTCCAATGCTAAGATCGTTCCTCTGGGTTCCTTCACCAAGGTTTGTTCCTCTGTCCCATCAGGGTTCATTCTTCTCACATCCATTAGATTAGCTACAATTAGAAAGGCAGGAGGTCCTGAAGAAAAGAATATAGCCATTAATATACGGATGCTTCACAGCAAATTGGACTAAAGATGTGTGGGCAGGATTTGGAGGCAGAGAGCTTCTGTATGGGATATTGTGACTCTGGTGTCTGCTTTGCTGTAGTGTGACTCACCATTTGCCATGCAACGTTTGCCATCTTGGTGGAGCCTGTAACCAGGGAGACATCCGCACTGCCAGCGGCTCGGTGTGATGAGGGTGCAGAGCTGGCTGCAACCACCTCTATCTGCTGAGGAGCAACCTGGAAACCAGTGTTAACACAGATGCAGCTTTATACTCAAAAATCTAATTTATTTCCTTCATACATGCATGTGTTTTCCTAGTTTCACCACTGATAGGCAGTCATAGAAAATCCAAACTTGTTGGAAATTGTGCTTATTGCAATTTCTCTCAATATTTCTTTTCATACATTAAATAAAGTTTTTTTTATAAATTTAAAACCAGTCTTTTGTTTTCAAATTTTTTTTGTGTGAATTGAATTGACGCCTTTACTGTTGTGGATTGCTTGATTCAGTGCTTATACCTGTACTGCCCTGAATGTCATACTGATATGGGACGGAGGCATAGATAATATTTTTTTTAAAGGTCTACCTACATCGACACGTCACCACCTCACCACAGGGTTGCCCCAAGACTCAATGTTGGGCCCCCTCCTCTTTGCCATGTACACTACTTCGCTTGGCCCAATCATCCATTCACATGGCTTCTCCTATCACTGTTATGCAGATGATACCCAGCTCTATCTGTCTTTTCCTCCAAACGACCTCTCGGTACCGACGCGAATCTCAGCCTGTCTTTCTGTCATATCTGCATGGATAAAAGATCACCACCTCCAACTGAACCTCTCTAAAACTGAACTGCTTGTTATCCCAGCCAAGGACAGTATTCATCACAACATCAGCATCAGGTTAGACTCCCTATCTGTGGCACCCACTAAGATTGTAAGAAACCTAGGCGTCATGATCGATGATCAGCTAACCTTTGTAAATCAGGTTGCCTCTGTTGCTCGATTATGTGGCTTCTCTCTATTCAACATCAGGAAGAGTAGGCCATATCAAACTCAACATGCGAGACAACTCCTAGTTCAGACGTTGGTCATTTCCCGCCATGACTACTGCAACGCCGTCCTAGCAGGTCTTCCACCCTGTGCCATGAGACAGCTACAGATTATCCAGAATGCTGCAGCTCGACTGGTTTTCAACCAGCCAACACGAGTGCATGTCACACCCCATTTCACTGAACTCCATTGGCTTCCCTTAGTTGCACGCATCAAATTCAAATCACTAATGCTGGCATACAGAGTGTTCGATGGATCAGCGCCCATCTACCTCAACACCCTCTTAAAGCCTTATGTTACTGCCCGCCCGCTCCATTCCTCCAAGGAGCGCCAACTAACGCGACCAAAGCCCCGTCCAGGTCAATCTAAAATCTTCTCATTTGCGGTTCCTCGCTGGTGGAACGACCGTACGTGCATCAGAGCATCAGATACTCTTTCCACCTTCAAGAAATCCTTGAAGACCCAGCTCTTCCAAGACTATCTCTTGCCCTGGATGATCTAAATACACCAATTACCCCCCCCACCCCCCCCGATATTATTTAGCACTCAATGTATGGTAATTGGGGCTTCTGTGTTTACCTAAATGCTGTAAATGAGTGTCATCATTAATGTTAAATCCTCTTCTAGCATATTGAAGGTAACTGAATAAATTGCGTCGTAGTTCAATGTTAACCCGTCTTTTTGTAAGTCGCTTTGGATAAAAGCGTCTGCTAAATGCATAAATGTAAATGTAAATGTAGTCTATCAATCAGTAGATCAGGTTTTATTTAATGGAAAGTAGGAAGAACAAAACAACAGTCAGTTTTTGAACAAATCCACATGAGATCAATTCAAGGCATAATGGAGCCACTTTGTTTAACTTTAAAACTTATAGTGTTGCTGTGGACAGGAAAAATAAATATATAAAATAAAATCTAAGTCATTTTAAGACATGGGATATTAATAACCTTTTTACTGTTAATGTTTGCTTCTGTAACATAGACATACAACATTAGGCACTGGCCACATCAAGCCTTCTAGCAGTTCTCTTTTTTCTATTGTGCTGTGTATGGCAAGCATTTTCATCATAATTTCAATGGATGTTTTAAGGTTGATTTTTGAAAACATGTCTTCAAACTATGAACTGTGGGGAAGTCAGAGGGTAATGAGATGAAAATAAGTTCTGGTAAGCTACACAAGGAAGTCCTGGTACAGACCAATATGTCCCATATTAGGGATGGTGTGGACATTTTCTGATCAGAACTGAAGCAATTTTCATAAATATTACATTCAGAAACTCAGAAATATAATATTTTTCCATTCAGTAACTACTGATTACATTTGGTAATAAAATTCAAATGTAACCATGAGAGGTACTAAAGTGCAAAAATACAGTCAGACAATACACAGATTTTTGACATGATGTCAAAGCAGCAAATTTCAGTTTGCACAGAGACTTATATGACCAGAGCCGGCCCAAGGCAGGAGCGGCCCCCAAGAGCATGTTATTGAGACTATATTGAGGGACGACCAGGGTAATAGAAGTCAAATGTGAGCAATTATAGTGTTTATTTCCTATACTTTTTTTAACTAAATCTTTTGCTCATAGTTTTAGTTCTATACATTTACAAAGAGTGACTTCATCTAATTATTCATCGTTTGTGTTACCTTTTGGGTTACCTCATTTCAGGTAACTTCATCTATATACTTGTGTGTACTAGTCTGTCAGCTGTTTATACATTATACAATAAAATCTATTGTTTAAAAGAAGAAGAAAAAAAGACTGTTATTCAGATTAAAAATAAACCAATAATAAAATAAGAATGAAGTAAAAGTACAACAGGTATCTATTACCCGGGTACCACTGCTTACCAGGCACCAATATTATTGTTCAGCTTTTTATAGAATTAAACTAGCAGACATTATTAGCAGGTTATACACTGAAGTGATGGGTGATGCAGAAAGGTAAATTAGGGTTTATTCTAAACAAGAAAAAGGGGTTGCGCACCTTTTGAGAAAGCTGAGCAGCAGTGCTCAGCAGTTAGTGGGATTGGGGGAAGGCTTACTCGTTTTATCATCATTCAAGTATCAGTTACTCGTAATTGTTTCTGAATGCTGCTTGTCAGCAACAGGTGTGGGAGGAACATAGCCGTATTAAACTCTGTTCTGTTTATTTTATTTTTTTATTCCTCATCGAGAGGATTTTTCTACAGGATTTTTCTTTTAGCCATCTTTAAAACCGCTTTCTTTTAGGGAATGTTGTCGTTAGCTCCAATCGGCCTATGCCTTGACCAAATAGATCTGTTGGAGGGAATAATTATGTTTTTTTTTTGTTTGTTTTTTAGAAAGTGTTGCAAAGGCTAGAAGGTAAATCTCCCCCAAAAAATGTATAATCTGAATACACTGGGATGTTAGATCCTTGTCTTAGTGAAGAACTAACCTTTCCTGTACCTTTAACTTTTCTACAACCTTCACACATCCTCACCGTTTTGGGTATTATCAGGAATGCATTGGTTATTTCCTCTGCTCTGTGGTAATTTCCATAGCATCCTACAGCATTAGGCCGAGTTGTTTGTTACTTTTATATATCTAGTTGTTACTTGTTGCATTTTTTTGTTTTTGTTGCTGCTCTATTGTTGCACATTACTGTTAAACTTTTTTAAACCAAAATGTTGTAATGTTCTGTAAATTGAACCCAGGCCACTCTTGTAGCCAGATGTGTCTTTAAGATAAAAAACAGTATATGGCAACCTGGAGATGATTTTTTATTCTTAACTTGATATTATTCACATTATAATTGCAATGGAGATAAAGCAATAGCATCATTTTAACATATAACACATACGTGTGTAAAGACATGTCAGGCTGTAAACAGAAATTAAACAACACTGCTACAGCTGCATTACATTTTTTGTAGGTGTGTGAATGATCAACAAGGATATTGACTGAAATTGAGGGCCCCAAAATCCAATACTGCTTAGGGCCCCATGGAGGCTTGGGCCGGCCCTGTATAAGAGATACAGCAAATAACAATAAGTCTGGATGTAGTTTAGTAGATTTGTTTTAATTGATCTTTTAAAGCTTTCAACCACAATAAGTCGTGGAAAGTTCTGAAAAATGGGACTGG
This sequence comes from Orestias chungarensis, assembly GCA_032876305.1. Taxonomy (NCBI): domain Eukaryota; kingdom Metazoa; phylum Chordata; class Actinopteri; order Cyprinodontiformes; family Cyprinodontidae; genus Orestias; species Orestias chungarensis. The sequence continues at coordinate 3,600,119 of JAVLVB010000408.1, read as the reverse complement.
CTTATCCAGGAATACTCAGATGACCTTCCGTTTTTATAAAATGATCTGTCTTATAGCAACTACATTTTGTTTTATCGTGACTGCCTTCTCAAAGCGGCAGATTTAACTTCTTCTTCAGGAAGGCACAACAATTGATTTTCCCAGCTGTTCTTGTGCATTCATATGTTGCGCTTAGAGGAGAACGGACAGCTTTTGTTTAGGGTCTGCCGTTGGCCGACCTCATAGTACACAATCCTTGTAATCTGTCTATCAGCCATGTTTACCCAGTCTCATATTTAATCTCCATCCAGATTAGATTATATATATTTCTAAAGGATATTGCACAGGTGGATCACTCTGGATGTAGCCCTAAAACACAACTACAGCAATGCTATGTGAGTTGTTTTCGTCACAGGATTTGAATTGTGAAACTACCTGGTAAAATGAGTCAGGGCCACAAAATAGGTTTTTGAAAGACGATAAAAGTGTCAGTACCAGTACAAGCGTGTCCATCCTCCCGTAGAACAGATCCCTCAGGACAAACACAAGCGGCGCCATGCTCTATTGCCACACATCCATGGCCACACTTAGTCATGTCGCCATCACATGGTATTATTTCTGGTAAAACAAAATAGTAACACATAAACATCAGAACAGGTTTGGATGGGATATCCTGCTATACCAATGTACAGCTATAAATTGAAAAAGGTTGCAGTAACTCAGAATGTGGTATTGATACCGTGAAAGTCGTATTGCATGTTTAGGACTTTACAGCCTATTCTAAGGGCCTCGCTGGTGTTAGATGAGCTGGATGGACATCAAGCCTCTTAGGCCCCGCTCTGGTGAAATCCCTTTATGAAATCAGGTCTAATCCCATTGAAATAGTATAAAGGGTTGTGAGAAGCTCACACACTAAGGGTGATGTAATGTGTGTGTTAAGATATACGAGGCCAGGCTTTGCTTTTAACTTGAAAGTTAAATTCCTCCTGGAAACTGTTGTTTCTGTGAAAAATTTACTGCTGATTTTTGGGGCCCAACTTGGGAAATATGGCAAAGAAACTACAGAAAAGTTTCAATTTGATGTTGAAATGCAGTGATATTTTTGTGAAAAATACACAATAAATAAAGTTTCAATAAAAGTTGCAAAAAACTGTATTTATGTCGACATTTATGGAAGATTTATGTATGTTTTTTCATTTTACACTGACAAAACAAAAACAAAAGCAGAATCTTCGCTGCTCAAGAAATCCTTTCTCCTGTTAATCTCTGCTCTCATCTCTATTGTCTAACATATTGTTTGGTCATATGTTCATTCTTCCCTGGACCTTGACAAAGGTTGTCAACTAAATGCCTTCAACAGGCAAAGCTGCTGACGAGATATGTTCCTTATTGCAAATGTCACCTCACCGTATAATCCAATTGTGCCTCTTCTATTGTGTAGAGAGATTAGACAAAACAAGATTAGGAGTAGTGTTGGACGGATATAGCACACAGGCAGATTCATCTGCAAACACTGACCTGTCATACATGTAACACTACCTGGTGTTGTTCTCTGCTTTTCTCATTTTGGTACATTTGTACATGGTTGAGTCTCATGTTTATCTGCAGTCAATGTGCCATCAGTTGCAGTAAAAGTTTATTTTTTAACAACGTCTGGACTAAATCTCAGAATATTTGCACAATAGGAGCAAAATGAAGTTTGTGATAATTGGATCTCTGACAGAGAAAACTGGTTGAGGCTCTGGTTTTCTGTTGCCTCTGGACACAGTGATGGTAGGGAGATAAAAACCACTGTGACTGCTGTGGCTCACAGTGGCGCCTCAAGGTCAGCAGTTGCCATCTACGTGCCAACGCGCCGTTTGGGAGGCACGCCAGGAAAGAGTCTTTTCAGTCCTTTCGTTAAATGTAAACATGTTGAATTATTTTAAGTCTAATAGGACTTACACATTTATAAAAATGTTAAACGCACTACATGATGCTGTGGCCTACATCTATTTTAAAAAGCAAAGACTGGGAGAAATATTTATTATTATTATTTATCAATGACCAAGAAGCTGTGCAGTTATCCTGAGACAGCTTGAGTCTTACTTTTTACTTTTCTTTTCTTTTTATTCATTCATGTGTTTTGATTATTTCGGATTCGTCCTTGTTTAGGACTCTGCAGATCTGTGCTCCATATTTTTCTGTTATTCACTTGTAGCTCATTCAGGTTATTTATCCTAAGTTAGTGTTAGCCTTATTATTCCTCTGTGTACATTTTTTTTAATTCCCTCAGGTCCCCTGCTCAGTCTTCTCCTCGCACAGCTCTTCTCTATTAGAAATCAGCTGGTTTCACTGTCACTGATGACGTCTTTGCATATAAAGTGACTGCTTTTCCATGCTAGTTCCTTCCATAGGCTGCCTGTTCTCTATTTTTGGCTTTTTATTATGAACAAGCTGTTTGTTTTATTGTTTCTTTCTTTACCACTAAACCTTTGACCTGCTAATTTATGGCTTCTTCTGTCTGTAGTTTGAGCAGAATTTAACCCACAACACATTGGCAGCTGAGAGGTGAAGGAGGGCATCATTGATTGTATGTAAACAAATATTCCAGTTATTTTGTTTGTTATACTTGAATAATTGAATACTCATTAAAATAATAAAGTAAAGTATCTGTGATGGATTTTAGTAGATTTTTATATGAGTGACAGCATAAGACAATTGACAATTGACACAAAAACAATAAAAAAAAGAAGACAGATTTCCCGGTTAAAAGTAAATCCTAGCAATCCTTTTTTTCCCCATAAGGCAGCAGTAGAGATGCTTTAACCAGTATGTCAGTCAAAGCTAGATAAATAAGGTCATGAAACAGCCTCTTACGTTTAGGACTCATGGAAGTTTTTAGTTAACTCACCCACAATTTATTAAAAGACTTTAAATGTCTATCAAAGTTACTAAATATATTTTTTAGAAATTTGCGTTTTACAAGTTTCGTGTTACTGAAAAATAATTAAGGCCACAATTTTTCTTTTTTAGCAAATAAACAACAACCCTATAGCTAAGAAGGCAAATACATTTTTTAATTCAGGTATGCATTACAAACAGTTTGTATAGTCAAAAAACAAACTAAGAACTTTGTTTTATGTGTTCAATCTCTGACTTTCATACAAAGCATAAAGGTTAAATTACATTGTCGTAACATTTCTGTTTTTTCTTTGTTCTGTTACTAATTTTTAAAGAAAATCACAGTAAAAAAAAGGTGAAAGCTGTGTTTTAAAAAAACAACTCCTATAAAGCATTAGGAATAATTAAAATTGAATTTTCCTAAGCACTTACAGGTGATAACTTCGGGAATTTGGACCTTTACTAGACCACTTCCAAGCGTTTATTTACTTTTATTGGTTTTGTGCTATTCAAATGTGACTTTCAAAATTATGAAATAATCCTTTGAAAACTGTTTCTTATGTTTTCTTATGTTTTCCTCTCTAATAACAAACAAACCATTTGGGTGTACATTTTAATGGAGATGAGAGTGTAAACTGAAAATGTGCATCTTTATTCTGTACCTTGGCATGTCTTTCGATCAGGCAGTAGGGTGTATCCTTTGGGGCAGGTACAGAAATAGGAGCCTGGTATGTTTTTACAGCCCAGAGAGCAGCCGTGGTTCCAGTGGGCACATTCATTCACATCTACACGGAAAGACATAACTGTTTAAGTGATGTGACTGGGTAAATATTGTAATTTGCACACTGTTTGCAGAGATTTCAGTGGGAAGGTACAGATAAATGTCACTATTTTACACGTTTAAGAAAAATATTCCTGATTATTATAAGGTGGTCTGTTTTGATTACTCTTTAATTATTTAAGAGCCGTTCAAAGGCCTTATTTCATACATTGGGTGTTTTTGTCCTCTACAAGTAGAGGACAAAAACATAAAGCTTAACATTAATAGGAACAGTAATTTCCCAGACAACGCCTAAGATCGTGATTGCAAAACAAGCACACAAAAAATCACACCTAAAACCAGCAGCTTTCTGTGTACTACCGTGATCAAACTGTCTGGTACGGTTGCATAAACCTCGTAAATGCTCTGGACCTGCTTTTGAACAAGACACAGCATTAGCTGTAAACTGAAGGTGTAATAATGTTTTCATTATTAAGTCTTTAGTATATGAACATTAAGTTACCTACCTTCACAATGGGTGCCATGGTTACTGAGAACAAAGCCTTCAGCGCACTGGCAAACCCCTTGGTCCTCTAAACGCGAACACACATTCACACAGTTCCCACTTTGGTCTCTGCACCCTGCTTGAAAATAATTGATTTTATTAATTGATAAAATGTGCAGAAACTGAAAAAAACTCAAATAACTAAGAAACCTACCTGGAAACGGTAAAGAAGTATCTGCCAATGGCTGCATAAGGGGATGAACCACCTTTAAATCCTCTGGAGGTCTGAGCAAGGGCTTATTATTGACATCTACTGGTGGTCCTCCCGTGTATTTGTTTATTCTTTTTATAATGCCAGCCGCGGCATCCGTGTAATAAATGTTCTCCAGAAAAACAGCCATCCCAAGTGAATCAGATCTGCAAAGATACGTGAACATCCCATGAAAGTGTGAAAAGTTGGCAAGTTTTTCTATTAGCATATACCAAATACCAGAATAAGAGAAAAAGAAAAACAATAAATAACCAGTGAGACTAAAAAGCTTGTTTACTGAAGTGGCAGGTCCATTATATGTAGGGAATTCCCATTGTAATCACAGGAACCAACGACACTCTCTCCCTGGAGACCAGTCTGAACCCAGAACAACCTTCTGTCTTCTCTGTCAACTGACAGAGCTTTTGGTTGCTCCTCTAGCTTAACAAGAGTCATTTTCATTTGTCCTGAGAGATCACATCGCAGGATTTCTGATGTCGTCCCACCGGACAGCCAAAACAAAAACCTGCAAAACATTTTAAAATGTATTAAAGATGGATTTAGCCGTTCATTTTCCGCCGTGTTTTTTAATAAGAGACTGCGATTTATTATTCTTTTGGAGAAAAGAAAACTTTGAATTAATTACATTTTAGTGTGGCTTCATCATTTACCTGTGAATAGGCTCAACGTTTATTAAACCTGGCTGAGACAAATGCCTTAAAATTGTCTTATGAGATTTTCCATTTATATCCATTTTCTTTATTTCACCCCTTCTGCTGCTCGTCCAGTATAAATGGTTTCCAATCCAGTCCACTGCAAGGCCCGAGATGCGTTTGTCAGATGAATATAGTTTCTGCAACAGTAAACATTAATGCAAGTATGTTTAAAAAACCCCAAAACTATACATGTAGGTCTGATCTTCACATCCACCCATTGCACAAATCTCATATTAACGTTCCAGTTTTAATGATGATTGTTAACCCATGGCTTAAAAAAATGATGCAGCAAAATCGTCCAGCCTTCGAGAGTCAGTGTCTCTGCCCAAACACATCTGATTAAATAAGGAGGTCACCGGCAGGAATCTGTAAAACCTGACTCAAATCTAAAGGGGTATAATCATCCATTTGATTCATTGAAGCAAAGAAAAGGTAAAGGACTAAGTTTAATACCAATTCTATAGAGCTACTGTCCTGAAATGTTTATGGATGGTAGTTTTGTAGGGCCGAACTTGGGGAACCGTCATTCAGATCTTCAAATTAGTATGACAGCTGTAAAAATCAGCTGTTTTCTGGAGAAAGGTTTTTAAAGTCAGACATGACTAAGATCGGGGGGGTGATAGGCTAAGGCTTTTAGATTTTCAAAAAAGCAGTGTACCAAGTTTCAAACATTACAACAATTACTCTCTGGGGCTGATTCAATGCCATGGATGAAGGAGCATGTCGGAGTCAAAGGGCTAATTTGGACTGTGACCTCCAAATTCTTCAAAATCACCCCAAATCAACAACCATTAAAACTTTCACACAGTTGGAGATTCATTCTGACGGTTTGGATCAGATAAGAAACCTCGGTCAAATACTGAGATATAGCAATCAGATCTCTACTGATGACAACAGAAAGTGTGTGGTTACTCTCTAACCTGCTAAGGGATAATTATCCACATTGTTCACATGTATGGATGTTACAAAAGTAGATGCTGTACAAAATCTCTACAAGTCCAAGACCTCAATCCTTGTAAACCCAATTTAAAAAATGAATCTTCTGCTTTGTAGGAGTATCTTTCTTTGTAGGAGACATCGAAAGGACAATTAGACATTTCCATGTGAAAGTCTTAAAATCTAAAATGCTATTTTTACAAAGGAGTGGAATCTATTTGCATCTTTGAAACATCTTAGCATAATAACCTTTCTGTGTGTGCCGTGCACTGATGCTTCGTAGATGACGCCTGTACGTCTGTCAGCCCAAAAAAGCATCTCTTCTCTGTAATGAAAGTCGATGAGGATGGAGTTTCCTGTACCAGCAGCAAGCCTTCTGCTGTTCTTGCCATCGAGGCCCATCCGATGGATTGATTTTCCATGGCCAAATATGACGAAAGGCTGTGAAGCTTAAAGAAAAGGATGAGACAAGATTTGGTTTAAAGTCCAAAAATGTACAGGAATCCTGTTTAGGTATTATATTTCATACTGAGAAGAGGTTCATACTTAATGGCAAGAGTTAATTTGAAAATGTTTACAAACTTCAGTGTGTGGGAAGATGATAAATCAATTATACATAATATTCAGTTTGTTTGACTAATCCTCCATTGTGAAGTGCAGAGTTTCAACATGTCTCCCCTGCAGGGAGAATATTTTTAATTTGTACCTAAACCTGCTTTCTTTTCTTCATGTTCTCAGTTTTAAGACATAAATCCACCAACAAATGCGAGGCATATGTAAGATCTCAGTAGTTTAACAGTTGCTTCATGTCGCTCTCCTGTAGCTTTGACAAATTCTTCAAACGTCTGTTCACAAGATGAAATTGTCGTTGTTTGTAACACTTCCGACCCTCAATACTGCTATGTCCGAAGTCCCATATTGTAGATTCTGTGTAGCTCAAATCCTAGTCTCGCATAGTTCTTATATTCTTATATTTTATTACATTATTTAAAATTGCTATCAGGGTGTAAATTGGACCGGGGGATTAGAATTTTGTCCCACCGCATGTACCAAATGTGATGTGATGACAAATAAAGATTCCTTGATTCCTTGATTCCTTGATTCCTTGACTGTCATGTGCATCCATACACATTAATGCTAAATCTGTGGAATGAAAAAAACATTGAGTAATGGCAGGAAAACATCGTTTTTTACTGTTTGGCCCCCAGTGTTCATAGGCCCCAAATAACGGCTTCATTTTGATGATTCACTGGTTCAGCAGTTCACAAGATGCTCATCAGGATTCCTGACTTAGCTAAGAAAGAGGATGATACTTTATCGAGGCACCGATTAGGTCGCACAGTCTTGCAAATGTGGAGTAACAGAAACATTAACAGATATTGTCTGATTGTGGCAATGCTCCAGGCACAAATGTTATCATTTTATACTGTTCATTATACCCTGGAGGAGTTAAAAAAGTAATTAGGTAATGATTAAAGGTTCCTTATTTGCTGAGGTGTAATAATTTTGAGACTTTTACGGTGATTATCCAAACCACAGGACGCCTGTTCTATGTGCCTTTAGAAATGTTGCAGTGATTATTATTAATTTTTCATGTCACGGTTTTCAATCAAAATATAACAAAAAAAACCAAACAAACATACATTTAGAATTTGATGTTCTTTTTAAATATTATTGCAGACTTAGATATTGAGCGTTTAATAACTTTTTTTGACCCTTTGATAAATGATTCCTTTAGGTTTGGACAATGCATATTTCCAGAATTGCACTGCTCAAGATGGCAGGATGCTGGAGCAACTCTCTTACGTCTGTTATTATATTTCTAAACTAAAGTCCTCCATTTATGGCAGAAACATAACTTTTTTAGGAAAAATATTTTATTCAGTATTGGACGCTCTGTCTTTAGAAGGATTTTTACTAAACTTTCCTTACTTTGAAAATTTGATATGAGGCATAGACATGTTGATAAGTTAGTTTAGAATTCACCTCATGAAAGCTGACATCATACATCAACCACAAATTACAAAAGACATAAAAAAGGAGGAACAGTGAGACTACAACGGAAGCAAAGAGGACAGTAAGAGAAGGTGGAAGTTCAAACTTCTATTTGAATTTAATAAGAATTGTGCACAAATGTAGATCCACTGTGGAAGCCTATTAGTTCAAAATGTGTTAAAATGCTTTTAATAAATTCAGTTTTATTGCAAAAGTGTCATTTCCTTGAGGAAAAGCAGAACTTTTAGTCTTAGTTTATTTATTTAGCAGAATTTTTTTTTATTACAAACAATGAATTAAAGAGAGCATTGTAGTCCAAAATGTTTTATAAATCTCGCCCACACTTTCATTCTTAGTTAATTCATTACTTTCTGTTTCTCTTTGTAGAAAGGTTTACCTCCCCGTGTTAGTGGTGAAAATAAATCTATATTTTGAGATGGCTTATTGTGGTAACTTTGTTGTTGATAAACCAAAGCCGACCATTTGGGTCTCAGCATCTGTAAGCATCTGAAACCCACCCACACAACACAGTCTGCTGTCTGATGGAAATGTTGGTGCAGTTTACTGTGTCTTCCATCGTGTTTCTAAAAAGTGACATTTGTATCTACTTTAACTTTCTTTGTAGTTTTCTTTACAAAAGCAAGTCATTTGTAAAAGTATCTATTTTTTTATTATTTTATGCTGAAACCGGAAATCCGTAAAAAGCTAAAGCTAAGTTTTAATCCATATTTGTGATGTAAATAATAATGTTGTCCAAAATCTGATTAATAGTTTATACATATATATATATATATATAGTATGCCAACACAAATATAATACGTGCCACTTTTAACTGGTAACTGTTAACTTCATTTCTTTAAAGTAAAAATTATGGAAGTTAGGATTAGGGTTAGCGTTGGAGGGTAGGGTTAGGAGTAGAGTTACCCTTTTGAACTCTTTCAATGATGAATAAAAAAATAAAGATAATTTGAACTTGTCTCAGACTGTTCAAGATAAAAAAAATAAACTTCATTCCTGCAGAATCAGAGGTTTATGTTATAAACTTACGTGTGCAGCTGCCATTCCTTCTTGCTCCTGAAAGACGCTCATCCCAACATGTTGCACTGAGTGTCAAGCTTCCAGCCGTCTGCACCGTAAAACAGATCAGGGCAGCTTTAATCGTTGCTGCCAGCATATTCCTATGTTTTGTCCGTGCTGCACTTGTTCACTTTGTTTCAGGCATTTCCACTGTCATGGCCGGCACATAGGAATTCCCAAAACTTGAGCAAAGTTTTCTTCTGTGTTTTCCTGGCACCCTTACTCAATAAAGAAACGTAGAAATGGGGGAGCTCTACCTACCAGCAGATGTCCTACTGGGGGTAGAAGAACCCCTCAGTGAAGATTGTTGGCTTCTCAGTATGGGCAGCAATACTCTCACTGCAGCCATCCACTTAGAAAAAAAGGTGTGTGGGGTCCAGCTCTCTCCCCACTTTCAGGCTTCTGACTGCAATTCTCTTTTGGAAGCAAAGCTTGAAATTCCTGACACACCAGTGGTAAATTTTGCACATGCTAGTCCAGCATAGTAGCCGGATTTGCTCTAAACTGATCTGAAAAAAGATGCCAACGGCATATTACTCTCCCTCCCCATCCACAGACCCATGTCCTGAATAAATATTTCTGGAGGAATTTTATCTTAATAAATTTTAAAATTTAACTCAAGCTGAAAAAAACAGTAAACACTTTATTTTGGCCTTTGTGGTATGAATGAGAAGTCATCGTGTCTGGCTGTCTTCTGCAGAGGTTTATCTGGCTCCCAGGAGGAATTGACAAAATGAGAAATTTGTAGAGAACGCCGTCCCAGTTGAACACATTATCTTTAAATTGTTTGTCACAGACCAGGACCACAGCCTCTATTCATGCTCTTCATGACTAGGATATTGTTAGAACCAGCGTCACCACTGGTAACCTTGTAGAGGGCCAGAAGATTTACGCAGCTGAGAAAGTCGTCTTGTCTCGAGTCTAAAGGTCACTGAACTTTGCTCACTGTTTCACCCCAGACAGATAATAAAAATGTTAATGCCAGTAATCAGACACCACAATTACTCACTGGTTTAGTCAGAGTCACACATGAGTTAGAATCAGCAGGTGGAGAAGATGTAAATAAGTGATAAAAACTGGGATTTTAAATAAAAGTAATAATAAAGTGGTTCTTTACAAAAAAAGATCATAATGGAAAATATGAGTATAGACCTATGCAACAGTCAAGCATCCTTACGCATTAATCAGGGATTTTTATTCTTTGTGTTCACTCATCATTTCATCTGATATCATTCCAGTTTTTTTGAGATCTTTAGAAGTTTTTATGTAAGCAAGTTATTTATTTACTTTTAGTAAGAATCATAATCTGGGTACCAATTTTAACCGGCCTTTACACACTTTACAGAATTTGTACTTGATCTCTCACTTATCTAACTTTGCTGTGTTCAAGATGATGAGCTAAATGAAAATGGGTTCCGTAGTAAAAAAAAAGTTGAAGGGATCATGGTATTTGCTTTTGTTTTGAGTAAAACATTAACTAAATTGAGCAGGATAATTTCAAAAAGGAAGCAAGCAACATTTAAACACAAGATATTTTAAGTTTACCTTAAAGATCTGGTCTGTTTATCTGTAAATATAAACCATAAGTTCTATAGTCAGTATGTGATGATGTTTTCAGCGTGACTTTTCTTGTTTTTATCCGCATACATTATGTCCAAAGATCACGTTGAACATATTTATTCTAAATTCAGAAAATGTAAACTTTTTTTCTATTTGTTTTGGTGTAACCTTGCAAATAACTCATGTATATGTGGTTATGTTTAAAGAAAAGTAACATTTATTTACAAATGAAAATGTGGCAACATGAATCAAACAATTTTACATATTGTGTTCTAACAAACATATACACAGTACTGTACTTCCTTGTTTAATAAGGCAACAATCAGCTGGATCCTTACAGCAAGTAGGATGTATTTGGATGATATGGAGAATATGATGGGTCTTCATTGAGGAGAATATTAAACACTTTGCCCTGATAAATGAAGGATCTAACCTGTCTGCATAATTTCTGCAGTATAAGGCTCAGACATTTTTATACCCCTCCAATTTGTTGACACTTCTCAGTAAGTTATTCTTTAGTCCATCAATAAAATAATAAAAAACATTCAAAAGTATGTAAGTTATGATTTCTTGAAGAATTATGAAAGGCAGATGTATTAGCATGGTGTTTGTGAATTGGCAATGGATACTGACATCAACAGAGGTACTCAGAGTGAGAACTATCGCTCTTGTAGGTCATCTGGGAGTCAATACTTGACCTCGAACACAATAACAAACGCTCAGATTCATTTGTTGGTCTTCTTGCCCAGAGTTCTGTTGGGTGTTTGTTCAAAGTTCTGTGTTTCATTGAGATGGTCTCGAATTTAACGTAACTCTCCTTTTCCAGCTCATTTACATCCAGAGATGAGTTGCTTGCTTTGCAGTAAAGACCAAGAATCTTGTAGATAAGAAGAGCAATTAGAGGCAAAACCAAAATGAATGCAATACCGCTTATGATATAGAAAAGTTTGCTCTGCCCACTGTCTTCTGTGTAGAAGTCGATACATGGATCTTTTCCAGCAGTGCTACTTTTTGCTACAAGGCAAACTGAGTACCTCATTCCAGGAGACAGTCCATCAAGCAGCACTTTTCCTCTTCCAGCTTTGGTTTCTACTGTTCTTTTACTGTCATCCTCCCCATACGGCGAATATACAACAGTAAGTGGGGCGTCATTTTGCAAACCACCAGCAGTCCAGAGCAACACTACACTGTCGTCCGTCTTCTCTACAATCTCCACGTCCTTAACAGCTCTTGAGCCATCAGCTTTTCTGCTTTTCTCATCTGCTGCTAATTTTTTACCGCTGCCTCCTTGCTGCCCTTTGATCTCTTTGAGTAGACCTTTCTGAGAACCATTTCCAGGAATTGGTTTGAGTGGCTTTTGGCCAGCAGCAAGTGTTGTAAGTGATCCGGGATGGCTTGTCGGTGCGGTGACTGGTGACTTAGAAATGTCAGTTGGAGAAGTGATTGCTGTGAGTTGGCTGGTTGGTCCAGTTGCAACGCTGGGTCGTACTGGGGGTGCTGTGGCGATAACAGTACCAGCTACTGTTAAAGAAATGGTGGCCTTTGCAGAGCCAGCAAAGTTCTTTGCTTTGCAACTATAGTTCCCAGCATCTTTATAGTCTATTCCATGCAAGCTCATGATGGACCAATTAATGCCTTCCCCTGGAGACTCCTGGACTGAATAGAGGAGGAAAAAAAATAAGAGTTATCAAATGTTTGCACTTTGTATTGTCTGAAGATTTCTGCAATTTTCATCAAAATCTTGATGAACCTTAATGAAATGTGTCTTATTTTACCTGTGTTATTGACTGGAGAGCCATCTGACCTGGTCCAATAAAGAGCTGGCGTCGGGGATCCTAAAGTATCGCACCTCAACAGGACATTGCTGCCTAAAGATGAAGTTATCTTGGTTGCAGAGGTCATCACTGATGGCTTAACGCAGTTCTCAATATCAGCACGCTGAAAAATGACACCTGCCAGATTCTCTGGCATGGCACAGGTCAAGAATAAATCCATCAAAATCACTGGCGTGTCGGCCATTTTGGAAATCTCCATCAGCTTGGAGATTTTACAGTCACAGAACCAGGGATTGTCCTGAAGGCCTGGGAATAAAAAGATACAATGGATTTAAATTATTTCCTGTTATTCCAAATCTTTTCTTTTCTTTTTGTATGTATGATAAACAATGGTAATACAGCATTTAAACAATTAAGAGCTAATAATACACAAAGACAAATGGTATTTAGTCAAGAGCCAATGTTTTTGTTAGTCCACTTTTAGCTACAATTATGACTAAATGTTTAATTTATATGCCAGCCAATTATGTATCCTCAAGTAATTACCACCTTTTGCTGATTCCAGAGGAGTGAATGCTGCAATTCAATGACTCGATGCAATCTGCTGGGGTTCCTTAGATTGGAATCTATGGAACGTATCTATGATTTGATGATTTTCTTGCCTTGAGACGACATTGGTTGTAAATTGGTGCTATATAAATAAACTGATTCTTGAATCTTGATTCTTTTGAGCATGCACTGGCTAATATGAGTTTAAATTGCATAATAATCAATGGGACATTACAGTTGTAAAAATTCTAATGAGAGCAGTCATAAAAGGCCAGATTAGTCTTGAAAAGAATGAACTCACACAGTGTTTTCCACAAATGCCCATGCTCTGGTTCACAGTTGTATTTCAGGTTCAGAAATGCACATGTTCTGTTTCACCAATGCACTCATTCTGGTTCACAAATATAACTTTAACTTCCACTTGTGATCTAAATCTGTCAATCAAATTCACACAGGCCAATCGAATACCTCATTACATTTTATCGACAATCGCAGAGCCATGCTCAGTCAACGCACAAAGCTGAAGTTGGCTGAAGGGCGATTCTGCTCAAATTTCCCTATCTTGGGCACATTTAATCTTCTCTAGATAAAAAACTACAAAACATCAACACTTCAAACCTGGACTGGATTGTTCTAAAGAGATTGCAGGATATTAAAATCCAGGTTTGTGATTTGTGAATCCTTTCTCTGATTTGTGAAACTTCAATAAAGGCACAGTTTCAGCACTATTTAGGTTCTGCATCAGACTTCAGCTTTTCCAGCTCTTTATTTTACAGGACATTCTGTCTGGTACAGTGATTTTCACGTTTCAGTTTTTGTGAACCAGAATGTGTGCATTTGTGAAACAGGTCGTGTGCATTTCCAAATTTATATTACAAGCTAGGATAAAAATTTTATTTTTGAAACGTAGTGTGTGCATTTCTGAACCTGAAATACAACTGCGAACCAGAGCATGTGCATTTGTGGAAAACACTGCGTGAGTTCATTCTTTTTGAGACTAATCTGGCATCATAAAAACACTTCCATAAGGATAGCAGGAAACACAATCCCGTGTTCCAAGATGCTAATCTCCTTAACCGATTATTAACCTAAGAGTCGCAAAGTACCTAAGCTGCAGCTTGCCCTTCTACAGTATGTGGGAATACAGTTTCCATTGGCTTTACTGTTTGAATAAACATCATCAGGTCACTTACGGTAAGCACTAGCTAATCTAGATAATCAAGTCCGAAATGAAACATTATAAAGAAAATCCTTGTTTTCTATGATTCGTTGTTAACATTATCACAAGTAAACCCTAATGCGACTGGACAACATTCTTGCTGGCTAAAACAATATTGTAATTTATACTTTAATATAGTGTGTTAGCACTGAATATAAAATTCAACTATATCTAAATTATATATATATATATGGAAATTCAAACACACTGGAAAGGAACTGCTTAACAGAATCAACAATCTGGTGCTATGTTGTGCCATGTGCTATTATTCTCATTACTATTTATTCTCACACCAATCAGAATTAGCTTAAATCAACCTCGCCGGGTCACGCTGAAAAACAAGGATACAAGTCACGAATTTCCTGAACAGTACATCCTTAAGTAAAACACAATGATTTTGCAGATCTAGCTGTTATTTACCATCTGTTCTAAGTCTGTGTTTTATCCAGGGTTAGCTCATCCAGGATAAAACAACAAAACAATATATACAGCAACAGTTAGTGAGGCTGAAACAAGGGTTGGATTTGCTTAAACCATATTATATATCTAAAAAATGTGCATTACTTCTTTATTGGAGGGATATCAACCCGACAGTAAATTATCTCTTTATTTTTTTCTTGCACTAGTGTAGACAATAAAAACCTAATTTAAATTAGTAGTTAGTAGGATCTAAAGGAGTTGACCCCTGACTGAAATTCTCATCCTGGTGATTGAAAGTAATGCATGGTCACTAACTGAGTTAACCTCAAATATGTGTGCACATTGATCCCATACGCAAACATACTTGTCTTTCCAGCTTCAAAGTTCAGAAAATACAGTTAATCAAATACATTAGTCTTTTTCTTCTCCTATTTTCTTCCTTAATTATCCACACAAGGGTCTATGTTGCAGACATAAAGTGCCCTTAGTATCAATGCATAACAACACACTCCTCCTGTGACATGTGGAAAACATATTTGAGTTTGCTTAAGTGGAGCTGTGATAAAGGTGCAACACAATCGAATCCAATCTTAAACTCTGTTTAGTAATTTAGCAAATTATTAATTAAAATTTTTTTAAAAATAATTAAGGCTTTTTTTAGTTTATTTTTAAAAAAATAAATCGAGACAATAAGGTAAAGTGCATTAAGAGTCAGGTTTTGTACTAGTCAGGATAAGCTAATTAGAGAGTGACCTGGCATTCATCTAACACTTCCACAAAAGACCAAAGTCTTTAAGGTGGTGACTAGTAACCCCAAAAGTGTCTTGATTTGGCCCCATCATCCTTTAAAACCAAACTGGATTGAACTGGTTCAGCTCACCTAAGATTACTTTTTGAGAGGCATTAGAAGAGATGGGCACACCATTAAAAGGTGGCCAAATATCCATAAGGTCAGAGGGCAGAGTACTTAGTTTGTTGCTGGATAAATCCAAATATGTGATGTTGACCAGGTACGGGATGGCCTCGGTCGCAACACTTGTAATCCTGTTGTTGTGAAGATCCAGCATCCTTAGCTTTCGCATCTCTTTGAGTGACTCCCAAGGGAAAATCGAAATCATGTTTCCATCCAGCCTCAGCTCGTGGAGCACTTTCAAGTTGTAAAAACTTCCCACGTCTACTGTAGTGATGGAATTGTAGGTAATCCAGAGGTATCGCAGCTCCACCAGATAGTAAAAAGCTTCGTTTGGGATTCGCCGTACTGCGGTTTTCTCTACACGCAGTTTGATGGTGTCTAGAGGGACATTGACTGGGATGTCAGACATATCCGGGTCATTACAGAGAACGGATCTAAAAGAAAAAGAAAAATCAGTTAAAGTGTAATAGAAGGCAATAAAACACTTTTAATTAGCTAATGCGTATGTACTTCTGTGGCTAAAATGTAGCTTGCCACAATCATAAGAATGCATTAATGAATAGTTGAATGATTAATTGTGATGTCAGGCGCTTTGGAGTCCTCTAAATTAATAATGCGCTTTAGAGGTGCAGGAAAACTTCTCTAAACCTTTAGGGAAATTAGTTATTTGTCAAAAAAGAAATAAATGTTTCTAAAAAGTCCTTAATCTTTTCATCCACAGGAGGCTGTGTTCGATATAATACCGGTTCTTCCAAAAGGGTCAGTTCCTGGATGTCAAGGCCAGAGATAAAACAGAAAATCGTTAACAGAAAGTCATCTTGTGGCGTACAGTTCAAACCAGACACCTTTAGTTACTTTTAAACAATACATATAACATTTTATTTACACTGTCTGTTAACAAATTTGAGTAAAAACTACTTGTTTTGGGTCATGTAAGATTAACAGAAGTATTTCTAATAGCTCAATGCGGTCCAGCCCTGTAGAGCTCCACTTATGCCTAATTTAGAGGCATCCCTTCTCCAGACCACCTAAATAAATGGCTGAATCCTATTATCAGCAGTCGGTCATTAAGCCCTGAAGAGATCTGGTAGCAGGTGATTAATTTCATTCAGGAACGATGGAGCAGAGATGCATGTAAATGTAGCACAGTAGCTGTCAAGGATTGAACACGGGGCGGCCACCCTCAAACAAGATGGAAAAGTCCGGATGAAGAGGCTACCACCTTCTAAGCTTCTGGGTTAATTCCAAACATTTATGTCAAGTCAAGTCAAACATATTTGCATGGCACCATTCAGCAGCAAAGAAGTTCAAAGTGCTTTACATGACGAAAGCATGTTGCATCAAAATCATTGAGAAACAATCCGTATCAATTACTGTTCTGGAGTATTATTCATAGGCAGGTGAGTTTTTAGCTGCAATTTGAAAGAACTCTGTGTTTTCAGATGATTTACAGTTTTTTTGGGAGTTTCTTCTAGATAAGAGGAGCGTAAAAACTGATCTCCGCTTCTGCATGCAAATGGGGTGTTAATTGTCC
Organism: Orestias chungarensis; assembly: GCA_032876305.1. Taxonomy (NCBI): domain Eukaryota; kingdom Metazoa; phylum Chordata; class Actinopteri; order Cyprinodontiformes; family Cyprinodontidae; genus Orestias; species Orestias chungarensis. Next base: position 3,583,047 of record JAVLVB010000408.1, on the reverse strand, counting down.
TTGTTTAAGTGGGAATGTGAGCAACGGCCTTCTGGATCAGCTGCTTCCGTCTGACTGACTTTTTTTTACACGTGTTATCTCACACCTTTGGTTGTATGTTAAGAAGATTTTAAACACATTGCTCTGTTGTGCGACAGCATAAAAACCATAACAATAAGTAAACACACAAATTGTGCAGCTCCATGTTTTTTTTGTGGTTTGTTTTATTTTTATCTTTGATTACAATTCCCAAATTAATTCTGAGTAGAAAGTCGGAATATGTGTATCTACGAATATCTGCAACAAAGTGGAGTAGTTCAGGTGCGATAAACAAAAACAAATGGAAATATTATAGCAACACATTAAGACATCGGCCAAACCTTTGTCACCGATGGGTCTTCCACATGAACGATGACCCTAACCACACACTCCAATGTAGCTAAAGCACAGAACAGTCAATGTTTCGGAACAACTAACAAGTCCTGATCTCAAAGGTTTATTTGAAGCTGAGTAGGTGAATGTGAGGCTGAAAGCGTACAAGCACAACTCAGTTAAACTCAGTTAAGCTATTGTCTTCAAAGTTTCATAGAAAGTCTTCTGCTAATGCGACTAAGCAGGCTAAAAGCAGGACCTCCTCTCACATAAAGGGATTAGCACCATGCCATGAATATAACATTAAGTGAATATAGGTCAGATGCCTAAAGAGGAACCACTCTGTGATGCATGTAAATAATTAATATAAACCACTTTTCAACATCGTAAAACTAGTTGCCTTTAACTTAAAGTTGCTTTAATAACGTGTCCACCTTTATAAAGCCATGACCCAGCATGTCAACAATTACATCCACTCTTGGTCATGCAACACATAATTCCAGTTTCACTAGCAGGATATATGTAAAAGCTCAAGAGTCATTACTGATTCATTTTTGGTCACTTAGCAAAGATTCCTTTCCAGTCAGAGAATGCGCTGATTGCCCTGATAGAACCATGGGAGGAACTTCAAGAATTACTTTTTTTAAACGGTTGAAATTTGACAGTCTTGAATTTAAAGGTGCAATTTTTGTGTATGCACAATAAAAGACATTACCTTGTTCCTGTTCCGCCAATCCGTCCATGAAAGACACAGGTACACTGCGAGGGGCAAAAGGGCAGAGCCATACGGAGACAGCATAGGAATACATGCAGACTGAGTAGCCGATGCATGGTGTCACCCAATGCTCCCAAAAACCTCACATCGAGGAATTATCAGGAAAAAAGACATCCGGAATCACTGAAAGCCAGAAGAATTCCCAGGAAAATGTATAAGATAAAATTAAAGGAGGACCTCTCAAAGTCCGTGAGGGACAGCGGCTGAGGATCTAAGCTCGGTACAGGTGACTTGTGAGATTGACCACAGGGGTGGGAGGTGGAGGGATTAGTAAAGGATTTGATAGGTGTGACAGGGTCACACGGGCTTTTCAACATGGCGCTTTATTCTTACGCCTGCTCTCCACAGCAGCTCACCTCGTTGCATCTTGTCTTTTCAACATGTCATTAATGAGGTTTTCTCTCACGTGTTAACAACCTCTTCATTTGTGTTTCTGTTTGTAGACTAGGTTCTCAAATACAGTTTTAAAACTGAAACCTATCCATTTGCAAATTTCAATAACTAAAAATGTTCTCAATTTAGCTCAAAATGTTTCTGAAAAAGATTAGAAGTTTCTATTTTCCAAGAAATTGCCTCATGAAGATGTTTTATTTCAGTGGAATGTGTACGAAAGAAACGAGAGTGGAGTTCTGTCTGGCACCAATGTGCAATCTGTAATCTGGGTAATGATTTGTTGCCCTGGCAGAGAGGATCAGTGGTTTCAGGTGAGAAGACAAACCCGTTCTTACTGTCAAGTGTTTAGAGGGGTGCGAACCTTTCATGTATTACATCGTATCATTTGGCACCTGTCTCTATTATACTTCATCATTTTTATGTTGTTTTCATATAATAAGGAGTTTATTCACAGATAAAAGCTGCAGCTGTTGTTTCATTCAATGTTTTACATTTTGTATTATTGGTCTCTAAGGTTTGGTTTTAAAGATTACACGTCTTAAAACGCCTAAATCAACCAAAACTGAAACTTCTTTAGTGTTGCCTTTTAAAGCAAACATTCTGATGCAATTTTAAAAAGAAAAACACATTTAAATGAATTGAATTTGTTGTAAGGTTTTATTTTGTCTCTCGTTCAGTTTGCATTCAGGCTTCAAGTCTCACATAAATCCTTTAAATAAAAAGGAGTCACATGTTACTAACAGAAAGAACCACACTGCCTTCCAACCTAATTTATGTCACCTAGTTTCTAAAGTGGTCCATTCTCTGACTTACATTTACCTTTCTTCAAGACATGTTCCTCTTTCCTTCCCATTTTGAAGTCCAATTAAATAAAAATTAGCCTGTGTTTATCAATTATGGATATTAACGCAATGGTTTGAAGGAGTAAAGTGTAAATGTAATGTTTTATTTACAATAATGGCACAATAATGGTGAAAAAAAGGTAATTGGATTCCTTTACCTTCTGTGCTAGTATACCTAAATTAAAGAGTGGATTATGTAAAATGCAAAGTATGAAATTAAGCTACACATTTTTACCAGAGGCCCTCGTAAATGTGAATTTACTGTACTATGCATTCAGATCAACTGAGAATTGGGAGACATCTAGTGGTGAAATACATGTACTTGTTATGGTTAAAATTAGTCACATGTAGATTTTTTTAAACTTTGGAGTTCCTGTTTTGAAAGTCCCCTGTGTTCAAATGTATCTGTCAAAATAAAACACACACTACATCCCCTGCAGTCATCAACAGGTACACGAATACGTTTTATTTTTGCAAGCAAATTTGATCATACAGGTCAAATAAGCCACTTCAAGCTGTTGGCACATGGATGTACAAAACAGAATCCCTTGAAAGCCTGCAGTTAAGCATCTGTAGTGAAAGTACAAAAGACTAATACGAGGAAGAAGCTGAAAACATTTTTTTTCTTATCATTACAAAGTAAGTCAGCTTTAAGACATGATTCAGAGTTCATCACAAACTAAAGAGAGACAACTTAAAGTCTACAGTCTAGTACCAGAGGGATAAAAATGCAGTGAGCATGGGAGGTTCATTGCTGCACATATAAACAGAGTGTTGATCAAGCAATATAGTATTAATTACAAAAATAAAGAAGGGGGAAAAAAAAGATTCAACAAGACTATATTTAGGAATCTCCATGCCACAGACAACATCTACAGTAAATTCACAGTCTTTACTAACAGTACAGTTATCCAACTTTCAGTTGAACACCAAAGCGGTTACATCTAGAGAGCACAGAACGAGTCAAGTCAGTGCGAGAAACAGGGACGTGGGAGATGAGGATAAAACATGAGCAGGCAATGAAGTGACGGGTCGTCTCTGCGGCCGTATGGCAAAATGTGTAGGCAATACAGTAACTGTCATAAACACACAAGCAAAATGTGTGACACACACACACACACACACACACACACACACACAC
>JAVLVB010000408.1:3559333-3570385 GCA_032876305.1 Orestias chungarensis | reverse complement strand
GCTGTGCATATAGCAACTCAAAATATTATTACTATTATTATCATTTTATTTCTTTTAAATTCAAAGCTGATTTTATTGTTTAATTTTCTGATCTTTTTTTCTATGTAAAGCACTTTGAATTGTCTTGTACATGGAAATGTGCTATACAAATAAACTTGCCTTGCCTTTCAATGTTTAACCATTTTATCATGATCCACAGAGAACTGTTTGCTGTTCCCAATGCCTTGTGGAGATTTGAATCCCCAGAATCAACCAGTAACTATTTTAAAGTAAAAGTCGAATGTTACACAGATTCCTGTGAATTCTTGTTGCTCTAAAGCTCTTTGTGTTACTCTCGGTTTGTTGTCTACACAGCCCCTCTGGTGACATGGGTGAAAAAAATAGATATTACGAGGCCACAACTTAATTATTAGTTTGTAGAGTTAGCGTTGTTTCCCTCCTGTGCAGGCCGATGCAGGCAAACTGATTGCGGCTTTGGTTCTTGGGTGTGTCCCTCTTGGGAAATACGGTTGTTGATTTAGGGACCGTCAATACATTTCCGAACAGAACACTCTTGAGAAACAAGAGTTATTAGCTTTGTTGTTATGGCACACAATGACAAAACACTACTGTGGGATTATTCTACAGAACCACACAGATCAGACACACTTGTTTAATCCATTATATTTTTTATTAACATCTGCTAAAATTATTTGGCATATTTCCTCAGTAGCTCCCAGGTCATTGGTTAAATTTCGATGAAAACAAGTGTGCCACATATGTGCGATCTAGAAGAAGAATTTAAGACAAATTTTGTTAAATGGGTTACATGACTTGGCAGTTATTGAAGAAATATGTCAAACATTTACTGAAAAAAAAGAATATATATAAAGTGGGTTGAAATTGGAATCACACAAATGTGCCTCATCTATGCCTTCCATAAGAACAACAGCACTGATTTAGAGTGAGTAGGTCACATGACCTGGGAGCTATTGAAGAAAAAGGCCAATTATTTACATTACAAATGAATGAAAAGCAGAAAATGGGTTAAAATTGAATTAAAAAAATTGTACGTAATCTGTGCCATCTGGAATAATAATTTAAGACTCATTTTTATTAACTGGGTTACATGACCTGGAAGCTACAGAATACATATTAAGAATATTTACAAAAAAATTGAAAAATAAATATAAAACTGGGTTTAACTTGGATAAAACCAAGTGTTCCTCATCTGTGTCATCCTGTAAAATATTTCCACAGTTTTACTGTGGTCCCAGTTTACTGACGATCCCTAAATAAACAATGATGTTTCCTACGAGGGACAAACCGTAGAGCTGAAGCCGCAATCAGTCCGCCTGCATGGGCGCTCACAGGAGGGCGACACCGCCAACTCTACGGAGCTCTGCTAACTAAACTATAAAAAACGTCAGGACTCCGATGTTTGTAATTCAAAGTTGATGCTCAAATTTGTGCGCAATATTATAACCCATAAAAACAACATTTCTGTCAACACCACATCATGTACATTTGACTTTCTTGGTTGTTAGACTGGTTGAGTGTGTTATGGAACGAAAGAGAACTTGTGACTTTGTGTGGGAGCCGGTGTTGTTTCTAATGACTATCGCGTCCTGATATACACCAAGTAAAACCTGTATCTGGGACTCCGGCAAAAAGTGGATTCTGCTTCTAGTTGATAGGACAAGGAAGTGGAGAGAAGTGATTAGGGAACCTCAAAGACGATGTGCTTCTACTTGCCTTTACAAGCCATGACCTTCAGCATGCAGTGGAGCGGTCAGCAGGTACTTTTATGTCTGAAGGCATGTCAGGTATCTCATTGTCTTGGTCATAAGTGATGGCAGATTAGAACCGCACATAGGTAGACCGTTATATAGTTAACACAGATCTTGTTGTATGTCTTGTATTTCTAGATATTCTTTTGAAATATCTTCTTATTTAAAATGTGCCTCAAACATTGGATTATTTGACAATCGTACAAGGCAAGTATTGAGTTTGCCTCCACTCTTTGCTCAGACTCATTATCTTGATATTGTTCCAGGAGGTATGAACAGGATTTATTGACCCAACGATGTTTGCTCACAAGATGAGCGTGATATATCGTATCTGATGTCCAATCATTGAAGACATTCACAAGAATTACAGGCGGACAGAATACATGTTTTCTGGTAAAATTCTCTATTAGTTTTGTGGTTTTGGTTATTTTAGACCTTTTGTTTCCACCTGTTCCGACAGTAGCTGAGGTTTTTCCCCGTTGAGGTGAGCGTCAAACAAACGGACCAAGAATGTTTTTATTTGTGTACTTTTATGGCATGACGGTAAGACCTGTTGTTGGAGCCACGCAGGGACAATTTTAACATGATGGGGAAATGGCGGTCGTTTAAAAGATTTATGACTTGGCTTCAAGTGAAGTTTATTACTTTTGCATTATTTACATTCCTGCATAGATTTTACACCAGGTCAAAAATCTTTCTCTCCTTCAGGTTCACAGTAGCTCATTTTCATCTGAAGCATAATCACATCAATTATCAATATTTCATGCAAAGGAAAAACAGAAGTCTTGATTATTTCTGACTGTTAATGCTGTAATTAAAATAGCCTGTTCAGCATTAGTGAGAGGACACGTTTCTATGGAAACAGCAGAGCGGAGCTACAGGGTTGGATGAGTGCATTGGTGAGTGGATGTAACATGAATGATGTTTTATTGATTGCCTGCTCTTAATTATGAGGAAGGTAAACACCTTGGAGACACTAAGTCCTGAACTAAAAAGATAGACTGGACAGTAATAACATTTTTGAAAGGGAGTAGCATTGAATAAAGGATGCTTGCAAACAGCATTTTTCTTTTATTCCGTACCTCTTAACTAAGCTTAACAGACCCTGGGAGCTGCTGGGTGTTTTATTCATAATTTAGGAGAGGCACAATAAAACAGTGAGGAAGCCTCTCACATGACTAATTCATGCTTTTTGCTTAGCTATGGTAAATATAAAATACCCTACAGAATGTATTAGGTTGAAGTGAGTTACAGGAAATCTGAAAAACTGTGATAATACTGTTTATTTGTCTTTTTCTTTGAACCTCCTGAATATTGTCCTTTGTATACTGTGCTTTCTTTTGGCAGATTACATTTATGTAATCATACAATTCAAGACTTTGGTTTGGAGATTAAAATCTCTCCTTTACTGCAAATTTAATAGTATCCTTTTAAATTAAGCTTAATCACTCAATTATTTGAGAAAGGGGTAGATTTAAATACATTACACTGTGCTAAATCAAAAAAAGTTTATTAAACTGATAAGAGTTTAATTATTTTACTTAAACAACTATGTGGGATTTGGATATGGCAGTCTCACATTATGAAGCCTTCATTAAAAAAACAAAAGTGTGGTAAAAAGTGAAGCTACTGTGACCCCAAAACCCCAGCACCCAATCAACAGCAATACAAAATGAAAGGATGACCCCACCTCCCTCGCCCCTTCCCACCTCCCACCTCTGCTCCATCTGTCAGCTTCATCTCCAGCAGGCGAAATAAACACACTCAGATCCTCGGTGACCCAGACCTTCCAGATAGTCACTGTGTCCATGCTTAAATATGCTTAGTGCTAAATGATGTCTACCAGAGGGAAGACGGCTCAGGGTGGTGGTGGGCTAGATTAGGAAAGGATTTACTGCCCCTATGTGACACCAGTGCTTTTAAATGTTTGTACAACTGGAGGATAATGCACCATTTTATATCAGTCTTGCTCATTAATCACCTTATAAGTTAAATATTTACTTTTTTCACACAAATTGATTCATATTATTCACTTATATTTGAAATATAACTTAATTTATACCGCATCTCTGACATTATGTTCTGTTGTACTATCAGTCATTTAACATTTAAATTCATTACTGGAGGAAAATCTTGTTGACTTCCTATAATTTGGAAACCTTTAATCTAAAGTTCCATGTTCCGGCATCTATTTTTGTGTGTGTCATCCTTTTAAGCGGATTTAAGGCATTTAGCGAATAATCACACAGCATTAAATGACACAAAGAATGATTAGGGTCAGGGCGAAAGTTCACAGGCTGGAGTTTTTCTTTCAGACTCGAAAGCAAATCATGAGGTGGCGTGTTCTTCATTCGCCATTTTAGCAGAGGAGGCTACTTACTGTAATAATCTCCTGGAGCCTAAAGACTCTAGAAAACATTCAACACTGTTTGGATAAATATTACTTGTAGTCATGCATCTAAACAACAAAGAATTCCATAGTTTTAAATACTGGGCAGAAGAAACTGACTCTACAAACTACACAGATGAAAGGGTGTTAGATCTGCACACAGGTTTGTTTACATTTTAATACTTAAATATCTCCAATAATAATTTAAAATCTTCCTCTGACCTTTGTTGTGGGTCGAACATCTGTCATGAGCAAAGAGTGTAGTAGAAAAAAATGTATTTTATTAGCAGCCGTCTCATGTGGTATCTCACTTTACACCAAACCCACTTCTCCCCGGAAAGATCTAACTGTCAACACTGAAAAAGAACCAAAGCCAGCAAGAATTTCTGCCTGGTTGAGTCAGAAAGAACTTTCCTTTAGGTCCAAAGGAAGAAGAGATGACAGACTGTCTGAGCTGAAACTCAAAATGTACATTAATGACATGTAAAGCTGATTCTGACTCTGCTAGAAATATTATTTTCCTCTTCTGCTCTGAGAAGCTGATAGAATAAAGGGAGTTCTTCTATATTTAATATTTGATCCACTTTTTTCTTATTCCAAGTAACATTTGATCAGTCAATCAAAGTACTTTATTTGTCTCAAAGGTAAATTAATGAGACAATAGACTTTCAATCTGCACACAGTTAAAATATTGGACTTTATCTTCAATTTCAAAACCTTATGTTGGAGTTAATTTTATGTCTGTTTCTTTGACTTAATTGAATAGGAAGAAGTCATTCGTATAACAAAATGTACATTATAAATTAATTTATTATTAGTTGTTTTTGATTGATGATAGACTCCTTCAGAATCCTGTTACTTTCCTAAATCTGTGATGGATTTCAGTGTGAAGGAATTCATCATTTAGACACTGATGGGTGACAATAAACATTGTTTTTCTTTCCCTTTTCAAAGCTACTAATATCTACTTTACAACTTTTTTTGACAAAAAAAATATATGTCTTACAGAAAATTCTGAGTGATTTGTTTCCTTTTCTTTTTGGTGATAAATCTCTCATGTTTTTGAAGCATGTTTATTTACATGAGCTTCATTTGTAAGAAAAAAATGCTTCTGTGGGCTGAGCAGCAGAGTACAGAATGTGGGTTGTGTCTCTGAAAAAACAACCGAATCCCGTCTGCTAATGCCAAACAGCTTTCAGTGGCAGAAATGTGATGTATAGGATGGCATGTGCCTTACTGGGAAAACAAGGCTTTTCATAAATTAAAGGGAATCTTAACTGTTAGGGTTTATTTAGATCAGATCTTGCGACTAGCAGAGCTAACGCTGACCTCCATGATGTTAATGTTTATCCAGAATGTAGGTTCAGAGAAGATTAAATTGCCTGAATGCAGCCTTACCGATCACTCTACGGCACGACTTCATGCAAATACTGGCTAACAAAATGGGATGTCATCCCACAGCAATGTGTGACCAAGCTTTTACCTCCTCACAGGAACTTGTGGTTCTCCAGGTTTTCCCATGCATTTCTGAAACTTTTTTCAAATGCTCGAGAGGTAGAGGGTGTTTTTGACACAGCTCAAATATGCAGCGTTGCTGCTCAACCAAAAAATGCCGTACATGGTACCACCACCTAAATAGACATGAAAAGGAGATAACATTATAAACGCAACTGAATTGACATTTATGAGTTTATAAAAAGCTGTCTCAAAGTCAATGAGCATCTAGGGGTATAAAATGTTTTGAGTTTGAGAATGAAAATCTCCTGTTGCTGGAGCCATGCAGCAAAAAAGGAAAAATGAACCAAACTCATTAGTGGAGAAAATCTAACTATGTGCTAACTTGTTTCATTTTGATTAGCTTGCACCACAATGGATCCAATCAGACATGATTATTTTTTTTTTGCTTGATATCAGAAGAGTCATGAGGGGGTCAGGGAGGCGATGGGTCGGTTCTCAGAGTTACAGTGGAAAACTGGGATGGTATGGGGTGGGGGTGGCGGGGTTATCTCGTACTATGTCAGTACGAGAGTATAACCTAACTATCTCATTGCTTTCCTTGCTCTTTTGAATGCCCCCCCCCCCCTCGGAACGAGCAAGCGGCAAGCAGTCTTTTTCTTTCCTTCTCCCCCATCTCCTCTGCGAATGTTTAATCAACCAGTATGGTTGCCATGTCAACCCCAGCGCAAAATCTGGGAATAGGCCGCGTACTTCAGAGCCATGACCCACTTTACTTTATGTCAACAAATTCTGTGGGACAATAGTGAATGAGACACACTACACACACACAAGCCCCAAGGGCCAGAGGGGCCGGCGTAGGCCCGGTCCAAATGCCCGGTCATCAATTTCCTTTCTTTGTTTTTTTTTTCAAGAGATGCAGAAGTCTGAGAAAGATTGGTGCCTGACAAGCCTGAGATGCTGTTTTGTTCAGGTTCACTCAAGGAACAAGGGGACGAATTCAAGAACAACACGAGATATTTGCATCAAATCAGTTTAACTGTCTTGCCAACATTCTGAGCAGCAAACATGATGGGATTTTAACTGAAAGCATCAAATTAAAGTCTGTTTCTACTATTTAATTTATCTTTACAAGAGTTTCAAATCAGTAATCAAAACATCTCCTTTTAGAATCTTAACAAATCCCATTTGTTCATCCATAATATAGGAGTAATGCTGCAATCATTCTTATTAACACCATTATGTAGATATTAAGAGGTTTCTCTGGAATGAGCTATTGTCATATTTTAAGCTAAATGTCCCAAAACATTTGAACAATGAACAATTGGAGGAACTCCATTGACTTCTTCAGGTTAGCACTCAAAACAATGAGACTGAGTGAGGAGCAGACACAGGGACAGAATACCGATATTTTAATAACATGGCCAGAAAATGCTAAATACTGCTGCTGCACACTAAATTCCTCACTCCTCCACAAAGTCCTTGTAATATTCTGGACATTTGGCAGAATAGAATTTACCCTGAAATAGCATTCAAGCTATTCAATCATGATTACATCAATCCAATTTCAAGGTGTTTTTTTATTTATTTAAACTAAAAGCTAAACTTTTCTTTTCATTAAAAACCTAAAAAACTTCACATATCAGTATGAATACTTGAAAGTTTGTGGTCATAACTGAAAAAAAATATGTATTGAAATCCAAACCATTAAAATTAAGGTTGGTTTTAATCTTGATACCAGAAAAAATGTTTCAAATAAAAGCAGTTAATAAGTGAGTTTAACAAGCTGTAACAGTGTTTCAATGTTAAACTGTGTTTAAAAATCAATACACATACAAGAAGAATTAAGTCTCAATTATTTTTTAAAGTTTTGGTTTAAATAAAGAAGGAAATAGTTTAGGTGCATGCAATGTCTTCCAAATCAAACACTATCAAATTGAACTAATATCATCGATCGCCTGTAATACTCAGATTATCCATCAGAGATTAAAAGTCATGTGAATAATTTAAGAAAGGTTTTCAAGTAATATACCAAACGCAAACTGAGAGGTTTGTTTATTTTAGGAATAAATTCTTTAAATATTTTCTATGTTCTTAAAAACAAAACACAAGGTAGATCAGAGGATTAGAGATGTTTTGAGACATAAAAACCAAGATGGCTCTGAACTATCTGCCCTAAAATTCTGTCAAGACAAAAGTCTTTGGACCAAAATCTCTGAAAACAAACTGCATAGTCAATCTGGCTTACATTTAATTGGCCTCCAGTAAGGAATCTTGGTTTTTGACCAGAATATGTCAGTTAAATCCCACTGGTTGCCAGGATTTGTAAAAGTTGAATCAGAGGCAGCTCCTCTGTGGAATTAGCGTCCAGTTTTGGTGCATGAGGCAGAAACCCTATCTAGTTTCAAGAGTAGGGTGAACATTTTTCTTCCTGATGAAGCTTATAGTTAATAACTGAGTCATGTTTACTCAGTTTGTGGATGGGTAGGAGGATGTTGACAGTGTTTTCTGATCCAGTATTATTGCATTGTTTCATGATAAACTGGAATGGACGGATGATTGGATACAAATAACTTATTTTTGCCTTTAGATTACATTATTGAATTTGTGCTGTAGAACTAAGCTGAACGGAATAGAATTTCAGCTCAACGATAAACGAAGTCTCTTTGTAAGAACAGGAAAAGTGTCCCTGGATGCAACACGAGGTTTCATCACCTTAACTCTGTACTGAATGCTGGCGTGTTAAAAATGATGATGTAAAACAGAGTACAGTAATGTCAGAGCACCTTGAGTTTGTTGTAAAATTAACATTTATTGTTATTACTAAAAGTCCACTATTATTTAAATTTAGTGAAGCTTTAAAAGTAAAAAGTAAATATAAACTCCAGTAAAAACAAAATACATGTTGGATTTGTTCGATTTTGCAAACATGTCTGAGAAAAAAGTTTCTAAATTCGGTTAAAAATATCAATCAGGTCCTTGATTTGTATCTGCTTGCCAAGTAAGAAGCTCTGAAGCAGAAGGACAAGCTGTGCCTTGTGATCCGATTCTTGGCTCTGGCAGAGCTAACAGGTGGACTTTTCTTTGTTTTTCCATTGAGGTGCAGTCAGCACACTGAGTATGAAATATTTTCAAGTTTGCAGTTTCGGTGATTCATCAACATTTTAATGCACTTCTTGAAAACTAAATCATCATAGTCTCATACTTTATTGGAGGGAAGCTTTTGTTTTTAACCATTGGTTGTTGGTTTGCTGCCTCTTATTCTGGGACACTTTCAAGTGTGAGTTCACCCCAATGTTTGGCCAGCAGCCCACCTGGTGCATCTGACTCATAATCTGAGATTTGCAGCCTCAGAAGAGTAAGACAGAAGGGCATTAGAGTGCACTCAGTGACACCTGCAACTTATTAGAAATGAAAAGATCAAGAAACTGTTTTGGAAACTGATTTTCTCTTGAAAAATCTTGTGTGAAAATCAGTTATTTTAAAACACTAATAATCCATGTGACTGCAACTTTAGATTTATAGTGGATCATAGGGTTTTAGAGAAAGATGGCCGGGGTTAACCCTAACCCTAACCCACAAACATATGAAGTCATGTCTGTCACATTAAGTAGATTTCAGGGGAGAGGGGGCAGGGCAGGCAGAAAAAGACATGTTCTTGACATGACATTTTGTTCATGTGACATGTCGAGATTTCCTCTACAGGACATCATTTTAAATGCTTTTCTTCACCAAACAATAAATAATTATCTCTCCTAACTGCCTTAAAGTTTCCTGATGATTACCTAAATCCTTCACACAAGCTGTGGAGGTGTACTGCATAAAACTCAAACATTACTCCTGTCTTACCTAAAGGAAAGCGCCAGCTTCAGCATTAAACCAACAGTGAGTGTTGCAACGCATTGCAACACTGCAAGACCCATTCTTTGGAGACAATGAACAAAATCTGGCAGGTGCTAGATCATAGAAGCAGAAGCTAGGTTTGGTTCTCGCCCCTTGCTTTTGTCTCAGCCGTCACAACAAGCATGAAATCCTCAAGGACCACACAAAGGCAGTCCAGCCATGGCTTGAGCTATTCACGCCCCTCCAAACGCTCAGCCTATTCCAAACGTGCACTTTTCTGTGAAGTGCTGATGCTAAACAAAGAATGTACCTCAGACAGCTGCTCCCAGTTTCCATGACTAAACCATCAAGGCAACATTATAAAGTATCCATACCTTTCTGGGTCTGTCCCTCATCTAGGTCTTCTTCCATGGTTTTGTTTCTGTTCTAGACAAACTGAATATACGCTTTAGCAAACGCCTGCTCGGATCGGAGGCTGAAAATCCTGATTAAACCAGAAATAATCCACGGACGGCTTTCTCTGTCCTTCTCCCGTATCTCTTGTCTGTAGTGAGTGCTAAGATTGGCTGTCAGCTGTGGTTTCTGTCAAGGGTCTGGGTGATCTGAAGGAATCACTGAGTCTTTGTGGTGCTGTCCATTGTGAGCTGCTGTGCCAAGTGCTGAAAACCTCCCTGGTCCCCTGTGGAGGAGGAGGGGGGTTTGGATGGAGCAGAGGGTGGTCTTTATGAAGTCAGAGAGGAAATTGTGGAATAAAAGCCTGCTTTTCAAAAAGGATCTGTTTCTGAAAAATGTGGAGTTAAAACACTGAGGAACGCAAGACTGGCTCAGTTAAGACTCTGAGCCAAAGTCGTGTACACAGTCATGTTGAGCTTGTCTGAACATTATTTGCTTGAGACACCCCTAGCTTTCCAGCCAGAATGGTTACACCCATTATCACCCATATCTCCCCCCTCACAGAAACTGTAGCTCTACTGCATTAACTCATTCCCACTCTAAATGAGGAAGGGGGCAACCGACTTTCAAATAGGATTCTCCAAATCTTGTTAGTCATGCTGATTCAATTACAGAATCCACCAAGTAGGTGAACTGAGAGTGTTTCATTGTGCATAGTTGGAAAAGCGTTATTTTATTTTTGAACAGTTTGTTTGCGCCGAAGTTTTTATTCACAAGCTAATTACAGGTCGTTCAGAATAAATGAGAGATAGACAGAGGTATGTTATTATATTGTCTGCTAAAAAATCCGCTAAGATTCAACAATAAAATAATATTAAAAAAAAAACAGAAGTCAAGGATTTGTTAAGATGTCTTTCATTAATAACCCAGCAGATTTGTTGTTTTCCTTCATGTTTCCTCAATTTTCACATTGTTTTTCCTCAATCTGACTATTAAAATCATTGTGAGCTTTTTCAGACATCTGCTATGCTTTGTATGAAATAATCACCATCTGTAACCCATTTCTGACAGAACAGGAAGGACATTATTTAAACAGTTATTATTGATAGTTGTCAAAGAACACAACTAGACAATACCCATCCATCCATCCATCCACCCATCCATCCATCCATCCATCCACCCATCCATCCATCCATCCATCCA
>JAVLVB010000408.1:3549079-3559233 GCA_032876305.1 Orestias chungarensis | reverse complement strand
ATCCATCCATCCATCCATCCATCCATCTATCCATCCATCCATCCATCTACCCTCCATCCATCCTCCATCCATCCATCCATCCATCCATCCATCCATCCAACCATCCATCCATCCAACCATCCATCCCTCCTCCATCCATCCATCCATCCATCCATCCACCCATCCATCCAACCATCCATCCATCCAACCATCCATCCATCCATCCAACCATCCATAGTCCCACTTGTGTTTCCTGGGTATTTGGGCCCGCCTATTGATCTCCTGCTTCTTTTATCCATCTTTTGGGAACAAGAATAACTACATCTTACAATTTATTATTGGAAGCAAACCTGTGGTATTAAAATATTTCCTTGCGTTTCTTTATTTTTCTTCAAATAACATGTCTTTGATTCCTTTAGTCAAGAGCCAAATATATTTGGTTGCAATATGTACATTTGTGACGAAATACATTTTTAAATCAGGTCATTACCATTGAGATCATCTGAAGCAGATTTATTTAAGGTGTCTCGGGTATGAGAAGCAATTACCATTTCTATTGCTAAATGTTTTCACCTTCCTTCCCCAAACCCACGTTGACACAGCTTGTGTTTACCACAAGTGAGATAAAAACTGATACAAATCTTGCTGAACACCATTATGTCTAGTTTTTACAGTTTATGTAATTCTAGATATGTGTGATATGTGAAGATATAACCAGATTGGTTTTAACTAAGAACCCTTGGAAACTTCAACTTGTTGTATATATGTACAAGAACCATTTGTTTAAATTTAACCCAAGTTGATCTAAAAATGTTCAAAGCATTTTTTATATATATTATATTAATCTACATAATTAAACACTCTGAAAAAAAGCTATGTATCCAAAATTCATAAGAATGAAAATATAATTATCACTAAAATTGTTTTAATGTAAAATTATTAATTGTCTAAGTAATTACAATAATCCTGACTTGTGTTTGATATATTTGAGCAAATATTAAAAAAAGACAAAAATAAAACGAAAAGACAACATAATTTACAGTTTACAGTATTTTTCTACCGTTTTGAATTTCTAAATGAGTCAAAATTTGATTATATAGGAGATTTTCTGACAACTATGTTTCTGATCATAACACTTCAGGGTAAATAAAAACATTTAGGAACTAAAAAACATGGATAGTTGTTCAGTAAGGGACAGAAGGTTACTTTGGGCAATCTAAGATGTCAGTCTAAGGTTCGGTATGAACCTTGGAGAAGAGAACTTCTTACTGGTTAAAAGTCAGATTGGGGGTGTTTGTTGCTACATGCTACAAAATGTCTTAGCTGACGGTGTCGAATGTACCGCAGTTATTAAACAAAAGTATGATGACATAGAAACAATAAATCGGTATTGAAAATCTTTCTTGAAAGGCAATTTTTAGTTTCTGTTTACAAAAGGATAAAAATGTATGTATGTATACATGGATGGAGGGATGGATATATGGATATGGAAACCAGTTATTTTTAGAATACAGATTTATTGCAGACATCTTTAGGAAAAGTTGCACATAGTTTTCCAAACACAGAAGCTGTAAATGTACTAAAATGCCAAATGTCAATGTTTCAACTTAATATGGGAATATGGTTTTATGAAAATATTATGTTAGAAAAAGACAAACAGTAAACATCCAACCGGTAAGGTGTTTTTTCTGTTGTAGTTCTAAGGGTTATGGGGTTAGAGCACATTGTTAAAGTTAATATAGTAGAGGTCATTAAAATTAGTGTTGCTTCGGTGTGTGAGTTTGCAAAAGCAATGTCGGACTCTGTAGTTTTCTCTGGTCCCCTGCCTGATCGGACCAGTGACAACATGTTTAGTCGCATGTTGTCATTCAACCGTTGTTTATCTAGGTTGTGTCCAGAAAACGGTGTGGGTTACATTGATAATTGGAAAACCTTTTGGGGAAAACCTGGTCTGATCCGGAGAGACGGCATCCATCCCACTTTGGATAGAGCCGCTCTTCTTTCTAGAAATATGGCCGAATTTATTAACTCCCCCAATTACTGACAAACCAGGCTCCAGACCAGGAAGCAGAGTCGTAGTTTAGAACTCCTCTCTGCGGCTTCTCTACAGTTACCCAACATCCCATTGAGACGGTGTCTTGCCCACGGCCAAAACCAAATAGATTAAAGATCAATCAAAAAAGAGCTAATCCTGAAAATCTCATAGAGATAAAAACAACTCCTAAAATGTACAACTATTAAGTGTGGCTTATTGAACATCAGATTTCTATCCTCAAAGTCCTTATAAGTTAATGATTTAATTCTTGATACTCAAATTGATTTGCTTTGTCTCACAGAAACCTGGCTGCAGCATGAGGATTATGTTAGTATCAACAAATCAACTCCCTCTAATTATTCAAACTTTCACATTCCTCGAAGTACTGGGAGAGGTGGAGGAGTATGGAGCATTTTTCAATCAGATTTATTAATTAATCCCAGGCCAACTAATAGTTATAGTTCTTTTGAACATTTAACCCTTAGCCTTCCAAATCCAACCTCTAAAGGAATTTAACCACTTCTGTTTGTTATTTTGTATCGTCCGCCAGGTCCTTACTCTGAATTTATAGATCAGATCTCAGATTTTTTATCTGAAATAGTGTTAAACACTGATAAAATCATTATAGTGGGAGATTTTAACATTCATGTTGACACCAAAAATGACAGTCTAAACGTAGCCTTTACTGCAATTTTAGACTCAATTGGCTTGACTCAAAAAATCCGAACACCTACTCACTCTCTTGGTCACACTATAGACCTTGTGCTGACTTATGGCATTGAGTGTGAAAAAGTTATAGTGCTGCCTCATAACCCTCTCCTTTCTGACCATTTTTTTTTCACAAAGTACTTAAAATCTGAAAGAAAATGTCTTTATAGTAGGTGTCTAGCGGACAATGCTGTTACAGACTTCAAAGAATCCACTCCACCTCAAATTTCATCAGTTTTTTAGAGAAACGCAGTGGAGGGCAACAAATTAATTTCATGCCCTACTCAGATTGATGCTGTTGTTCATAGTATTACGTCCTTATTGCGTACAACATTAGACAATGTAGCCCCCATAAAATGTAAAGTGATTACTCACAGGAGGTTGGCCCCCTGGTTGAATTCAGAACTTTGTACCTTGAAGGGAAAATCCAGGAAACTGGAGAAAAAATGGTGGTTTTCGCTTTTAGAGGAGTCCTATTTATCCTGGAAAAACAGCGGGCTTCTGTATAAAAAGCCCCTGCGCCAAGCTAGATCTGGATATTTTACTTTACTAATAGAGGAGAATAAGAACAATCCTTGGTTTCTTTTTAATACGGTTGCTAAACTTACGAGAAATGAAAACTCTGTTATATCATCCATTCCTCCAACTCTTAGCAGTAATGACTTTATGGAATTCTTTATTGATAAAATTGAATCTATTAAAACTAAAATTCATGGCATCCTACCAAACATAACTACTACCTCGGTAAGCAATGAAGTACTGAATGTGGCTCTGGAGCCTGATCTCTGTTTGAAGTGTTTAGTTCCAGTTGAGCCTTCTGAGCTTTCAAAAATATTTTCTTTATCTAAGCCTTCAACTTGTATGTTGGATCCTATCCCGCCAAAATTGTTTAAAGAAGTATTTCCTATTATTGTTACACCCATTTTGGAAATGATTAATTTGTCATTAGTGAAAGGTTATGTAACAGAGGCTCTTAAGGTAGCTGTAATAAAACCCCTACTTAAAAAACCTTCTCTTGATCAATAAGACTTAATAAATTACAGACCCATATCTAGTCTTCCTTTTTTATTTAAAATCCTTGACAAAATTGTTGCTAATCAACTGAGAGAGCATTTGAGGAATAATGACCTATTTGAAGAATTTCAGTCAGGTTTCATAGCTCATCATAGCACTGAGACAGCTCTCCTTAAAGTTACAAATTATATTCCCATGGCTTCAGACAATGGGCTCGTGTCTATTCTAGTTCTGTGAGATCTCAGTGCTGCTTTTGACACAGTCAATCATAATGTCCTCCTTGAAAGGCTCAAATACACTGTGGGGATCAAGGGAACAGCACTAGGCTGGTTTAAATCGTATTTGTCTGATAGATCCCAGTTTTTTCATCTAAATGACAAATCTTCTCCGCATTGTAAGGTTACTTGTGGAGTACCACAGGGTTCTGTACCTGGCCCAATTCTATTAACTATATACATGCTCCCTATTGGTAAAATCATCAGACAGCATGGTGTTAATTTCCACTGTTATGCTGATGATACACAACTGTATTTATCTATAAATCCTGATCAATCCAGTCAGTTTGGTAGATTACAGGCATGTCTAGATGACATAAAAATGTGGATGACTTTAAACTTTCTGCTGTTGAACTCTGAAAAGACAGAAGTTGTTATCTTTGGACCAGAACCTCTAAAAAAGAAATTGCTTAGTCAGCCACTTGACCTGGATAGAATCAGTTTGGCATCTGGTGACAATGTAAAGAACCTTGGTGTTATTTTTGATCAGGAAATGTCTTTCAAGTCTCATATAAAACAGGTCTGTAAGATTTCCTTCTTTCATCTTAGGAATATAGCAAAAAATAGAAATATTCTCTCTAGGATAGATGCTGAAAAGCTAGTCAATGCATTTGTTTCTTCAAGGCTGGACTATTGTAACTCTTTATTAGCAGGAAGTTCACAAAATGCAATTAAAAGTCTACAGTTGGTCCTAAATTCTGCAGCAAGAGTTCTGATGAAACTTAAAAAGAGAGATCATATCTCCCCAATTTTAGCTTCCCTTCATTGGCTCCTTGTCAAACTTAGAATAGATTTTAAGATTCTTCTTTTGACATATAAAGCCCTCACTAATAAACCACCATCGTATATCAGAGATCTGATTACTCTTTATGTCCCTAACAGAGCACTTCGCTCTCAGACTGCAGGTTTACTGGTGGTTCCTAGAATCTTTAAAGCAAATTGGGAGGCAGATCTTTCAGTTATCAGGCTCCTCTCCTGTGGAACCAGCTTCAAGCTTTAGTCCGTGAGGCGGACACCTTGTCTACTTTCAAATTTAGGCTTAAAACCTTCCTGTTTGATAAAGTTTATAGTTAGGAAGAGGTAGAGAAGACAGCCTAATCCGGTTGGGGAGGAACTCAGTCTTGACAGACGGTTCTCCTTTGCTCTACCTTCTTCATGTCTCAATCTATAGGGTTAAGTTATTTACGTTTTTCTATAGTTATGCTGATATAGGCTTGGACTGCCGGAGGACAATCTGACCACTTCTCTCTCTGCTGCTTTCCTCCTTTGTCCAATCTACCTAGTTAACGTTATTTCAACCTTGTTAACCTTTTGTTTTCTTTTAGTGTTCTTCTTTCCATAGTAACCACACCTGGGCTGGCGTTCTGTTAGCTGAGACAGCTTCTTGGGGGAGAACATGGGCTGAGATGCTTCCAGTGACGTTCTACAACTGCTGCTATAAACTCTATTATTTCAGTATCCTCTGCTTCTAATTTAGCTTTCTGTCTATTCAAACCCCCAGTCGTCGTGGCAGATGGCTGCTTGTACTGAGCCTGGTTCTGCTGGAGGTTTCTTCCTGTTAAAGGGGAGTTTTTCCTCTCCACTGTCGCTAGATGCATGCTCAGTATGAGGGATTGCTATAAAGTCAACAACAACACAAGCCATTGTTTCTGTCTGCTGATTCCAGAGGAGTGAATGCTGCAAGTCAATAACTCCATGAATCTGCTGGGGTTCCTTAGATTGGAAACTTTTTTTAATTGATTTGTTTATGATGTATCTTTGATTTTAATTGATTTTCTGTGAAGTGCCTTGAGACGACACCTGTTGTAAATTGGCACTATATAAATAAACTGATTCTTGATTCTTGAATGGCTCTTGAGCAGAAAAATTATATATATTAACTCAGATGTGCCCCGGGACCATGAGGTACATAAAAATATTAGAATCAAAATCTGATTTATTGGCCAATTTTGTGAACGCGTACAAGGAATGAGACTTTTAGTTCACATACTCACAGCACAAAGAAATTATGTATAACTAAGTAACAACAGATGAAAGTAAACAGTTTGTGTAAGAGTGTGTGGGGTCTGCAGAAATTTTAGCACTACTTTCCTGAACGTGCAATTTGTGGATGGAGGGAAGGAAGCCGTGATGATAACTTCTGCAGACCGGATATTTTTTCTGGTCTTGTGATTGACTCAAAAAAAAAGGGACGGATGAACACATCACAGATTGAAAAATCCCTGTGTAGAAGATGACCAGCTGGTACTTCTTGAACACTATGTTTATTGTTTTTGTTTCATATTCAAAACCTTCATCACAATTCAAAGGATGAATACTACACTGGGTCTGCCTAAAATAATTTTCAATCTGACATGCACATGACTGTCACACAGCTAGTCCCCGGCTAACAGACACACACACACTGCCAACCTTTGTCCCGGATAACCACAGATCAGCTTATTGTTGCTTTGTTAATAGGGATGATAGATTTACTGCGTGGAAATGGGGGAGGGCTGTATTTCTGTGGGGGAATCCTAAACTTCCAAAGCTTCAAAATATCCCTTTGGCCAGTCATGTTCAAGTCCATGCGTCTAACAAAACACCCCTCACCCCCAACCCAGCACACACCTTCACTAGCAGAGGTTCTTCTATACTGGGCGCCATTATGCTGATCGGAAAGATCAGCAGATGGTGAAACATTTTCCCAGGGCATTTTAAGGGACGTATACTTTCTAGCGTAGAACTTGTCTTTTTCTATTTTTATCACATATGCTATGATTTAAAATGTTTTAACAGGATTTAGGATTGTACATCTATCTTAGATTATGGTACTTACATATTATTTCACAATAGGCATGCACTCCTTGAAAGCCTAAGCTACGTCTTGCACCCATTACCAACAGAAGGAACCAAAGAACCTCACACTAAGCTTATTAATGTCTCCTGGTCCCTCTCCAGTATAGGCCTTCCAGTTGCCATAGAGACCAGGCCTGAGATATTGCCTGGTTGGAGAGACAAGTTGATGCAGGATAAATATAAATCTTCTGATGTAACTGTTGTACAAGGCAGCTTATCTCACTTGTCATTGTTAAATTTGACAATAAAATAGTTTTCTGAAGATGAAGTGTTTCACAGCATTCTGATGTTTTTCTGATGATCTCCAGAAGTCAACAAGCGCCGCAGTCCTCTGTCCGTAGTGCCGACCTGTGTTCACGCCCAGTCAAGCTGAGGGAAATGGAAAAGGCAGTGAAAGATTGAGGAAGTCAGGTTTTCTGCTTCTCTGTGGGCGGCTAATTAAAAAGACTTACCACCCATTCAGTGTCTTTAAACCAGGATTGACCGCTGTATGTCAGAGGAGCTTTTAAAATTAGACATTTATGTGAGCCGATGAAAACACACAATTACACCCCCCCGACATCATGTCTAACTGAACATGTCCTTTCCACTGTATGTCAGTTAGTATTATTAAAATGATTTCCACTTGGTAAATAACTCTAGAGCCCCTCTGGTGACAGGTGAAATAAAATAAACAAATATTACGTGTCCACGAATTAACAAAACTTGGTAAGATCCTAATCCGTGGCCACAGCTTGTTTAAAACATCGGTAAAGTTAGAGCGCTGTAGAGTTAGCAGTGTATCCCTTGTGAGCGGGCTTATGCTGACGGACTGATTGCGGCTTCGGCTCTTCGGTTTCTTTCCTCGAAGGAAACATGGTTGTTGATTTAGGGACCTTTAATAGAGGTCAAACCCTACTAATTATTTGGCATAAATCTTCAATAGCTTACAGGTCGTGGGTTAAATAAGAATAAAAACAGGTGAGCTCCAACTTTACCTTCTATTGGCACAATACAACACTGATTTAGAGTGAGTCGGTCACATGACCGCTAACTCTACAGAGCTCTGCTAACTTTACTGCTGTGTTAAACAAGTTGTGGCCACCGAATAGGATCTCGTTCCCATTCTTTATTAATTTTGTGTTTAACTTTTTTTCACCCAAGTCACCAGACGGGCTCTGTAAATTACAAAATAATGAAGATCAACTTTAAAACTTTTTATTTCTTTATTCAGATTCAGAAGTTTTCTTTCATTCAGAATAATTTGCATTTAAAACACAAATGTAATCATTAAAATAAAACAAAATACACTTTAATATTCATAAGAACAGTGGAAACTATCCTAACCCTTCTTCAGAAGGTAACATCTTTCTTATTTCTGCTTTTAAAAGTACATTTAATCAGAACCAATGGAAATGAATGACAATTCTGGATTTTCTTTCAAAATCAAGAAAGTAAATAGTCCATCTCCCTCAAATGGTGCATGTTTAATCTCACCCTCTAGCGAACACGATAAACAATACAGGCTTCTTCTCTGGATAGTTTTTGGCGGCAACACTCTCCTCACTTTACAACCAGGAAGTAAGCAACTCTGGCTAAGAGACAGTTAACTCTAAACATGTGATTATGCATGCATTTCATCTAAACACTGTATTCTTTCTATATATACTGTTTTAGTTTATTGCTATTGCACAGATAAAGCTTATAACCGACAGCCCAAAGTCCTTTAAGGATATGGAGATCATATCATTACAGCATTGTTCCATCTCTCTATTGAAAGCACCGCCTCTTAGACCACAGGAGAGGCCAAGCACTCTGCCAGAAACACTTATCATCCTGACATCCATTCTTCACTGGCTTCACGCCTCAACTGTACTTCACGCCAAGCTTTCGAGCTCTGAGGTTTGGGAGCATCATAGATCAAGTGACTGTAAAAGGGTTTGGCACCAAAAACAGTTTGATCTGATCCAGTCAGTCAGTATACATTGATAAAGAACAAATGTATTTCTTGAAAAGCTGCTGAGTCATGAATAATTTGAATCTCTTACATGAAAGCAAATTAGGTCTATTGGGAATTGTCCATCGAGAGGTCTAAAAGCTTTTGTGTTTAAATGGCATTCATTTACTCTCCTTTCTAACATTCCTTATAGATATTGTTCTTATTTATCAACAGTGTCTCCTTATGTCTTAAGGTTCTGTTCTATCAAGCTAAAATGGTTATTTAGGGTGGCTGTCTGCTGAACTCCCAACAACTCAATGATTCTAAGGCTCTAATCGGTTTTCTTACAAGACTGTTTTGCATCCAGCTCAATCCATATTTTTCTTAAACCTGACCAGAATATAACATTTCCACAGCATGATAGTGCCACTGCCATGTCTCAACATTGAGAGATGTGTCCGAACCAATTAGCAGTTAAATTTCTCTGCCAAATAAATAAGTAAAAAGTTAAAGCTAAGAGAGTTAGGTTTTGGTATCTTTTGAGCAGAACACCTCATTCCACTGCCTCACATCCATGCTCTGTGACAAATATGATATTTAATATCTTCATTTGAGCCATTTCTTGCTTTCTTCCATAAAGACACCTTCGTCCTGTCAAAAAATTCTCCCACCTGAGCTTTGAAGCTCTACACTTCTTGGATAATGAACATCAGAATCAGAATCAGAATCAGGCTTTATTGGCCAAGTATGCTCACACATACAAGGAATTTGTTTTTGGTTACATAGATGCTTGCAGTGCACGACAAATACAGTAAAGGCACGAAAAATACAGTAAAGAAACATTTGTAACATGTAGCATGGATAATTTATATATTTTTTTTAAAGTGCAGTTTTGTGCAGTATAAAAACTATAGAAGTCATAAAAATATATAAATGAATTGTTCAATTGTTCATGAGAATAATAGAAGTTGGAAAAAAGCTTCTCTGTAGCTGGTCGTACGGGTCTTCATGTGGCTGAAGCGTCGGCCTGATGGAAGGCACCAAAACAGGTGACGGCCAGGGTGAGACGGGTCGGTGATGCTTTTCTCTGCACGTTTCCTGGTTCTGGAGGCATGAAGATTAGTTTATTTGTTTTCTTCCTATTGTTCTGGCTTTGGATGTATTAAAAGCTACTATTTATTTAACAGGCGTTATTTGCCCAAATTAAATTGGTCTAGACTGAATTGTGTTCACTTTAATATGAATCAGATTAAAGCCTTCCAATGCAAAAGTAGGAGTTGTGTGCAAAACGTAAAGCATTGGCATATATATATATATATATATATATATATATATATATATATATATATATATATATATATATATATATATATATATATATATATAT
>JAVLVB010000408.1:3502681-3527332 GCA_032876305.1 Orestias chungarensis | reverse complement strand
GGGTTAGGTCAAACTCTGTTTGGCATCATGAGAGAAAAAGACAAGGTGATTGAGGAAAGTAAATACCTCTGTGTTCGTCTGGACAGCAGACAGAACTGTACACGCAACAGTAAAGCCGTCTACAAAAGAGAGGCAGGAGAGTGTTCGTGTTGAGGAAGCGTAGGTCTTTCAGTACAGATCATCTATAATCTGTCATTCCATCATCGGTTGGCGTAGTAACATCACAACCAGCTAATTAAAAAGGCTAAACTACCTAAAAAAGAAAGTTTGTTCTGTTCTGGTTACTACTATGGAACCACTAAAGATGATGAAAAATGTATTTGTTTTTATCTTTCTTGTATTTTTACATTTCTTTTTATCCCTGTTTCTGTTTTCCTGTTATATGACTCCAAAATTATCTTTGTCAATTAAACTCACTTTGAATTCTCCTCAAACACGGCCTTGTTTTGTTAAGCACAACTTAAAAGTAAAGTAAAGTAAAGATGATCTTCAGTCTGAGTAAATGTCAATGTCATGCTACCACTTGAATTACTCGTTTTACCCTTTTCAACAATCTTCTGATCCAGCATGAAAAAGTTCCTTTTGACAGCACCCCCTCCCCTCAAGGAAACGACGTCTCCGCTAGAAGTCCTCTCATCAGGAGGTCAGACCTTTTCTGCAGCACAGCGAAAGACAAACACGATCACAAAGTCAAAGGGGCTTTTCAAAATGGTTGAGCACATAGGAAGGAGCCCTATGGAAGATTGGTAATGAGCCTGGCAGCTGAGGGCATCACAGATACCCCCGGCGGGAATCGTCTGGCGAGATGACAGGAAGGGGTAACAGAAGGGTGCCTGCATATGTTCACTGTAGAGGAAAAGAGAATATATGTCACATTTGTTCAAAAGCAGATGTACTAATGGGAAATATGGATTGTAAATCAACCTAAACGAAGTGAGGATGGCGGAAGCATGTCTGTCTTTGAGATGCTTCAAGAATCATTAAATCTTTAAGCACTTGTCGCCTCCACTAACTTCGTTATGCCCTTCAAATGGCAAGTTAATCAAATGCCCAAGGAAGCCACCCATGGAGAATATGCTTCTGCAATTTTCTTCTTTAGTGGTCAAGAGGAGGCAATGATGGGTCAGCTGGTGCAGTTTGGTCCTTTGGCTGCTATCGTGGATGCTGTCAGTTGGCAGGATTACCTGGGAGGCATCATCCAGCACCACTGCTCCAGCCAATGGTCTAACCATGCTGTCCTGGTTGTTGGATACGACACGACTGGTACAGTCTCCTACACCACATTCAATGAGAACCACTGGCAATTTGTATTTTGCTTTAGATGACGCTGATTTAATACCATAAAACAAATCTGAATACATGCAAGTTAAAAAAAACATGTTGGAATACATTTGGGTTAAACGGAAAACAGGTTTGTTCCAATCTAAAACAAAAATTTGGGTAGAAAAGATTTGTAGCTTAAGCCCTTTTTTTATTCAGAGATCGTGGAACTAAAAGGTTTTTAAAATTGATGCTTTGAAGATTAGGGAAATATCATGTGTACTGTTTTGTTCCAGAATGAATGTTTAGCCAACTTTAACCGGCATTTAATTTGTTAGATCGTTGCTTCCAGTCTGAGTCCCTGCATAGGACCACCATTGGCTCTTATACAAAAAAAAAGGATTATGTTACTAATATCAGGTTTTCTGTGCCTCATCTTTTTTCACCCTTCTTCCAGCCAGTTGATGAATATACAGTTGAAACAAGTGATTTCCATACCTTTTATTTCTCACCTTCTGGAAAATTATATCTGTTTGCAAAATGCTAAAATAATAAGAGATGGAATATGGAAGAGATTTATTTATTAACATCTTTAAAATCGGAAGTTAACATACATTTTCTTAGTATTTAAGTAGGACTGCAAAGAAAACATAAGCAGTGCACTATACATACTTATTTTCATTCTATTTCTAACAGACTACAAAAGCTGTTTATCCCCGGATGCATTTGTTTATCTATATTTCTTTTGCTTCCTTCTCCCTGACTCATGTCAGTGAGAAGACTGTATAGAATTTTCTTCATTGTCATTATGTCTTAACAGCTTCAGCATCTTTAAAAGCTTTGTGCCCTTTTCAAAGTTTTTTAGAGACCTTGCCTTTCTCTCATTATTGTAGCACTTGGCAAATAAATACATTTGGTAATTCTGAAACAAATCAAAAGCAGTTAGTTCTTTGTTCTTTTACTGTATCCACATATATCAATTACTAACATAGTGACCCCCCGACAGTTTTTCATATTTTTTAGCATCAATAATTTATCACATTCTTGTTTTCAGTATATTATGGTTGGAAAAAATAATATGTAAAGGCAAAACATCCCAGTGATGACAGAAAACCTATGAAGCTGGTGTTTTCTCTGATAGGGGATATACCTTACTGGATTGTGCAGAACTCCTGGGGAGCTACGTGGGGAGATCATGGTTATGTGTATTTAAAAATCGGTGGCAACATCTGTGGTGAGTTCCATCACTTTCAGGTTTTGTGTATCTTGATGCATTTACGCTGTCTGTTGTTTTTCTTAAAAGTGTTAACCGCACCCTCCTTTTGGATTTCTTCCCAGGTATTGCAGATTCGGTGGCAGCTGTTTTTCTTTGACGACAGGTTTGAGTCAGATGCGTTTGTGTGAGTCACTGTGTGCGGGTGCTTCTCTCTGCCAACAAGACATAAGTCATCTGCTCGTCTTCAGTGTCACTGTGGATAATGCTTTTTAATGAAATGCGGCCATCTTGTGTCACTAAAACAAATAAATATTTTCATATGTTTGCAACGGTTTGATTAAGCCAACCAAATGCAACACAATGCAAGAATTAAAAGTTAAACAAGTTTCTTTAAATACATAACATTTATTAGGATTCACAATTATTTTATACAAGTATCATGAATTAGTTGATAAATATATTACAAAACTACATAAAATACTATACAGAAGACATCTGGGTCATTAACGTTATGTAATAATTCATTGCCTCTCTTTGATAAACCTGCTTTAGATGCTGACATTCTTAAGCTGGAGATTTCATCGTCTTTGCACTTTCTTTCACTGAAGCTGTATCTCGCTTGTTTGAGTCAGCCCACAGTGACACGCTGACATGAAAGCTGTTACGTAAAAACCCGGCAGCATTGTCCCTCTGCGCCAGGTTTGATCATTCCGCCCACTGATCTGTTTGCCTCCAGGTCAGTTTTTCATTTACATAAGAGTTATTGGGGGAATATCTGAGCAGGTCTTTTCAAGGAGCCGCAGGACTTTGTGACTCCAAGACATGATTAGAGTAAGATGGCTTGATTTGTTATCGTGAAATATTTAATGTCAGAGATTATGTCAAATCCTACAATGTTTGGTTTTTATTTTAGTTTGCATATGCTAAAGCTTAATATTTACAAGCCTAATTATGCATTTCCATCTTTCCTTTTGCTTTATACAAAATAATACATTCACTAAGTCACCCTTCACTCCATTTTACTTGGTATAAAACCAAGAAATTTACTAGAACTTTCATTGGGTCGAGTAAAGCAGAGTAAACCTCATGTCAAAGGGACGCTCTGACTGCATATATTGGCCCAACAAAAGGGTTGCTCCACACCCACACACTGGGCAACTCCACGGCTGTGATCTCTGTCACAGTGAAGGGAGCCAGAACAGACGGCTGGGGTGAACTTCTAGTCCGAGTCCTCGCTGCTGCAGTAGGAGCTGTCGCAGCACTCGGCCATGTACGGGAAGGTGTGAACGCTGGGGTTCAGTTTGGGCACCCAGTGGCGCGGCACCAGGAACGTTGCCAGGTTAAACAGATCCACGAACACTTTGTAGCGGTCGCTAAAGGGAAAGACAATCACGGAGTTGTAGACTGGAACCTTCTGAAAATAACTTTCAACGTTTTTTTTTGTCTAAGCTTTTTAGGAGGCAACACCCAAGTGACAGGTTCATGTTTGATGCATCCTATTATTGTACCGCCTTTATCTGAGTGATGTGTGCAATCATGAGATTGAAGTTCAAATGAAACAATACCTGACAGTGGATCTTAAGTATTGGTAGCCAGACGAGCCCCCCGTGCCTGATTTGCTGCCAATCATTCGATGAACTAAGCACACATGGTTGTCTTGAAGAGGCGGGAGGAAAAAGTCAAAAATCTTTGGTTATGTTTGGTTTCATTTCAACTGTCAGATCCAGTAAACTGCAAATGCAGTTTTCTCCGTTCAAGCTTTACAGTCTCAAGTGACACACTGCCACAAACCAGTGTGAATGAAAACAATACATCAGGATTAAAAATAATTTACAGTTTTGTATCCATTTGTAATCATCACTCTGGAGTCAGCACTGTGTCTGTATCATGGCTGCAAAATGGAAGTGAATAACATGTCAGGGCTTTTACTAAACTTTTCTCTGGTAGCCATAGCCGTTTTTCATTTTAGGAGTTTTCTAAAGAAACGTTGAGGTCTTAGCAGATCTGTTCATCTTTGAGCTTTAAGCTAATTTAAACTCTTGGGTTGCTAACCCCGTATACAGAAACTCTCCTAAATGGTAAAATACTTACATCTCCATTTTGTCATAAGAGTGTCGACGTCCATGAGCGATGTGAGCAGCTGGAAGGGAACCTGGAACCTCGGCTCCTCCCTGAAAGTTAAGGGAAGGTTTGATGTTTTAAACATCTCGTGAAATTCCTTCTATATTTGAATATGAGTAAAATGAGTCAGCTGTCTCCTGCGCACCAACAACAACCTAAACAGTTTTGCTCTAATTATCACTTTGCAGTTGCTGTCGGATGACTTTGTTAGCTCTGCTGAAGCCTTAATGAGTCTCATGTGACATCTTGTCCTTATCACATGTGCTACGCAGTGACGACACCGTCAGAAAAATCTGACAGACATGCTGAGACTGTTGAAGTTTCCTCAAGACTTCCTTACGACTGCCGTAGGTGTCGCCTGGCTGACAGGGTTTCAGAATCGGGCTTGTGATATGGAAATGTTATAGGGTAGGAATTAATGAGCACCCCTGCCTCTGGAACTTGCACTGAGATGTTCTTAAGTTACTCGCTTTGGAGGTGCCAACACCTTGCGGATATAAAAAAGATGTGTATGAAGTGTCATAATGTGGTGACGCTGCTGCAGTTTCACTAGAAAATTAAAGGTGGAGAAACAAAGAAAAGCTTATCTTACCTGTAGTAGTAGATCATCAGGGCTCCTTGTAAAGCCTTGTAAGACAAACGCCTTTCCCCTTGTTTGCAAAAAAAATGAAAGAAATTATTCATTTAGAAAAAACAAATTGACTTTATTTGTGCAGCAAAAGTTCAAACTTGATAGGAAGCAATTTTGAGGAATCTTTAATCAAACAAGCATCTCTAACAGTCTGATTAAAGAGCCACCTTTGCTGGCCAGGTGGTCATGGCGCTTTTCATCAAACAGGGACATGAAGTGCTCCCTCTGTTTGACGAGCTCAGCCGTCAGCTCCTCTTTCTCTTCTGACTCTGGCATTTTCTACAAAAATAAACAAAAAAACAGGTTCTGTCAATCAACCGTGCACTCTGGGGCGAAGCTGCGAAAGTTAGCTTTGCGAGCTGAAGTCATTTTTTACCTCGATTTTCTTCTCCTCCACTTTCAGCCCATCAAATATATTGATTTTAAGCTGTTCCCAGAAATTGAATCCGTCCACTTCCAAGCCGGGAGTTCTCTCCAGCCACTCCTGAAGGAAGGGCCCCAAAGGTTTTACTCCAAGTGTTGCTTCCCCATAGCGGGTCCAACCACACAGTTATGTTATATAACATGGTGGCTAAATCAGGAAAATCAATAACTACTGAAACTGACCTCGACCAGCTTCAGAAGGGTTGGCTCTTGTTCTGTATCCAGAAGTGTCTCGCTGTCTTCCCCTCTAATGAAGTCCTTATAATGCCGTCTGTTGTAAGGAACCCTCAGGTTGTCCTGCACCCCGATTTTGTTCTCCAGAAGGCGAAACTGAAGGCTTTCAAACCCCGAAGCAGAATTCAGGTACTTCCTGCAGACACAAGATCACAAAATGTCAACACTTAAAGCAGCGATAACAAAGTACCTCCAATAAATATTCATAGGCTTACCTGAAGTCAAAAAAATCCAGAGCTGTCATCGTTTCCAGAACTACAAATTGGTCGACCAACAGTCTGAAGATCATTACAATCCGGTGGATCCGTGTGTTGACTTTTAGCATGTAGCGTTCATCTCTGACCTGAGGTAATTAAAAAAGTACATGAATTTAGCTATAAATAAATCAGAATATCAACAATAGGTTTTTGGGAAGCTATTTGGAAAATCAAAGCTTTATCCAGAACATGGGCCTGACTCATGGGAGCTCTGAACTTAAATATAACTTTCATTTGATCAGACACTAACATATCTGACTCATGTAAACTGTTTGAAACCACCTAACACTTCAGTTAATACAAAATGTTCTTTTCCGTGTGACTTACATGTCCACTGATAAAGATTTCCCGCACTGAATCGAGCTCAAATAGAATCTGTTTGAACCAGAGTTCATATGCTGAAAAGAAGAAAAAAATGAAAGGTCTAAACATCATAAATGCATCCCTGTAAGATAAGAAAGTTCAGATGTTCAGCTGTCAACAGTGTTGGTAGAAATCCTAAGTAGAGTAAAGCAGATATTTAACTGTACCTTGATGGGTGATGATGAAAAGATGCTCATCATGAATTTTATTGCCTTTCAGTTCACTTTGCAACACCTGAGCATTGGTTATTTTGTCCAGCTGTGTGTTGCAATTAAGAAAAGTAATCAGTGTTTAGTTGGTTTCTAAGTTACTTCCCTGAAAAACATAACTTTTGAAGATGAATTGTAAGTCTTCCTTGTTTTACCTGAAGGTAGTCACCATAGATCATCTCTCCTTGACAAGACCTGTTCAGCTCCAACTGCAAGGCATCCTTATTTTCATCAATAGGAAAACTATTTTTGAAAAACCTGCAGTTCAAAAGAAGGCAGCCCTCTGTCATTTGGAGTTTTTCTTACATTTGATGGTATATCTTTAGAAACAAATTCAAATCCTTAAATTTGAAAAAAAAGAAACGGACTTACAAATGTTTCTTGTCAAAGTACGGGCAATGACTCATGGTTTATCTGCTGCAGCAAAGATGTGCTTTACTTCCTTTAACAAAAATGTACTAAAAGCGTTTCCCACTCTCTCTGTGTTTTTAAAGATGTAACTCATCCAATCAGTCAGGAGGATGCAGTCCCCATCCGACCCGCCTCTATTTGGCCCACGCTCTCCCTGTTTATCTTAAACGGTGGTTACATTCTGGACTTTGTGTTACTCCCCAAAAAATAAATAAATGAAAGACACAAAAGTTCACCTGAGATATTTTTCCATGAAATCAAACGTGATTGATTTTGCTGCTCAGTGGAAACATTTAGGTTTGCAAGTAAAAAGATCTAAATAAGAGACCAGGTTTACCTTCTTTGCATCTTGGAGGAGAACCTCGTGTGCAGCGGGACGTATGTTTGTTTCATTATTTTGCTGAAACGTCTCTCAGTTAAATCTCTTTCTCGGCAGGTCAGACTTTGCTCAGTAGGTTTAGGTCTGGAGATTAGCCCAGCATGAAACATTTGTTTAAACCATAATTTTTTTTTGGTGGGGTTGTGTTTTGGGTCCAGATCAAGAAAAAAAGATAGTTATATTTTACATGTCATCAAAGTTGTATTTTCACATGTTGAATTTGCTTCGCATTTATCCTAAATCCAATCTGAGTGTAGTTTAGGGTTAGATTCTACACGAAACAGCTTTCATAAGCCTGATGCTTTTTTCAGAATAGCTTCAGTGTTGTCATTAGGAGATCAGACCTCTATCCAGAGACTGAAGGCAATTATTACTAAAAGCCTCATTAGAACATCCTTACAAAATCTACCTTTTACCTTTGACCAGGAGAAACTAAATCTGTAATTTGATGAGCAGCCCAATTAAATTAAAAAAAACAGACACCTCTAATTACCTAAGTACAGTAATGAAAGTATCATGCAATGGGTATATATCTATATAGATATATATATATACTAATGCAAATTGGATATAAAAGAAGAAAACAGAGGAGTGAAGAAAGACTGTCAGATTGTTCTCCATCAGTCTACACTTTTAGCAGCACAACAACCTTTTCCATTGGTGGTTCTTTCCAAAAACACCAAACATCTTTAAAACCTAAAGTTCAATGTTATAAACAGTAGTCCAAATATACACAAAGCAATCATTTTTAAATGTTTTAAGTTTCAACAGTTTTACTTCAAGTCAAACTCCTGCAGTGAAATAAAAGCATCTGATTTTGAATGTTTTACAGTGATCAGTAAACCAGATTGTGGATGTCTGTGTGTCAGTTAAAGGTCATCAAAAAACAAACAACCTGAGCCGGGTTACATAAGCGTGACGGACATGCTCTGTGCTCTGCACAGAGAACTTTACAGACATGTCTGATCTGCAGATATTTTTCTGTTGATATAATTATTTGATTATCCGAAACGTTTCTGGTAAAGTTATTTGTATTTTTCTTGTAAAGAATCAGACCCAGTTTCAGAGTTTTGCATGATTCATTTCTCCCACAAACATGTTGGGGCAACAGACTGCTGTTATGGGATTTAGGGTTAGATTTGGCGTAAGGGTAAACATGTACCCTACTGGTAATAGTTAGTTGTGTCTTAAGGGTCACGGTTAGGTTATAAAAGTGGATAAAAAATAAATTAAAGTCCATGCTATGTCCTTTTTAAGATGTAAAATGTGTGTGTGTGTTTTACATTTTTTATGAACAAATCCACGTGCTTTTTGTAAATCACTGCTGCCGGTCTGCAGGTCATTCATCTGTAAATATTTGCACTGTGGTTAATATTTAATTCATCTCATCACTGCAGCTCAGTGGCTCTATTATTATTCTGGGGAACGCTTCAACAGTTTCCAAAGAAAAGGCTTTGTTTTGTGTAAGCCGCTGCTGACAGCGTGTTCAGAACGCAGCCTTGTTACACCTGCAGTATCAGCTGTCATACAAAGTTCACGGGGAATGTTTGCTTGCTTTCGGTCTCAGGTGGCAGGTTCTGTAAAAAATAAATAAATAACCGACTCGATGCCTTTCAACCACAGCAGGCCGTCAGTCACAGCAAACATGAAGAACTCTTGAGCCAGTCTCATCGGTGAAAAACTACAATTTCACAGTCCACCCTCCAAACCTCCCAGATCATTAGCTTTGTGTTTTTGTTTGTGGACTTCCCAACTTGAGTCCCATCAGTGTGTGCAGCACTCCTAACAAGATCACAGGGATGCTAATAAGCAGCTATTTCTGAATTGGTACAAGGTACGAGCCTAACATGAGGAGCAGCGACAGACCCAAAGTGCTTTGTTCTTGTTCCCATTTAGCCGTGATAAATAGGAGTCTAGTGGAGACGGGTTATGATAGATGAAGTCTTTGAGAAGACATGAAACCCTCACTGTAGGTTTTCTGAGCCTTAACAAACCCATCCATCAGACTGGAAGGACACAGGTGTCTTTATGAGTCATCTTGGAGGTCTGAGTTAGAGGATTAAAAAGAGAGTGGGAGACATGTCCTGTTTTTGTTCTCGCTGCCATATGAACTGTTTCTGTGAAAGTTTACTGGTGTAACTGTCTCCCTTCCATGTCTTTGAACTCTGCTATCATAATTTCCTGTTGCTGGGGTGTGTTTTTTTTTTTTTTTTTGCCTCGAGTTATGGTTTGTGATCTTAATATAATTTTTAATCATATTTCACCTCTCAGCAATTATTTTAAATGTCAGCGTTCTTATCTGTGAAAAGTGTTCAAAAACCAAACAACAAATACATCAACATGTAACTGATATGTTCCCTACAGGTTTTTTTTTCTGTTAGAAGTAAGAAAAAAAAAGTATTTACAACCCCCCCCCCCCTCCCCTATCAGATTCCTTTTTTTCACATTTGAATTATTAAGATTAGACTAAGATGGACTGTTTATATGCAAAAAGCAGTTTTTAAATAACAAGAAAACCAACAAGGCCCAATGAAAAAAAAGAAAAACTGCCCCCTACAGGTTGAAGAACACCTCCTGGTAAGAGTTGCAATAATTGGTAATGAGTGTTTTAAATGATGGTGGAAAAAATTGTTCCATGAAAGTATTTGTGAGTGGAAAAAGAGGACAACAAAAACAACCTAAGCTTAAATGTAAGTTTTTATAGATCTTGAAGCAGAAATTCATCATCAGACCGTCACATCATCTCTACCATCGTCGGCTGATGGTGGGATGTTCTTTCTCTGAAATATCTCGGTGATCATAAAGATGTTTTTAGGCAACTGAAATATCGATGTTGTTTCTGCCACCTGTGATTTTAAACTTGGATTTCCTGTTGAACCATGATCACTGAGACAAACAAGACCTTCTCTGGCTGCTTGTGATGTTGTCTTGGAGGAATTTTGGTTGGTTGAC
Source organism: Orestias chungarensis (assembly GCA_032876305.1). NCBI lineage: Eukaryota > Metazoa > Chordata > Actinopteri > Cyprinodontiformes > Cyprinodontidae > Orestias > Orestias chungarensis. The sequence continues at coordinate 3,516,876 of JAVLVB010000408.1, read as the reverse complement.
CAAGCTGGTCTGTGGATTCTGGCTCTTCCTCAGATTAAGCGAATTCTCAAAGCCTTAAAAATATTTTGCATGCCTTTTATGTAGATATATATCAGCGACCCTTTTTCATCTTTTTTAAGATCAGGACATCGAGTGCTGTTAGGCTTCATGTTTCTGGCAAACTTCTATGAAAGTCTGGACAGGTATTAATCACACCTGGCGTGTTTAGTGAAGCAACGTGTCAAAAGTAGAATTTTGCAAGGATCAAATTGTTTTCCACATGTGGCCCATTGGGTTGGCTATATATTTTTATCCTGATATAGCGGATCATTGTTTAAAACCTACGCTGAATTTTATTAAACTGTTTGAGGATCTGAAACATTTAAGTTTGACACAAATCTTAACTAAAATAAATCTGTAAAACTCTTTCACAGCTTTGAATTATAAGAATCTGTCTTTTGTGATAATGTTCTTTTTTCCCAAATAACGAGATATTTAGGCCTCTTTATAAGCTTTAGTTCTCTGTGATTATGTTGTGTAAAGCTATGATGTTTTCTTACCATGTGGGGAACAAAGACTAACAAAAAGCTTGTGATCACAAGTGAACAAAGCCGGATTTTCTCTGAACATCTGTTGTTCACACACTGTCTGCGCACCAGGAGCCGCTTTTATCCCGCAATTTGTCATCTTTTCAGAAAACATTTCCAAACAAGAGTAGTGGGTGTAGCTCTGTAGGTTTCAAAACAATAAAAAATAGGCAAATGTAACTAAATATTTATTAACAAACTTTTGCATGAATTTTTTTTACACCTCTAAATTAATGATCCTATATCCAAGTCTGTGTAAAGGAGTGGGACCACAATCTGTCCCATAAACGTAAATGAACAATGAAATCACACTTGCATTGGCTGCCGGATGAACTGGGACGCCATCCGCTGCAAACAGAAATCTAACACAATAAATGTAAAAGCTGTTGCATAATTACCATAAAGTTACTTTAAAACATGCATGAGTTGAACAATTAGAACTTGAAGTGAACTAGATTATAACGGCAGGGTGTGTTTGTCTTGTTTCATTGGACAGTGCTTCTAATTACCTCTTTATAATATCACATTGATGCGTGCTGCCTAACCCTTATTGCACCTTCAGTTTTAATAATCAAAGCTTTGTTTGCTCCTTAACTTTTGAGTTTACAATTAGAGCCTCCAATCTTAAAGCCTTCATCCAAAAAATTTAAACTGAATGATGAGAATTGACTTATTGATCGATGAAAAATCTAACTGTATTGTCTTCTTAGCTGTTTAACACTTAATGGAACCCATACAAATGTATCTCCTGAACAAATCCAAGATTTTTATCATTAGAACAAAGACCTAATGACACAACCTCCAGCTTAGTGCTGTGGTAAAATAAATCGATGTATTAAAATCCTTTTTATTGTCAGAAGGCTGCCTCTATGTGGGTAGCCTTTACCTAAAGCACAAGCTCAGATGAAGCGTGGAACTGGCTAGATTTTCTTCCCAGTTCGTTGCTGTGCTAGTTGCACAATTCTTTTGGTTCTTTGAAGTGTTTGCAACGAAGGTTCATCCCTTCAATTTTCGCCTTTGAAGCCGGTCTAGTTGCAGCGCATAGTGATATCTAGCTTGCTGTTTCTTGGCCCTGCTTACTGTGGTCACAGTGAGATCCTGCAGCAGTGTTGCGGTTTATTCTAATATCACTGGCTTAGCTATTCCATTTGATGTCTCTTTAAACTAACCCGAAGTTTCCAGAAGTGATTGTTTGGCTCCCAACATCTGGCTCTCTAATCGCAGGAAGTTGACGTGATTGCTTGAAGCTGGAGCTCGTTTTCTGACCTTTCTGAGAGCGCGGCATCTGCAGCGGTTACAGGTGAGCCAGGATGTGATGCTGGATAAAGAGCCCACGGGTTGACCTTCTGATCTATGCACTGTGTACCACTAGAGAGCAACAGAGGGCTTAAATGAGATATTTGAGGGCTTCATATTTAGCAAAGCTTAGCTTGAATGAGAGGATTTCTTTGGTGTGATGGATTTACAGCTCCTTGCTCAGGTATTAATGTTCTGTAAACCTTTTCATATTCTTAGCTTATAACAGCGAACTTTGATATTTCTACTTAGTGTTTTATTGTATTTATTTGACCAACACAATAATGAAAATGTTTAAGGTGCTCGGGAAATGATAACTATGCACTCAGCATCTTTTACAATTATTTAATAAAATGCAATGCAACCAATATCTTCCAGAAACACGCATCGGTTGTGAATAGAGTCTATTTGTATGTAATTTCATTTCAGTTTCGTTGAGGTGGACCTTGTGGAGAAATTTAATGCAGGGTTTGATTAGCAATAAATCCCAGAAACACCTCACAGAGCTCTGTTTGATCCAGAGGGGCAGTACTGCAAACCAACCAAGTCATGGCTGTCCACCTGATATGTCTGGTAGGTGAAGCAATTATTAAGAGATGGAGTCAGCAGGCCCATGGTAACTCAGGGCTCTTTATAACTCTTACCTAACATAATAAAGAACCAACACATTTCATATGGATTTTTTTTAAAGGAATATATGAATTGAAATTCTACAACATAATCACAGTAAAAGTAAAAACGTTTTTCTTCCTTGTCCCAGTTAATATACAAATCTATATACAAGTCATTTGACGTCAATTTCAAGGAATTTTTTAAATTGCATTGAAGAAAATTTATTTTTTAAGAAGTTTTAAGGTAAAACTGAAAAAAGGGTGGGATGTTCTTTTTATTTATCGGAATAGATATTTTCAAGGTTTTTTAGATGGTAAGTGGTTGCAGACCCCTAAACAAGACCTAAATCCTTATAGGGAAAAGATAGATGAGCTAAAATTCTTATTCTTAAAATGTTTTGACGCACTTCTTATAATTTTATTTAAAAAGAAAAGTAAAAGAAAAACATCATGAATATATAATTTTGCTTTATTTTCTTGATGGGGCACCAGGTTGTGTTGGTTTACCACATAAAATCCCACCCTTCATTTATCTATCTTGTAAAAGATCAAGCGAATAATAGTTATTGTGATGAACTTTATCAAACAAGACTGATCTCATCATTTGAAAAGATGAATGTAAGTTTCTTATTCTCATTTATTCTAGTGTATTAATGTAACATCTGTCGTGATCCCCAGCAAAACCTAAATAATGCATTTTATTACAATTTTTAGTTTGTATATCCACACTTTTGAAATAGAATCTTAAATTCACATATTCTTGGGGACGTTTGAGCAACAAAGAGGAGGTCAAACAAAAACAGCATGAAGCAGCTTGTGTGCAGAAAATATTTATCTCCCTTTTGGTTTGGGATGCCGTTTGAAGTTAGTCATGAAAAAGAGAGCATTTTATTACTAAGGGCTTGTTTTCAGAATTATGGATTCCATCACAGACGTCCTTCTGCCCTTTGATGCAGCACTTGGGGATCAGTGGGAGTCCTAATCACAAAGCAAATATCATTTGGAAGCAATTAAGCAATCAAAGATACAAACAAATCCCAACCTAACAATCCGAGTGTGACCCTCGGTAAGCATGCATTTTTGTTTTTTCCCAGTCAACAGCCTTCGTTTTTCAGGTGAATTACACCCAGAATCTCATCAGCTACGGCTCACACACTTCAGATGAGAACAGCTTCAAGCGGCTGACTTCAAAGTGAAGCTGCATTTGTCTTCTTTGGCTTTGTAGCTCAAAGGATGTATTTTCAATCATTAATGCAATTTGTGGTGTTTATTTTTTATTTAAACCTCTTGCTGTTCATACATCGCCAGTTTGGAAAAACTTTCTTTGATGATTTCCAAATTAGTGACTGATTAACACTCGCTTAAGTAGTTTTTCTCTCTTTTTGAAATCTGCTTGAAAGTGGAAGAATATCTTTGTTAGACCTGTCCTGTGGTTTAAAAATACACTGCATTCAAAAGAACCCTAAAATAATCTAATATTAAACATCTACTATGTTTGGGTCTTTGTTTGTGTTAGATGGTTTGTAGGACATATTTGTTGTATTATGCCTTGTAAATGTTGAATTTTCTGAAAGTAATGGTTGACTTTATGTTAGATCACCAACAGGCAGTGATGCCAAGTGCAGCGTAGCAGCTTGTTGTTTTCAGAAATTATAAAAAAGAAATACAAAAGAATCCAAATAAAAGTCTGGGTTATTATAATGAACATATGTTGAAACCCTGAAGCTTAATGCATAAAAACGCTCCTGTCTGTGGGAACAGCCTGAGAATAAACAGATCCAAAAGTATATCAACAGTGAAATTAAAACCAGCTTGACTTTATTTATGTATAAACACAACATAAATTACTGTTAATGACTTGTACAGACATTGATTCAGTTTCTTAAAAAGAAACAAACAAAAAAACTGCATAAAACTCTTGGATCATTTACAAAAGATGGTGTCCCTGTGATACCCAAGACACACCTGTGCTGCTCCACATCATCGACAAAGTTCATTACTCCTTCGTTGGACTTTTTTCCCACGCACAATTACTATTTTAGGTATTGAAACATCTTTTTTTTTTCATTTAAAAGCATTTTAAAGAGAATATGACATATTGATGTTTTACAGTGCTAGATCTGGAATACATAGTGGTTGTCTGGTGAGAATAAACATCAGAAGTCTCTTGGTTTTAAAAACAAATACTTGTTCAAGAACGCTGTTTCCTCCAGGAATGTGGATCCATGAGCCCGGTACTTCTAGAGAAGTGCAGGTATGCATAATGTAAACATTTCCTCTGTTCCATTGACACTTTATTTAACCACACGTTTGCAGATGAAAACATAAAAAACAAATCAAATAAAAACACCTACATAAGCTCAGCGCCTCATTAAAAACATCCAGATTCCTCTGTTTGGAGTCCCGAGTCCAAAAGGCTTGTGCTACAGAGGAACTGACCTGTAACTGCCATGTTAAGGCTTCGTGTAGTTGTACATTTGTTCTCAAGTCTGTAGATCACAATGCACAGCATTGCTTCGCTCTTTCTTATTCTTTTTATAACTTGGTTGTTTTTTAATTTATTTTATTTTTTACAAAACAAAGCCACACTCTGTACATATCAGCAGCTGTTTAATTTCTGCCACATTTATTTCACTACCAAAACAGTGTCTCTTTGGCAGGCAATGCGCCTCGAATTGTTACCTCTTCCCAATCTCGCTTTGCCGCAGGAAATGGATGTTGTTGGCGTTATCTGCTAATTCTGGATACTGCTCGATGGAAAGCACGTAGTACCCATCATATCCCAAAACTTTCCCACCACTCAGTAGCTGCCTCTTCTCGCCCTCTGTCCAGGGGCGAACCCCCTCCTCGCCGTCACGCACTCGCTGTTGCTCTCTGGCCCATGCCCCCGCCAGGGCACGCTGACGTGCAAGCTCAACCACCCGCACTTTCTCCTCGTCCACCGTGGAGCCGTAGCGGATGTGAAACGCCAGAGCCCCTGCGCGAATCTCCACGTCTGCGAAGCGGCGAGTCCTGCTGTCCATGACAGTGGTGGACTGAGACACTGTCATGTTGATGCCATTCTCTAAGGTCTTGTGTCCGCTGGTGAGGTGCAGCGCAGCAAGGTCGCCGTCTGGGAGGCCCGGCTTGACAAAGTAATGCGTGTCTCGTCCTTCTATGGTGAAGTGGAGGTCCTCCAGGTAGAAGGCATTATTGAGGATTGTTGCAACCTTGATGCAGTCCTCACTCGCCACATTTAGTGTATTGGTGTGGACGCTGCCTTTGTATATGGCAAACATAACAGCTCTTCCAATGGGAGACTTTGCAGCTGAGAACCACAGCCAGGACTTTTCACCTCTTCGACCTCGGCTGAGATGGACCTCTGGAAGCCGCTCGAATGACAGCAGAGAATGCGCTTGTCTGGTTACTTCCTGCTGGACCCCAGAGATAGACTGTAGGAAAAGTGCAGTGAAACGTTAACGCCTGAACATGGCAGAGTCTGACTCTCTAGGCCATTTAGAACCAGCTACTGCTTGGCTTCACAGGGCTTTTTTCTGTCCCTAACTGAGGCAGTGGTATTTTTAAGCCGTTTTCTTAAGTCTAATGTAGATAAATCCCTGATGATTGCCTGTGTGTGTGTGTGTGTGTGTGTGTTAAGGTCTTAGACCAAGTATTTCTTACATAAATGAAATCAAAGACTGTTTTTACAGCAGCATTTCATATGAAATTAGACACCATTACAATATTTAAACTTTTAAATAAAGGTAGGCAATGGAAAATACTTTTTAGTTATATCATTAAAAATATTATGCAAATATGGTCCAATTAAGGTGGAAATTTCATGGAATACGCCGCAGTCTAATTAATAGATAGACCCTTCAGAATAGTGAGGTAAACAATTACGTTTTTTTATCTTTGTTAGCTGGGTTTTCTGTGTATCTGCTCAAAAAATCATTTGGAGTTCAGTGAATAAAAGAGCTTTGAGTTTTACCCACCGGCAGATCATCCCAGAGCTGACTCTTCCTCAGCTCGTATGAGGGCATGCTCAAGTCAAACTTGGGAACTGGAAACCCAGGGATGGTGTTGTGCAGATGAAATCCAAATGTTACAAGCCAACTATTCACATCTGCAAAATGTTGACAAATTTGTAAGAGTTTTTAAACTCAGTAAAAAAAATAAAAAAAACGACAATTTGGGAAAATACAACATTGAGTTCTAAAGATGATTTTAGTTACTATAAGGAAAAACTATACACTTGACCTAACCAACAGACACACAGGGATAAACAACCACGTATGCACCCGCAAATCGAAGAACAATTTAAGGAGACTAATTCACATATCAATCATGTTTTTGTACTAAGGGGGAAAGTTAGAGCACCCTGAGATAGCCCATGCATTCATGCTGCCTCACACAGCAAGTTAAAGAACAAGAGCCTGTGCAAGCAAGAGGACAACAAGCACAAGAACAAGATTTAAACCGAGGACCTTCTTGATATTTTGTTTAAGCAGACTTAGATTATCAAGCAGAATTATATTATTATCACTAGTAATCCTACCTCTGAATAACTAAAATGAAATATAAATCATAAAAATAAAATAAATTTCTTAAATGCCTAATAAATGTCCTAAATGATATACAGTTGTGATCCAGAGAAAGAACTTTAAGCAGTCAGTTCATGGTAGAGAAACCTCTAATTCTAGTCAAAATAAAACTATTTGAGAAAGAAGAACAGTCAAAAGTTGCCAAACAGTAATGTAAAGCACACGTTGCAAGGGATCACAATTATTTTATGCTATTATTCTCAATTAAGTTATTTTTAGGGGGTTATTACTATTTCATAAAGATCTACACAATTATGAATATGTCTATCTAAATAATGAATCCTAATTAGGGAAACTTGTTGCATTTCCTAATTATGTTTGTGTGATTGTCTGAAATATTTCAAAAAATTAAAAAAAACAAATGTTTAAATATATTTTTTGACATTCTTTTATTAAATAAATTGATTAATAACTAATCTGAGCCTAGGTAACAAACTTTTTAAAAGGAACATACAAGGATAAGGGCATGCTGTTGAAAAATACAGTTATCAAACTTTCCCACTTTAAGTAGAAGATATCTTACCTGCAACATACTCTTTCAGTTCATGGACTTTGCTAATAGGATTATTATTTCTGAACATATACAAGTTAAAAGGAGCTGGCTCTTTGGCAACCTTTTTCCAAGCAGAGATATCTGGAATCGTCCACCTGCCAGACATAATATCATAATCCTGTTCCCCAAAGTGCAGCAGTTTTGTCAGAGGATCATACAATCCACCATGAAAGCCGAGCACCAACTGGAAGTCTGGGTTAGAATCAAAGTAGATTTCACCGTACGCGGTGTACTGAAGCTGTTTCACCAGGAGGCCGTTGCTGGTGAAGACAGCCAGAGGTGTGCCAGTGTTATCACAAGCAATGTAAAACTCTTCTCCACTGCTGATCTCCATAGCAAAGAGATGACCTTGGAGGTCATAGTAGAATGATGTAATTTCTGAGCTGGAGTGGTTGTATACATGGGTTATTCTCTCTGGGTAGCTCAGATCTGCATAGAAGTACTGCAGGTGCTGTCCTAAACTTGTTTTGGTTGAGACTCTACGGCCTAGCCCGTCGTAGCGATACTGGATTGTCCAGCCGCTGCTCTTGCTATAGACACGCACCAGAAGTCCTTTTGAGTTGTACTCAAAGATTTCGGCCCCTCTCTGACGGAGAAACCCATCTTCATCCATTCTGTACTGGATATCTCCAAGGCGGGTGATGCGGTCTCGAAGGTCGTAGCGCAAAGGCAAGAGCCTTGCACTGTTTCCAGCATTCAGCAGGTGCAGATTTCCATTCAGGTCATACGTGTAGCGCCACATTACTTTGTCGTTTAGATATACAGTCTGTAGCTGGCCGTCTACATCATATTCATAGCTGTATTTAGTGGTGTTGGCAAAAGGACCAATCTTGAGTTCTCTCTTGATGACCCTACCCACATCATCATACTGGAAAGTAATCCAGTACATCAGTGAACGAAATATCTCATACTGGATCTCCTTGATGCGTCCATGCGCATCAAAGTGCTTTGTGTATGTCATGACTGCTGTGGATATGATCTGATTTATGTCATAGTAGATGACACCAAACTTCCCAAACTGCTCAATCTTTCCTGAGATGTCGTCAAACTGGTACAGGTCGATGGGTAGTGGCGTTTCGTTGATGACACCTTGGACGCTGGTAACACGCAGGCTGTTGTCATACGTATAATCGAAGCGCGCATTCACCATACCATCCTCGCTGAAGCGAAAAATCTGCCGGTCCACCAGGGGGCCAACTTGCCGATAACGAATGGAACAGATGAAGCCCTCATTCTGCAGGTTGACGGTCTTCAGCACACCTGCCGTCTCATCGTAGGTGAAGCTAACCCTTGTGCTGTCGTACAAGATCTCCGAAATCTTGTTCTGCCGTCGGTATCTGTACAGAACTCTACGGCCTGTGCCAAAATGAGCTATTCTTAGCAGGAGGCCCTCTTCATTGTAATCCACAGCTACTGAGGCGTTGCTCTCAGGTGGGTGATAAAGGTTCCTGTAGTAACCAACTGAACGAATGGTCTGCATGGTGTAACGGGCTACGCTTGGCATTGTGACAGCAGAAAGCCGTTCGAGAGAGTCAAACTCAAATATGTACTGCCGTTGACTGTGAAGCAGGAGAACCATAGACTGGGGGAAAGAGAGCAAAAAGTGTTATTTTTTAGTTGCATGCCTTCAGAACATAGTAAATCAAACATTTCAAAGCAAGGCAGAGAGTGGAAATTTTCTAGTTTGATGGAAAGGTGAAAATGTGTGCACAAAAAATTTACAAGGGAGGAGTGAGACACTTGTGGGACCTAAGCTACATGGGTTGCATATTATTAAATGAATGCAACATTACTAATATATACTAGGTATATAGTGTGTGTTAATGTAGAGACAGTTCGATTTTAAAGCACCTCTCACAGTTGTATACAGAACTGTCAGACATACACATTTTAATACCTCCGCGCATCCAGACATACTTATTTAATCAATTCAAAGAATATCAATTTTTTAGAGTGTGGCCCTTCTCCCAAAGTCTCTCTGTTAAAATGTCATGGCCAGTCATCCGTTTCAACAGAGAGGTTTCCTGAGCCCCCCTGTGTTACCCGTGTCAGTGTTGACATGGCCTTTCTAGGTCACGCAATGACAGAGGAGAGCTAGAAGTGACTGGAGAAGAAAAGTTGTTGCATGGTAATGTTGCTGATCATTCCTGTGCAATCTTAAATAGACCCCACAATAAATGAGATGTTACAGCAAAATGCGAAGATCATAGGTCAGGTCAGCTTTGGATGCGATTTTTACCTCATTCTAATATGATGTATTTGAATGTATGTTAAATAGTGTATTACATATTTACTGTAGTCAAGAATGAATTAGCATGTAATAAAATAGAAAAGAGCTAAATTTGTCAAATTACTAAAATACCATAATACCAGCTATAACTAAACTTCAAAAGCTCCATATATGGAAACAGTGTAACTTTTTAATTATTACATCAGAAATTTTTTTTCACGTAGATAACCACATCACTCCCTGAAGTTAACAAAGAAGATTTATTAGTTGCAGCATTGCTGCTTGCTAAAGGCCAAAATGATGAGAGGAGGAATATGTCAGAGATTAATTTATTATTTGTAAGCTAACACACTTTAGATGGTGATGTCATGACTTTTGAAAGCTCTGATAGACAACACTGATTCCAGAGGGAAGTTGTGGACTGATCTGAAAAGCTGTGTGGGTCGGCAAACCTGAATCAGTTCTGTCAGGACGCCGTGGCCAGAACTGAATCAAACTATTGTCAAAAGCTTTGGAAGAAAACTCAAAAGCGTTTCACCCAAGTCATTCCTTTTTATGGCAATAATAAAAACACTAAAGAAATGTATAAACTTATGATTTTATATCCCATGTATATTCATTCTCTCATTATTGTATATTAACTAACGGTGACCAAGTTTTGGTGTATGTAACGTTTTATTCGGTGTTTGGCGGTGTTCAGTGCATTTCAAGTTTGGGTTCAAACTGTATATGCCTGCAGTGTTGGGTGGATATGTAGTGATTTAAAGAGTTTATTACTATTTTCCAAGCAATGGAGGTAGAGAATCCTGCCGTGCTGACCCCGCCTGCTGCCTCACACAAATTTTGAGAACAAATGTAATTGTAGCAGTGGTAATTAGCCTTACTGTTTAAATCATGTTGAGGCTTCATGAACTTAATTAACCCTGAGATTTATCAGAGAAACAGCAGGGAAACCTAAGGTTCACATTTATCTTCTGGGGCTAAACACTTTTCTGCTACACAATATATCTTGCTCATTATTTCTGCTGGTGATGCAATTTTCTTACCTGTTCGAGGTAGGTGTAGCTCCATATCTTCCCATCTGCAAACACCTTGGAAATCAGGCGGCCTTGGCTATCATACTCCAGTCTCTCCGTGGTGGGACCTCTCTGCAGGGCACTGATTTGCCCAGTGCTTGTGCGGCTCACGTTAACCGGCAGTAGCTTACTGCTGGGCACCCACAGGACTGGGTGGCCTGCCGTGTCGTATATAATCTTTAACAGAAACTTCCTGTGGTCGTCGTAAATCTTCTCAGTCCTCAGGGTACGATCGTAATCAACAGAGAGAATGTTCCGTCCGTTCACCTGTGTGTAACAGTTGGTTAGATGAAAACTGAAAGCTAAGCTCCAGGCAGTATACTGTCTTTACTGTGTATATAATAAGACATTTCTGCTATTACATCTGTTAAAGCTATGGAGAACCTACATCCACAAAGATGAGCTCCTTAAACGTAAAGACACTGTAAATCTTTCAGGTGCTCTTAAATTAGACCTCTTAAATCTGGTGGTGACAAAAATAACAAGGACTCCATGTTGCCTCTGTAGAGAAGTTCATAAAGAGCTGGAAGTTGTAAATCTGCGTCACAGTTGGGGAAGAAGGAGCAGGGAGGAGAGGTGGACTTATGTAAAGCACTGAAATGTTAATGATGCTCTAAAGCAGTGGAAAGAACACAGGCTGGAAACAGTGGAGGATCTAAACCTAAAATCTTAATGCATCGTTTTGTTTACAATGGCATAATTACACATCAATAAACATATCACATTATATGCTGGCTTATTTAAGTTGGATATGAACACTATTAGCATTTCCAGTTGTAGTGGTTTGTAAGAGGGACTGGTTAAAATGTGGATTTTGACCAATGGGAACAGAATCAACCAGTAAGTGTGACCAGCTTCTTTATTTTCTCATGATTTCTCAACAAAACAATAAAATCAGTTGTTACTAACAGTTCATAAATCTACAGGTTTTATGCATTCTCCGTACTTAGGAAATTTATTAGCCCTTAGAAAGCTGAAGGCTGTGTGTATTTTAATGATACTTTAAAGCACAAAATGGTTGAGCAGGACATCCTGTAATGAGGCCCCTTTTCACTTTATCTAGCGTTTTTTATAAACAGCATCTTATAAAAAGCAACACAATCAGTTTCCTGATTTTCCTGGAGTGCAGACTGTACCAGGAGAGACGGCGATGCCAGAAACATGCAACAGATGCCAAGCCACAAGCCACACAGCTGCAACTCATCAGCCTTTTTAGGGGTTTTGTCTCACTGCCTGGCCTGGAGGACATTATTTTCATGGTTATCTGGTTATTGCAATGTTTACAGACACATCGATCAGATGTTTATGTCTGAATTCTGATTCTGAAGCTATGTTGTTATATTACAAATACTGACAATTATGCCTTCCTAAATAAGTATAATTTATTAAGATATAAACATGTGTATTTTCAGACGGCTGGCATTTCAAAAACAGAAGACTTTGAATGTATTTCCTAGAAAACAGAGATCAAAGTGCTGGAAACATTTTTAAATATCAGAACGGTCATTAAAAAGATCTGAAAGATAAAAAAGATAAATGTTCCCTAGTTTCCATTTGTTGACACTCCTGCTGTCTCTTCCTCTCTTGCAACCAGAGAAATCTGCAGACATCCCATCCATCCTTCGTCTACACCTGTTTATAATTGCTTGTCCGTGGTTACTTCACTATAATCTTCATCATACCATTAATGCATTTGATGTAGCCTAAACTAAGTAAACTACATCATTAGCACTTATTTCTGTTACTTACATTATAGTGATTTGTCAGAGAAGGTTTGTACCTCCAGTAAATTGTGAAATATTCCTTGATTGTTTTTGCTGTTCGCTTGGCTATCATCTTTTAGTCAGATTGCTTAATAGAAATTTGTTACTGCAACGTTATTTTTTATTTTGTTTTAGAAGATATACAAGGTTAAATGATCTGCCTTGAATATCCTTTTTCCACGAGTTGACACATTTTAACAAGCTTCAGTTTTTTTTTTTGTGTTTTTTTTTTGGAAGGTTGGTTTTATGTGTCTCATCTTTTTAGCGCGGCATGTGGCACAGAGGGGAGAGGACAGGGAATTTAAACAGACCTACCCTTAGCTTTCGCCCAAACACGATAACTTTGCCTCTGGCTTGTTCTTTGCGGAAGCGCCACTCCACTAAGTTCTGCCCAACTTCTCCTGGCAGGCTCATGTTGCGTCTGGCGACCGTCGGGTTGGCAGCTCCTGTTAGGATGTGGGGCTCTGTTAGGTAGTGGGTGTCCATCCCATTGGCATAGGTAATTCTCAGCGAGTTGTCGTAGCCCACTTGATAGCTGCTTCTACACTGGTCTGTTGGTGGAATAAACAGAATCTCTAATTATTCAGCATTTCAGATTAGATGTAAAGCAGATGAGTGATGTGAGAAAAGAACGGGCCCATCTGTTTGTGGATGAGAGTAGAAAGCACTTAGTAACAAGGTTGCTGTGTGTCCCTGACATCCCAGCCCACATTCCCACAGAGCAATCATTTACACTGCCGGACCCTCTGAGTCATAATGATACACTACTCAGGCTTACTCAACATTGCCCTGCAGACCCTTGAAACAATGACAAATAACAGCTGCTCTGTTCTGGTGCCTGGCGACGACGCCTTACCCTGAGCCAGAGTATAGAAGGCGCGGATGGTTGAGGCGTTTGTTGTGATGCTGATTTCCTCCTCCGTCAGGGAGCTCTCGATGTCCACCATCAGAGCGCTGTATATGTCTGTGTACAAGTTATTCACCATTCCGGAGGGGAACGTCACGTTCATTAGCCGCCCTTCACTGTCATAGCTGTTTGACAAAAGGAAACATCAAAAATGACAAAGCATTTATATGTATGAGGGCTCCCAGCGCTACAATGCATTTCAATTATCAGCTCCTTCATACTTGGGTGAGACCACGACTTTCTTGTAATTAAAATGTCACATTTTCATTCCCGGATATCTTCCACTTCTGGTGTATAAGAAGCAGGATGTCTGTAAAAGTGGCTGAGGCACAATTCACATGGACTAAGGCTGACTGACACATCTCACCAGCCATCAGGAAGATTCAATAAAACAACACAGACCTGTAATGTTTTTTTGTCTTTTTTAATTGATGGATGTGTCATAACCATGATTGTCTGTCTTTGTTGTATTACAGCCATCATACACAGCTTAATATGATGTGACAAACAATGAGACTTGTAGGATTTCCTTACAAACTAAATTGGATCATAATAGAACATAAAATTTGCTTATTTTATTTAAAGTGATTTATTTAATTTAGGCTAATTT
>JAVLVB010000408.1:3469992-3491096 GCA_032876305.1 Orestias chungarensis | reverse complement strand
CTTATTGTGTGATGAATTATTTTTAAACAATTTTTATCCTCGTAAAGCACTTTGTGTTGCTCTAATGCACAAAAAGCGCTGTATAAATACAATTTGATTTGATATGTATATATATATATATATATATATATATATATATATATATATATATATATATATATATATATATATATATATATATATATATATATATATATATATATATATATATATATATATATATATATATATATATATATATATATATATAGATTAATGCCCTTTGCCTTGGGTGTCAACGACTGGTGCTTAGTTGAGATTCTCAGACTTATGCAGTATTCACGATCTGCACATCGTTTGACAAACAAATAATCAAGGCAATACAACTGACAGCTGCTGACAGTTTCTTCTTGAAAGGGGTTAAAGACACACAGTTGCCTTGGTGACATGTGGAGGCTAAATTGTCTCTGTGATCAAGTGTTAGCTCAAATCTCCACGCCAAAGCAAAGCCGAGCCAGTGTGGGTTTGCAATAACCAGATGTCCCAAACTGGGAAAATACATTAACGGAGTGTTCCAGCTTTTTACATCACTCTTCGTGTCCCTGTGCTGCTTAATCGAGATCATTGCCTTTGGGAATTCAGCCATACTTCATAACCAGGAAGGCTGTTTCCTATCCGCCAGGCAGGTTTCAACTTGCTGCGGTTTGGGATTTAATTTCAAAGGGCTGCTGATCCCAGGAAGTACAGTGGACGATTACTCCATAGTTTTCAAAGAATGTAACTGTTCTGAATGTGCTATAACTCTACTCTTACCTCCAGAGAAGTTATTTTTCAATGAAGTCTTTAAAAGCTTCTATGGAAGGTTAGTGGTTTGGTTTGACCTGTGGGCTAGGGCTGCACAAGATTGCTTTCTGCTAAAACATTGATGAGCTGTGGGAGCTCACGGTGAATCCTTGGGAGCTGGCTATCTGACAGCCCGAGATTCTCAGACAGATGAAATGTGTCACATTTGAGCAGAGTTCAGCAAATGTCTGAGGAGAGAAAAAGGAAGAAAAAAATGGAGCCATCTGCTGTTTCTTCTCTTGTCTCGCCTTCCACCCACTCCATCATTAGAGTCGTTCCCTCAGATTGCCTTCACCCAAGCTTTTATCACCTAGCCAAAGCTGACTTATTGCAGTTGGAACACAGAAGAAGACCGCGACGAGCGCAAAACGATTCATCTTAAGCTTTTATTCCAAAGAATTTAAGGAAAAGGTGGCAATTTTGCCACAAATGACCCTATGCTAACTGAATGCAGACAACAGGTTGTGCAAAGCACTTATCGTCTCGTGGGCTACAGTTATTTCACAAGGTGCATTAAAAGCCAGGAAACTTGCCTTTCACAGTTCTTTGCAAAACAATTCAAAACCACTAAACATTTTCCAGGTTTATGATGCTAAAAACACACAAACTTTATTATATAGTATTAGGTTTTATTATATAGTATTAGGTTTTTGTGTGTTAGACTAACAGAAAGTAGTGAAATATTTTAAAGTGCAAGAAAAATGATACAAAGCCCTTGAAGGTTTAGGTTTTACAACAACAAAATCAAAAGCATGTGGCGTGCATCAACTTTCTAATCTTGCCATATAGTCTCACTTATATTTAAGTGTAGACTTTGACTAGACTCTCTAGCTGAGTGTTTAGGCTAGACCTCCACCCCAGTGATTGGTCTTTGAGAGGTTTTCTTCCCCTCTTGGATTTAAGTAGTTCCATCCACCATTTCATCAGCTTTGGCCAGCTTTCCTTACCCTGTTGGAGAAAAGCATCCCCACAGCACGATGCTGTTTACTGTGATCTACAGTTTAATGTTCTTTTTTAATCTGTAAATAATTCCTCTCCTCCTGAGCTGCAGATCTACTTGAGATCCTAAAAGCCTGGTATATTATTTTTGAACGTGATCATTGTCTAAATCTCAACACACACACCATTCTACCTGACCTGCCTACTGTGACACTTTTTGTTCTGTGACACTTTTTTAACTAACCTTGGAGGCTTGGAAGCAGAACTCTTTAAAATAATGTGAAACATCTGACGGCACTAGATCTTTATTTTGTGTATCGGAGTGAAAGGTGGTTGAATTTACAGTTGATTTGTAAATAAAAATGTCTCTCCCATTTCTGATTAAGCTCTACTTTGTTTGGTTGTAGCACGACAAAATGTTCACACTTTTTCCTGCATCTGTAAAAAAGCGAGATAAATATTTAGAAATAATAACATAAATATTTAAAATAATGTTTTACAGTAATATCCTGATATGTAAACTGAAATATTTGCATCTCTCGAGGTAGCAGCTTTTTATCTGGGAGCAAAAAATTGCTTTAATTGACGAATGCTTTTTAGATGCTGTTTGCTTTGAATTTTACATGAGAACACCCAAAATGAATGAATAACAAACGAGGGAGCCGTCAGTTGGCACAGCGCCCACAGCACACATCTTCAGATGTATCAGGTGCCACTTCAGAAATGAGTAATCCATCACTGGCCTCCCCCTCTCCGTTGAGCAGAACATCTTCAATAATTTGTAATGATACCTTTGGGTCCGATGAGGGAGGCCTCTGGCGCCTTTCCTCCGTCGCCGCAGTGGTTCTCATCGAAGGGCAGACAGTGCTCGCCGGTTCCTGCGACCACCTCGGCGTTGGCCTGCAGCTCCTTGGTTCCGCTCAGGATCTTGGGTCGGTAGATGCGTCTGGAGTTCGTGTCGGACACGTAGAGCTGCCCGGTCACCGGATCGGTTGCAAGGTAATAGCGGTGTGCTGGGTTGTTGCTGCGTTCAAAGCAATAACTCAGTGTAAATTAAAACTGCAGACAGCATTTATTTTTAAAAGCTCCTTCCTTACATTAGAGACGGACCCGTTTCTAATGCTTCAAGCCCATCTGTAAGATTTACACCCATTCATCAATCTCTATAATATATTAAAAACCACTTTCAACCGGGCTGCTTCAGTTAAAACCTGACCAGTAGGATATTCCTGCTAATACCCTGAGCCATGTCGGAGCTCTCCCTAGGGATTAAATACAAAAAATACATGACATACATGTATTTCTTTCCTTTTATTTCCATTAACACTGCATCACAATTCTTTTTTCTCCTTTGGATTTAATGAAGTAATTTTCAGATCTGTTCTGTTTTAATTAAATTCTATTCATACACAAACTCAGCACTGATAAAATTAAGCCTTGGCAATCTGGGACTCACTCTTGGGATTCTTTAGTTAGAAAACGCCGCTCAGTAAATAAAAACAGTGTTACTAAAAAAAGTCTTTTTCAATATGGACATAAGTACCCAGAAATTAAGTGGCACAAACAAGCAAAAACACGTGAATACAAACACAGAACTGGTCACAGTTAATAGAGATGCTTTCAAAAGCCTTAAAATAAGTGAACTCTCAGGTACCTTAAAGAGTTCTGCACTTGTTATACTCCACAGCATGTTGGAGTAGCTCTGTTGTGGTTGTTCTCACCAGTTTTCTCTCTAGACTTTGTTTTCAGTTATTCAGTAAGTTATGGCATTGCGTGTTTGAACAAGCATTTTTGAAAGTCTTGGACCCTGTGCAGGTGGATTTCTGCTCAAACTTTCTAAATTATGTACAGCTGATTAACTTGTTAAAACCTCAAATACCACCTGAACTATGACCCCAAATCCAAGAGAACTTGAAAAAGAAGCTTAATGTATGAAGAAAGGGGCCAAAGAAAAGAGGAATTTTAAACCATCTCTTCTGTCATAACATCATTTCTTACCATCATTTTCACTCACATAATCCTACATTCAATGTCTTTCTGGCAGTGTTTCTAACTATATCAACAGATAAATACTTAATCAGGTGCGGCAAAAGCAAATAAGGTGGATTAGCAGCGGTTGAGAGGAACTGATGATGTCATACAGGTTGCAAGGTTGTAGCTACCTGGCAAAAGCATCACCATGATAAGCTCACTGAAGATACCTTTTGGGATTAAGAAAGTTGTTTTGAACTGAATTTAATCAATTGAATTTCCTTAGTAAGGGAAGGATCTGAAGCACAGATGATACCATTATTAGTACCCTTGATAATCCCTTTAAAATACATGTAAATTATATATATTTTTTAGTTTTCTCTCGTTTTTTTTAGAAATAAAAAAAAGGAATTTCTCTATGGTGGGCTAAAAATATAATAGGACTTTTTGTTAACGTACATCTGCTGTAGCAGACATAAAATATGGTCAAAACAAAGAAATTGATAACAGGATACACAATGAAGCTTCTCAACTGACCATCACACACTATAGAGCTAAATCCACTAGAAAACCTCGGGAATGAGCTGGGAGATGAGGGGATATGACAACATCTAGAGAGAACATGTAAAGAGGATTGATCAAAGCACGAAAACTCACAGCATATTTCTACTTTACTAAATGTTATAGGAGAATACAAAACTTTTCTGATGGCTGATAACTTTGTGCTAAGAAAACAATTATTACTGGAATTGGTAATTTTCTTCACTGTTGAATGAAATGCATTTTTAAAATTTCAGTTTGATACGATACTTCTGCAATACCAGATGAATTTCCTTTATTGTTGCACATGTTTACACGTCTCATTTGTGAGCTGCACCTTGTCATGCTGAATCCACACAGGTTTCTAAATCTAACAGGGTAATAAAGCCTGGAAATTGGCTTAACACTTTGAGGAGTGGATTAATTGAGCGAACTAAGACTTCGCACAGACAAAGACACTGACATGTTCAAGCAGGTGATAGCGAGTTATAGAATTCACAGCTTGTTCTCTCAGGTCAATAAACAATTTTAGCACAATGTAACTTTACTGTTAGAACTGACAGGGGGAATATCTAAAGCAATAAAACACAAACAACCAAGTGTGGTAAATATTACCCTCAGTGTCATTCTCAGCACTAACTCTGTCTTTAATCACAAGCTATCTGAAGGCAAAATTATAGATCTGCTCCTCCAAGCAGGTGTTTTTGTGAGTTGGGAGAAAAACTCCACACTGAACTGGAAATATATACAGAAATACTTGCAGCAGAAAGACAATCAGTAAAAAAATGTGTGGCGTCCGTATTTTATGGTGGAACATATAAGGCACCTTTAATCTAACTAAAGTTCACAATATAAGAGAGGACTTTTTATTTTCCACAAAACCTTTAACGTGTGGGATTTTCCCATGGCAGGTAGACAAT
This sequence comes from Orestias chungarensis, assembly GCA_032876305.1. NCBI lineage: Eukaryota > Metazoa > Chordata > Actinopteri > Cyprinodontiformes > Cyprinodontidae > Orestias > Orestias chungarensis. Next base: position 3,485,904 of record JAVLVB010000408.1, on the reverse strand, counting down.
AGTATGAAAAAATGTAAATATCTAAAGCAAGCAAATAAATGAGAAAAATGAGTAACACAGAAGAACAAAAGTAAACACTGGCATGATGTTTTATCTTTGTATGCATGGAATAAATCAAGTCATTGAATTTTAAACCTAAGCTACGGAAAATGATAACAGACTGTCGTTCCTGGTAGTCGTCATCGAACATGTTTTTGTCTGAATCCTGCACTCTCAATGGCTAATTAAAAGCAACTTCTTTGTAGTTGCGTAGTTGCTGCCTAAAGTCCAGAGCTTATTATCAATTGTAAATTAGAAGCAACGTTGTCATGAGAATGGATAATGAACTTAAGAGGGAAATAATTGTGTGAATTTTTAATGCTGCGAGACAGCTCTAAAAATAATTCTCAAAGCCGGAAAAAAACGAAACAAAAAACAAAACAGCTGAACCTTTGAGGACAAAATGAAGAAGTGGAGAACCGAAGGTTGCGACATAAAACTGAGACTAAATTTAACCGGATACCGACCACGGCGGGGTTTCAGAAATGACAAGTTGCGTGCCAGATGATTCCGTCTGTTATGAGACTCCTGTTGGGAGAAGCCTCTGGAAAGTACATAAATGACTGGCTTATGTTGACAAAGGGCAACAATTAATGCCATCTCATTCTGCTTAATTTGCATCAGTTACAATTAAATAATGAATTGCAGTGTAAATATAGACATATGTAGAAGCAGCAACATGATAGACTAGATGACTGGTATTTCTACTCTGCATAATCATCAACAATACAAACTAACTGGTGAATGTTTGTGTGTCACTGGATTTTTAGCAAACTGGAGGTATTAAAAAAAAACGACCTCAGGCAGAACGGGAACATAGCGGGAACCCGAGGACAATTAAAGAGCTCAAAACAGAGGCCATAAAAACGAAATCAGCTCGCCTCACTGCGCAGTTTAAATGTTGCTTCCCTGGTGGTACGGAAGCCTAATGGTCCCTCAGTCAATACTGGTCCGGCCCCGGATCTGGATAATGTGACGGCAAAATAAATGTGGCAATGAAACATCTTTGCAAAATGATTAATATGTGGTGATAAAACTTGACGGCCATCATAATTCCAAGTAAATGTTCAAAATAGGTGAGCACTATTTGAGATCTTATAAAAAATTCAGCAAGTCAAGTATTAGTAACCCCTTATTTTACAGTCAACCTGCAGGGGGTTGGACATAATAAATGAGAAACCTGCTCCAGTGTTTTACGGTTTAATGAAACATTTATGCAACAAATATTACCTTTGTGCACTTTCTGACGGTAAAATACGAGGAAGTTAAAAGATAAATTTTACAACATCTTAAAATTACTAAGAGCCAGCTATTTTGTTTGTTTCTATCTTCCCCTTTTTGTTAAAGTTTTCTGCACCGTTTCATGTATATCTCAAAAGTTTGGCTCAACCTGTCACAGGTGCTAACACAGGTGTCAGTCACCTCCTGGTCAGGCATTCACAGAGTCCTGGAAGCTGGCATTAGCCTGCAGGGATTTAGAAAGATCTGACTGATCTGAAATTCAGCAGCTCTAAAAGCATCAGGCTGCTGCATGTCAGTCTGTCTGCAAGCTAAACACACTGGCTTATCTGTGCTGCTTTCTTTATGTACTCTTTTCAAAGATGGAAACTGTCCTTCAATATTTTTAAATAATCTTACTTTTGGAAATGTAATCTTCAGCTTCCATTTCTAAAGATTAGGTACCATATGCAGACTTTTAGACCTTTTGAGGAACCATGAGACAGCCTGAAGAGCAACACCTGGGTCAGCTGTAATATTTACAAGAACATTTGCCACACATGCAAAGAACAGAACAACCTTTTAAATCTTTCCTCCAATCTTGACATTTACACCTTTATAAAACTATCTTGGTGTCTAATTAACACGCAGGACAGTTAAATTCATTAGGCAGCCGGCAGCCTTTGTATTCAGCTGAGTGCTTGAAATGATCAGGAAATCTGAGTTCACTGCATGAATCAGGCAAATCAGATTTGGAATTCACACAAAGATCCCTCATCCGTTGCCTATAATCTGGTCATCTCACAAGAGGAGTCGCGGTGACAGCCAGCTCAATAAAGTTATACCAGTTTTAAATACTACAATAAATTATAAATCCTATTCTCCCATAGGTCTTATAATTTATTATAGTATTTAAAATTGCTATCAGGGCGTAAACTGGACTGGGGGTTTAGAATTTCGTCACACCTCATGTACCACATGTGATGTGATGACAAACACAATTCCTTGATTCCTTGAACATCTGGAGCGCCTCTTGCTCTCGTCATGTTAATCAGTGAGAGAAGCTAACTGCTACAAAGAAACATTTCCACTCGATACAGTGAATTTGTCATGTTCATGAATACAGAGCTGAGGGGTAAGGATGAGAACATCTGCCAAACATCATCACTAGAAATGTAATTAAAAGCTTTACAATGATACTAAACTTTCTTTCAGTGCTCTGATGTTGGACATGTAGGCGTCTCTTAGCATTTTGCATAATTTTTCAAATTGGATCAGGCTCCTTATGCATGTTTTCCTCTTTCACGTAAAGCAAATGTACTAATTCTGAAATGCTGTGTACTCTCCCTCATGTTTGGATGTAATCAAGCCATCACTGATTTGCATTATTTACAAAGTCAATCACTGTTTCTAAAACGCAGGCAAGGCAAATATAGTTTTTATGGCACCATTCAGATACAACGCAACTTCTACTGCTTAACAATAAAAAGTACATGTGTGAAGGTAAAGACAATTACATTAAAAAGGAAATCATCAATTTATGAAGCAAAACAAAATAAATGAAACATAAAAATGAACTGATTTGATACTTGTTGAGCCTTTGAGGGAAAATGGAAAGCTGTATGGTTTAAAGTTTTTACTCCTGATAAAAAGAAGATGACGGACTTGCAGACTTGAAGCTGAAGATGATCAATACAGTACATGACAGTAACTCTTAATTTTCAATTAACTATTAATATTTAGGCCCATTTCAATTAAGTAGACCAATAACAATACATGTAAATGTATTCTTTTTTTTATATATAAACATATAGCACATGCAGTTACATTTTCTACTATCATTCATCCTTCTTTCTGAAATTCTCAGACTACCTTCTTCCCAGTTACTTGGGCCCACACCTCTGGGGGAGTCTAAATGTGTCTTTTTTGCTATCATTTTTTAACAGAAAAATGACAGAAAGTACTAGTGGGTTAAAAAAATTAAAAAAAGATCTAAGTTAGTTCAGCACAGTTCCAGTTGATGCCACTCACTTTTCTAATCTCCAGCTGTACCAGACTGATTACTAAGCAGTGATCCAGTAACAAAATATTGAGAAAATCAAATATTTTCAGAGACACTGACAAACAGAAAGGACAAAATAGAACATGCACTAGAATGAGACACCTACCTGTGTCTAAAGTCTTTATTTCTATGACAGGATGCAGTCGCAGCAGAAAAACAGGAAAGAGAATAAAGACAATGAAATTGAAACATTTAGTAGGAAATGTTCTATTCGTATCTTAGGGGACACTTCACTATTTCTTCCATATGTGGATGCCTGATAGTTTTCTAAGTGTTCTGAAAAAAACAGCTTTCAATTATTTACAGTATGTTTAAAGTTTAGGAGAATTATGTGTTCTCAGTAAACTTGTTTTAAAGAGAAAACAGCCTCATCGTTTTCACAGAGCTTGGTGAAGAAACTAAGGAAGTCAAAGTCGTCACCTTGAAGAATCGACACAGCCAGCAAAAAGAGGTCACATGCAATAACAGGCGGCACAGAGGTGGAGTTATAACCCACACAGAGGAAAACATGTCCTCTTGTGTTCATGAAGTGGCATATTGATTCAGCCATTTGCTACATTGACCACCGAAGCCAGAATATAAACACAGGCTTAAAGCAGACAGTGGCTAAAGGAGGTTCAGGATGTTTCCGTTAATTCAAGGCAGCACAACTGAAACCAAGTGCATGTTTGTTCTAAGACAATTGATTTTGGAAAAAATGTTCTCTGGATTAACAGAATTTGCCCTTTTTCAATGTAATTTATTAAAGTCAACACAAGTTTTAAACTCTTGGCCTTTTAAAAGAGCAGCTTATAGTTGTAAACCATGATTTGTTTGGTAAAGGGTTGCTGAGCATGCATCTCGATTTACACCAGTGTCTCGATTTTCATCCACAACGCCGTGTCGTTTCCAACATCCGTTATGTAATGGCGGATGCCTGTGCAGGTGTATTAGCAGATTTCCAGGGTGGATTAGGATGTTCCCTTCCAATTCAGATTTGCTCTTAACATTTAGCCTTTTAATCCTGATATTAACTCCCACAAAAAGGTAACAGTGGGCCAACGCTGCAGTGACCTCCATCATTTTAAGGTGGTTTTCATGTTTTTTTCTCATGTATGGGTCGCATGGACGGTGATGGTCCAATGTACATTTAAGCAACATCTGCCACTATAAAAAAAGCCAGTTGGCCGAATCAGATTCATTGCAGAGAGACGCCAACTTGGCATGAGGATGTAAATCATCCCAATTACACGCTGAAGACAGGATGTCTTTCCTAATTATGGAGATGGATAGGGAAAAGATTTCAAATTTCTACGAGGAGTGGGAAGATTTGTGTGAATAACAGTCTGCCCCCTGTGCCATTCTATTTTTCTATCACCATGCTGAGCAATGGCAAGTAGGATCCTTAATTCCTCCCTATTTTGGGGGAAATTGAAAGTGCATTGTGTAATTGATCCCTCGTTTTTCAATGTCTTAAAAATCCCAGCTCACATTATTTTGTCCTGTTTAAATGTTTTAGATCTTAAAAGAGATGTTATATCAGACAAAGACCTAAATAAATCCAAAAATCAGTTTTTTAAATTATAGTTTATTGGATTTCTAGGGGAAAAAATAAGCTAAGACCATCAGCTTGATACTATTCCAAAAGAATTTTAAAAACGTTCATGCTTTTTCTAAAGTGAATAAAATGAAATGAAAATTCTGCAAAAGGCATTGGGCCAGGATTTCCATAGAAACTGTATTTTGTATTTACTAAGGCCTCCTATGTCTGATATGAAACAGTTTTTAGTGGTGTAAAACATTTAGGTGTGACAAAAATAAAATTAAAACAACAACAAAAAAGTAGGAGGGGAAAAAGGGAACAAAACACTGGAATTAAAAAATCGGTTCAAACAACAACAACACATTAGATACACAAAGATTTTAGCTACAGAAAAATATTGTTATGTATGTTTAATGTGCAGTTTTATAATTTATATTTTTTCAACTGAATATTTAACTAAATCTGAAAATATTTAGTTACACCATCACACCAAAAATATTTATGCATAGTTAAATATTCAGCTGTAATTTTTATGTATGCATGTAAGCATGTGTGTGTGTACATAAATCCATGTTTGTACGTACGTATAACTTTTGAGTGTGCAGCCTTATAAGCGGCCCTGCGCCGCTGATCTCACCTGAGCTCCATGATACTTGTCACGTTTCCAGATGGGTAGATGCGTCGGATGAAGTTGAAATCCCCGACGTAGAGGCTTCCATCGATCCCCCATGCCAGAGCAACTGGAGCCAGCAGCTTGTTGCCCTGAGCTTGGCCATTACAGCTGGGACACGAGATGCTCCTGCGCCGTCCATTCCCCATCACCGTGGAAATCACAGGTGGCTGGAGAGAAATGAACTGGTTCTCCCCGCTGCCCTTATAAAGGATGCCTGGGAAGCAGCACAGCAGTTATTCAATGGTGTAGAAGCACGGCAGGACAAAAGTGGGCTCATTATTTTGTTATATAACCAGAGGATCTGACAAGAAGTAGAGAAAACAGATTATATTGATGGCATGGCGATATGTTTGTTTATGAGAGTGAACAAGTCAAGTTTGATTGAAATAGCTCAGGGACCACAGGCTGCAAACATGCAGCGTGCCGACGATGAGTTTAACCGCAACATCCCAGCATTACAGAACTGTGGCACCGCCCAAGTGGATTCCTGAAAACGTACCAGGAAGCAAACGCATATTTTATGTAAAAATGATGTTCTTGTAACTTGTCAGGGAGACCGCTTTCCCTACATCGCAGAGAGGCAGTAAACATAACACGGAGATATGGACATCGTCTTAATGACGCGGCATACATTACGCTGAGGACTCTCTAAATGTGGTGAGTCATAACAGATTAATATTTCAACAAGGAGCTGATATAACAGGCTTTCTTTAGAGGACGGTTGGGTGGGGGACATTCTTGAAGTAGGGGGGAAAAAAGCACATCAAAGAAAATAAGTGCATGCTTGGAGCACTTAATTATTCACATCCAACAACTTGAGTGATTTCACGCTGCCTCTGTCCTAATTAGAGGATCTATGACGCAGCTGAATGGCCACATAATGCTGCACTACCACAGAGCCATACCATAACCCATCACAACCCTCAATATATGTAAAATTAAGTGAGCAGCTTGTCCCTCCCCTGATTAGTTCCTCTCATTGATTTAGCTGATTGAAGGGCAAATTCAAATGAAGACGCACACCGGCGAGACTCCTGATGATCTGACCAATTCGTCTTCTGTACCCGACAGCATTATACATGAGTCCCTAACCAAGACAAATAGGTCCAGGAAGAGGTTTTCCGTGCAGCCTCTGAAAACGTGTTGACCTTGGGACTTTAATTGAATTGTGATCCATTTGGCACAATGAAAAGAACACACAGCGCTCTAAGAAAAAAAACACTTGGTGAGCTGTAGGGTTGAGGCTGAGCCGAGAAAAACATGAATACATCAGAAGTGACAAATAAGCTGTATAATTTGATCTGAATTTGAATGTCTGTTTGCGTAATGAGTTCCTTACATTAACATGGAAGACAGCAATGTTACTAATATGCAGGATGCATGTGTAGGACATGGATGAGTGTCAACAGTGCGCGCATCTTGCGGTTTGGCAGACGTTCAGCTTAAAATAAATAAAAAAATGAGGGATGCTGAAGTCACTCTGGCAAGTCACCACAGCCCTTTCCACTTAGACTTCCATCACAGTTTACTATACATACAAGTCTTCCCATAGGCTATTAGACAGTTTAATGGAACAGATTAAATACTGCTATCAATCAACAGCAACCCGCCACCATTATTCCTACACTATTGACACTGTACTCTTTTACTTTGATTTTTCACATGCACACAATGTCTTCTGCCAGCTTAGTGTGATGGAGCAGGGTTTAGCTTCCTCCCTCAAGGACAATTAGTCATGAGACATTACAGTTGATGATTGTTGTGAGGAACAAGCTTGTGATGTCTCAGCTGGAGAGCTCCACTGATGAGAACTTGGCTTGTGACTATCCAATCCTCCAGGCTGTAGAAGCTGCTGGTGGTGGGGATGGGATTCCTACAGTGTTTCCACTAAAAAGGTGTTTTGGATTCCACAAACATGAACTATTTTGCACCCTAAGAGTGGATGAGAACTCAGAAAACTATGATATGATTTCCCAAATGTTCAGGAAAAACTATTTATTCAGAGCGTCCTGCTTTCCTGCTCAGGCTGAGGGAAGCTCTCTCTACAGATTTTGCATGGAAGAAGTCAAAGTTAAGGCATGGCAGCTGAATGGATCAGCCTCTCCAGGCGATGAACATGTAGAGGTGGCTTCAAAATCCGGGAACAAGGTGGTGAAAGACGATGGATGCTTCTCTCTATAGGTATTATAACCACAAAGGCCAGACTGAGGGTCTCCCTCTATTAAAGCCCTAAGAAATATTTTAAGAACACACTTTTACACTATTTTAACAGTTAATTTCAAACATAGATAAATGACATGTTTAACTGCTTGAAACGAAAACAGTAGGCAAAGGCGGTTCCAGTGCTGCTAAAGGTTTGTAGTGTATGAATTTTTGCAATATATTAATAGTAAGGTTAATAAACATTGTTGATGAAAAATACAAAAAAAATATGAATGACAGTAAAGAACGAGAAGAAGAAAGGAAGCAAGAAAGGAAAGTCTCAATATTTAGATTCTTAGGGAATAAACTGGAAATATTTTACATGTTGAGTTTACTTCTGTTTATTGCCAATTGATCAAATTACTGTGAAAAGTTTTCTGCCTGAAGAAACCCACCATATTGCATCATGTCACTTATTTTATTAGAGTTTGAAAGTAGTATTAAAATTTTTGCCAACCCTATTGGTGACAATGTTTTAGTTTTCACTGGAACAGGTTGCCAATCCTCTTTCAGATAGCTGACTGGCAGCTCCACCTTCTCTGGCCTCCCGTTAACAGAACTTCAAATTGCAGGAATAACATGTAATTTTTTTTTTGACTTGCTTGTTATCGGCAGCAGTCATATGTCTAATTCAGGCGCAGCTAAACCGGAGGCGGTTCAGACTTTCTCAAACAATGACAGAAAGGCAGCGAGACAGTCCAAAATATAACTGTCTATAAAAGTGAGAGTGAAAAAGACAGTGAGGAGGCCTGAAGGCCATGACAACAGAAAAGTAGAGGAAGAGTCACTACATGAGTTATTGAGCAAGGGGCCAAGATGTAATCTGCACAAACTCTGCCTGCCGCCTGTATATAGAAATCCTAATTCTGGGGTATGCTGCCTCATACGAAATTCATCCCTACCTGGGAGACATTACACCAGGTAATGATTTGTTTGATAAAAGAGTAATTTGAATCATGGGGGGGTCAAATAAAAAAGTCTTTCATGTTGACATCACAGCTTCTGAGATGATTAATGGCGCTAACGCAAGGCTGAGCCTCCATATGTGATAAAAAACAAGAGCGCCCTGAGCAATGTCACCTTTGTGACACGCGGCGAGCACAGAGAGTGGTAGGGGACGAAAGGGAGTGCGTCTTAATTGCACCCTGTCCATTTTTGCTGTGTCTTTCGTCAACATGCCACCCGAAGCCCAGCTGATCCTGTGTGAGGCTAAAGGCAGCCAAGAACCTCTGATTACCTAATATCCAGCATGTGTGTTCTCGCTCTCCCATATAGAGCCTTGCTGTATTTTGGCCGGGTCAAATAAGTATCAGCTACCCGAGTTAGAGACGAACTGCAGGTTGGGGGGAAGGCATATCCACTTGTAACAAAGAAATGAGGGGCAGGAGGACACGACTACAGTGCAGACACCAGTTATTTGCCTTATCTGGTTTGACAGACTGGAGTCGAGGCAGAGGGCGCTTCAGCTCAGGTTTTATGCCCCAAATGATGAGAGAAAAATGTCCTCAGATGTCCAAGTGGTGCAAAAATGAAGCAGGAATCACAACAAAGCAAGATAGCGAATGTTTGGAGATAAACCGAGGTACGGCAGCAGGACCACGGCTTGCTCACATGTCTGTTGAGGACATTAGTCAAGCTGTGGAGCATTAAAGAATCAATACTTGAGCAGCAAAGAAGGCAAACAGTGATATTTGGATTCATCTTCTTGTCAACGGAGGATATCGAGCTGATTTTCCTACCCAAACCCCCACATGGGCCATCAATTTGTAATGTCGGAAAAGCCTGACTGCTGACTGAATCTTTTAACTAAGAAGACAAAAAAGGCAAGAGAACAAAACTTGTCTAAGTGTAAACCAAAGAAAATTGAATAAGGGTAAATATATGATGTCCTAACACTATTAAAGAATTTCCAAAGACAAACACCTAATTTACAGAGGCACACATGTGTGTGGGAGGAACTCTGAGTATCCTGAGAGAAACAACACATGCAAACAAAGAACAAAGAAACTCTATGCAAAAAGACCTCAGCAATGTTGGTCTTTTTGCCCACATTGGGGTCGCCTTGGTAAGGCGACCCCAATGTGTCGCCTTACCAAGCATTAAAACGTTAAATTACTTATATCTTAGGGACCCTGATTAAGCATTTTAGTGTAAATGCAAGGTAAGACACTAGCATCTACTCCAAAATAAAGACAACTTACAAGCTATTATGTTAAAACATATTTGTATATGCATATATTTAGATTCAAATTTCATTATTTATAAGATTTGCAATACTGTGTAAAAATCTTTATTTGCATTGTTGTAATAAAAACCTTCAGAATACTTGATTTCTTTTTTAAGAATATAAAACTCTTGTTGCCTAAACTTTAACCCTCTTCGCCAAATTTTAAATTCAATTCAATATTAGACTCTGTGAGTCTAAAATTTTACTAATAAAATCTGAAGAAATGTCCAAACCTTAAAAGATTGCTTCAAATCTAAATCTACTGGGATAATTCATATTTCATGTTGAACTACCAGTCCAGCGGTTGGAAGCGGGGAAAGTGCTGTCTGACGTAATTAACAATTTGCAAATATCTCAAAATAAAATAGCTAGAAGGGAGATCAAATTTTGAATGAAGTTAAGTACCGGAGGCAAATTAATAATTGATGTAAACATCGTTGTCATTACCAAGGACCAATATTGAACTAAATAATGAAGACTCAGGGTCACAACAGACATGGCCGAGGACATTTTTTGATGTTTAAGCAGGATGAGGTTTTTAAAAGTTATTATAAAATAGAGTTCTCCATCTTTAGTGCTCAAGTTCTACAATCCTGCAGGTTGTAGATACAACCTTGCTCTATAACACCTGAATGAAAGGTAGGGCTCATTATCAGGCCTATGGTAAAAGTAATATAGTAACTACACCTCATACCTAGACCAACAACTCCATGGAAACTCTGGAGGACTGGGAGAGATTCACTGCTAATGTGGAGAACAGACAGGACAGCTATTAGTCATAACCTCTAAAGGGCTGCCCTTTCTTGAACAACATTAAGATGAAACCATTCTCAAATAAGCCATAAGAAGACCTGACAGCAGTTAGTCACAAGTCATGTAGAAGGTCCAACAAACATGTGGAAGATGTAATCTGATCAAATGAGACCAAAATGAAACAGTTGGGCCAACATACAAAAACTAAAGCTAAAAACAAATGACAGGAGGTCGTACCTTTAATTGTGACAATGACCTCTAAACATGGAACTAGAACATGCAGGTCTTTCTGTAGATCAACACATGTTAGTATGTTAGAATAACCCAGTCAAAGTCAAGACCTACAAACAAAAAAGCACTGACAGCAAAACCTAAAAGGCTACATACATGTAAGATTTGAAATGTATTTGTTTTGTCTTTTTTAACCAGTTACGATATTTTATCCTGCTTTCACAATTAATTTGTCAAAATAATACATCTGAATTACACCTGCAAGGCGCTGCAAAAACGCGCCCAAATACAGCAGAGATTATTCTTACCACTGCCTAGCGGAAGGACAGGATTGTGAACTTTTTATAAACTGCCTTGCCAAAGTTCTGGATATAAAAAAACACCCAGTCCTATGAAGCCTGGTTTGAGCAGACAGGACTGCAGAGTGAAACTATTCTGCACCAATATTAAGCCCCTGTCAAACAGAGGTGGTAATTCACACAGGAGGCTACAAGTTTGCTCAACTATTTTTGTTCATTTTAAATTTAGACAGACTTTGCTGTGATTTTTTCCATAACAGGACAAGGGAAAAATTGTGAGGATATAGAGCCTTGGGGAGACTGCGACATTTAGTGAACAGGAAATGCTTCACGCCATCTGGTCCTTGTTTTATTTCTGTAACCGCTGTTCCGATTTACAACAACAAGCCCTCAGCATGACGTTTTTTTTTTTTAAATAAGGCGGCATTTTGCTTTCTGAGAACTTCAGACGCAGTGTGTGGCTCAATATAATAAAGGATGCAGCAAAGCATTAGCATATCACATGCTGCAGCTATCTGTTGATCATGAAGGCATCTCACAACAACCCCAACTGAGACGCTGTCGCTGTGAAGGCTTTGGAGATGAGCGCGCTCTACTTTAAGACGGGTCGGATGACAAAAGAATGCACTGCCAGAACACGAGCTACAAGCATATTTTTGTGTTTTTTTGCTCACTTCACAAACTTTGGGTTCTAAATGGCTTGACAGATCGGGTTTGGGAATGAGCTGGTAAATCTGTTCCTTTTGTTGCGTGACGAAGATGCAGGACAAAGTCGAAGAAAAAGAATAACTTCACTCAACTTTATTTGAAAAAAAAAGCATGTTTTCTTTATTTGCTGCGATGTTATACCTGCAGTAAACATGTTTTGTGTTAAAGGATGAAGAGAATGAAGAAAAAGGCAACGTAAACATACCTCCTCATATCCAAAGCTCTGATAGGTCCCAACATATCAACTTACAAAAATTATTTTTGTGTTTTGTTTTGCTTAAACCTTCGTGAATCAGGCCTAAAATAAATAAGTAAGAAGCAGATTTATAGCTCTGTGTCTGGGGGCTGGTAAGGATTTGTGGGGAGCGTCCAGAGCCTGTGAGCACATCCTCTTAATACCGACTCTACATTACAGCTAAGGGGATACTCTTCGGGGTCCTTAAGAACTAAGACTACTTGTTTATTTTAATCTTTAATCATCAGCAAACCCTTTTTGAAATACTTAAAACATTTATCTGCAGGAAACATGGAGTGTAATGCAGGTTATGACATGTAGGAACCTTTAGGAGAATATAGGGACAGACAGATCAAAGCTTTAAACCTCATACTCAAAACCTGCTTTAACTCAAAAAGCTTTAATGGGATGCTTACTATGTTCTGACAGCTTCTAAAGGACAAACTGTTGACAGATAAAAGCATAATATAGAACAGTAATCCATGTTTGTTCTTCTTTGCTAAGAGTTAATAGTCGATATATTGCGCTTACAGTGTGTGACTTTGAAAATTGAGAATAGATGTAGAATACTCCCCTAAACAATGGACCCTCGAGCTTCACTCTGCCTTCTACGTGATCTAACGTGTTTACAAAGATTTATTTACCTGACACTTCTATGCTCTGAAGAAAAAAAATGTTTTGCTTGTTGAGTAAAGACGAAAATATTGAATACTAAGAGAAATAAACAAACGTTTACTTTAAAGCAAAACTAAAGTTTCAGTTTGGTCATGTAAAAATATCACATGATTCCTAATCAAAGGGTCCAGAGTTTAGCGTTGCATGATTTTTCTTTGGCAGGACTTCAAATCCTCTAATTTCCAAAGACACATCTGCAGATTTTTGGTGTTAAGCTGTGTCTCCTTCTTGCGAGGAGCCATTAAATGAGCCCTTGCTGCCAATAACTGTACGGTCTCATTCTTTGTTTCCCAACAGAGAATACACCTGACCCAGAGATAATGTGGTTAACTGTCTTTTTCCTGGACCAAATTACTGCATGAGCAATCCTAATTAAGCACCTGATGCCATGACCTCTATGTACTGGGGTTTTTTCTCATACAAACAACTCCTGGATTAATACCTCCGTCTTTTTTGTGTATCTGCAGTACCCTGTCAAATTCTTAGTTCATAAAGGCAAATAGACATTCATACTTGGCCTGGTACCGCTGGATGCCCCTTGATGAACCAAGTCATTATTTTTCACTTCTGACACATACTACCTAAGTATGAGGGATTTCTGCAAAGTCAAAAATTCACTACAAAAAGCAGGGCTTTGTTTTACTATTCTATAAAATGTCTTAATATTTTCTTCAAAGCAATACATTTCAGATAGAGTTCGTCTTCAAAAGTAGATTGTTTTTCCATTATGAACGTTTTTATTTGGTACTAAGATTATTCACTTTTATATGATTGTAAGTTTAGAGTATGCTCTCATGGTCATGGACAAGGATGTGCAGAAAATACACGCAATTTTTTTTTCTGAGACCAGAGAAACGTTTTTAAAGATCTTCAGAAATCATCAAGAATTACTGACTGAAACCACTTTAAAACTTTTAAAGTATGGCTTTTTGAAAGCAACATACAGAAAAGTTGAATTAAGCAAAAGCCTCAATAAATGTAACTGCAGGCACAATGCACTCCAATGTATCTAGATCAACACCAGCGATGTAGGAAACGATTCATTTCACTCTGGTTTTTTTCATTTTCTCCTTCCTCCAAATCTTGTATATTTTCTAGGAAAGCTTTAAAATACGCTCACCAAAATTGGCTATCACTAGTGTTTAATAATCATAAGCAATAAAAAAACAAGCATGAATCACAGACAACCCAGACAACAAAAAAAACAAAAAAAACAAAAAAAACGATCCCATTCTCCAATCAGGCGGAATATTTTTCTGATGAAAAGGAAACCAAATTGTGATGGACAACTGGAACAACAATTGTGCATTGCGGAGGTTTTAATGTCAAAACAGCGGTCTGGCAAACTGACAACAGACAGCAGCCTGAGGCCGCGAGGCAGACTTCTTAGAGAAGCCTTCGTGTTACTGCAGCCTTAAACAGTGTCCTGACTGAATTTCTCGAGAGTGACCTCTGTGATAACCCAGCAGTGACACTGCTGTATTTCTACTTGATTGTTTCATTATGTCTCTTCCAAGGAGCTTGACAAAGACCCATTGGTGTCCGTCGCTGGCAACGACGGATCCTGTTAATCATCATGCAAAAGACTTAATTTTGTTTATTGAAATGATTGGAGAATCAAACACGACGCCTGTTCATCAGATGTGCGAGCCATTTGTGGGCAGCAGGAATGCGTTTTCCTCCTAAAATAGCTGAGCGGTGTTGAATAGTGGCGAGCCCTGCACCCCGCTGACTTCCACGCTGATTTATTCAGTCATTACCGTGAGTAATCGGCCCTTCAAAACTCTCCTCTATTATCTCCAGATGAGATGACGAACTATATTTCATTCTGATTCAAGCCTTTACTGCAGTGATTCAGGGTAAAGACCACCTGCCTGTAACCACCAGAGGCAGCTACCCAGCCAAACATGCACACACACACACACACACACACACACACACACACACACACACACACACACACACACACACACACACACACACACACACACACACACACACACACACACACACACACACACACAGCAGGTAATGAACATTTCTTACCATTCTGGATGTCCAGTATGTGATGTTTGTCTAACATCCAACCTCCCATGTTGGAGGCATCCAATTCATAGCCTTGTATCACAGCTGTTCTCTTCTCCCAGAGAACCACATCAAGGCAGGACTCATATTCATATCCCACTGACACTGGAAATAATAGGAGGAGATACCCACAGTGAGAAGGGATACAACCTTTTTACTTGACAGCAGCAATGAAGCTTGTAGCGCTGCAGACATTGAGCACATGTTGTGGCTGTTTTATGTGTCATCTGGCTCTTTGACTGTGCACTTCTCCCCAGCTGAGATGATTTTAGAAGACCTGCGGTGTTTCTTTATCTCACCTGCTCTGTTTGAGTTTCATGTGCCCTCGTCTTATTTATCGTGTGTAAATGCAAGCAAAACGAATTGCAAACCTGTATGTAAAGGAAGGGGTGAATCTCTTTAACAATAAAGGCTCAGGCGAAGCCCATCAAAGTAAACATAATGATCAGTGCCATGAGGTTAAAACCACTAGTCGTGCATAAAGATGTCTCATTTTGTTTCAATATTCATTTCTCTTGATTTTTAATAAACTCCCAGGATCACGGTTGTGCCGCGTTACATCATTGGAATACACCTACAAAGTCTTCTTTTGCTGAAGCTGTGACTTCCATAAAAGCATAAATGTAAATGGACACTACGCTGTTGTTAGTCTGTAACCATTAGCAGCACAAAATAAAGTTCAGCTCTCTGTTTTGGTTTGGCACCAGGATTATCTTTGGGGATACTTGATTATTTGCAAAGGTTGAAAGTTACATCTACGAATGACATCAAATGGATTTTAATCACTTTTCAGTTGGATTTGCACATTGATGTGTTTAAGGACCAGAGTGACTCTAATGTAACCTAATAATGCTGTTTTAAAGACCTCAAACAGCAACAAGAGACAGTGATGATTGTACAGTGAACAGAGGAAAATCTTGTTGTTACATTCCTCCAAAAGGTCAGCAAATAGTGAGTTGTGAAAGTCTTGGTCCAGCATGTAG
>JAVLVB010000408.1:3399346-3469892 GCA_032876305.1 Orestias chungarensis | reverse complement strand
TATATATATATATATATATATATATATATATATATATATATATATATATATATATATATATATATATATATATATATATATCAAGGTGGTATAAGACCTGCATAGAATCGTGTTTTTGATCAATTAAGGAATTTGAATATAGTAGTTCTTTGTATTGTATTCTAAACCTTGATTTTTAAATATGTTTCAAAAAGCCGGTTAAAATCATTAAACTATATGTTGGATTTTATGGAACATCATTTATTTTAGAGAAAGAACAATTATTAGAAGAGAGATTTTGCTGAACCCTAACTAGGCAGCTCCTGTTTTGAAATTCACTTCTTAAAATCAACCAATGCGAACAAGATAGAACAGATTACAATGTATTTGTATTAGTAATATGGTGCTTTATTAATGTGTCATCATATTTAAAATAGTCAGGTGTTATCTAGTTATGTTTTATGAAGATTTCTTTTGGGCCGTTGCCTCATAGGCAATATTTTCATTCTTGCACAGCTGCTAAAATATCATACATGCAAAATAAACAAGTCAGCAGAAAAAAGCATTGGCCTTCAGAAAACGCCGCACAGAGGGATTTGAGGATTTCACACCAACTGCTACATCTTTATTGCTCGTGGTAACCAAAGCAGTCCCTAGCCAAATAATCTCCAACTGAAAAACAAGTCAAATCAATCTCTAAAAGTTCAACCAAGGTTCAGCGCCTGAGGGCGTCTGCTAGTGAACTTCTGCTTGCACAACATCTTTAGTGGGCAGCTGCACAGCAGGAACTCACCCACAGCCTCTGCCAGGCCGAAGACCTTCTGATTGTAGGCGTCTGTTTTATCCCAGATAAAGGTGTAGGAGAGGTCGGGGAAGGCTGGGAAAGACTTCTGGAACTGACGGCCCATGACGGCCACCATCAGGTGGACTTTCATCAGGCCAAAAGGGAGGCGGTCCTGGGTCAGAAGCACCTTGAGGATGGGCTTGTAGCCAGCTGCCCTGGAGCTCAGGTAAACCAGGTTGAGGTCACTGCCTGGTATGGCCACTTGCTCATGAAGCACCTATGATTTTAATTAGCAGTCAGAGTGGTGCCAAAAGCACAGTGTGAAGAACAGATGTGAAAAAAAAACACACAGCTAAAAGGAGCAATGGGGAACCGTATTTCACTTAGAGAAAGGCCCTAATTACAGTTTCTAAAGATACTGCAAATACCGTGCAGATTACTGCGATGTGCTAGCAAATTGGGTTCACCCTAAAGGAAGCAGATTGTTCTTAAGTTAAATTAAGCAAAATAAAAATCAAATACTGTATGACTAATAACAGAAAGCGTCTTTTTTAGGGTGTCTTTGCACCTGAAGCTGCTATTATGCAAAAAAAACACAAAAAACACATACAGCAGTTTGCTTTGTTCAGGTGAAGTTTGGCACATATAAATGTGTTCCTGAGAGAGGAAGCAAAGGAGGCCCTCACATTTTGCAGGTAGAGATTTCGAACTGACCAGAGATTTAATTAGTAATCCGTGCAACTGGGAGACAATTAATAGCTTTTTATTTGGGAAGACACCTTTCCATAAAAAAAACCAATAGGCAGGCTGAAAGGCTGATCGAGCAAGACAAGCCATTGGGAATATAAATAACATAATCAAAAATGCAGCATGTAATAGTTGGATCATTCTAGAGTAAAATATGACAGTCATTCCAAAACAATCAGATATGGTGTGAAATTGGCTCTAAAAACGATGCCTCTGAGTCACCTCTGCGGCGTCCACTCACCTGGGTCTCAGGGATGATGGGGTTGTCCTCCGGGGAGGTTTTGTACAGGGTGGAGAGCGGTGAGGCCAGAATGTAAGGGTTGGGCCGGACCAGGCCAGTCAGGTAACAGCTGGGGATGTTGTTCTCTTCCCTCTTCATCACCACTGTGTCCATCACATGGTAAACATTCCAGGGGAGCCACACCGTGCGTTGCATCGTGGGGAACGGTGCCCGCTCATAACTTAGGGTTAGGCTGGCACCACCGTTGGCCAAGAGGTCAAACCTGCATAGAACATAAACATATATGTGAAAAACACCCATTGAATTACATCACATGAATACATTTTCTTTATATAATTTTGTCAGGTCTATAATTAGACTTTTTTCAAATTGTATATTCTTTTAAAAGCAACTGTAATGAAGTTACACTTTTGGTCGATTTTGGCAGTTTTTCCTAAAGGAAGACTGCATTTCCCATGAGCACCAGCGCATAGCGTGGTAAAATCCTGATCTCCAGGTCGCCTGCAGTTGGATTGAAGTACATTTATGTTTCCAGTGTCTGTGTGAAGGATGAACAATGATGAGGCGATGAATCTAATTGTGGTGAAACAATGTCAGATGATGATGTTGAAGATGAGAAACGGGGGAAGTGACGTATGCCGTGAAGGACTCAGCAAATTTGTAGTTATTTTGTGTGGCAGGCAGGGTTCCTGCCACCCTCCTCAAAGTTGCTTGGTGGCGGTTAAAGTTATACAGACCCCATCAGGCCATGACAGGATTGTCATTCAATGAGCTGTAAGTCAACATATAATCATAAAAGTTATAAAAAATAGTTAATGAACGTTGAAAAGTTACTTGCTTTAAGGAATTAAAAAAATATATTTGAGCTCCTCCATAAATGAAAGAAACTGCCCTATTTTATTTGTTTACAAACCAAATTGATCTTATTTATCTTAATTTATCTTAAGCTGCCACATAAAGTGTACATAAAAGCTATCAAAGCTACTGTGTACAATATTTCCTATGCACAGCAAATCAGCGACAATGAAAGACAAAAAAAAAAAAGGTACCTCTGAATAGGTTGCTTTGCAAATTGCAGCCAACAACGTTTCAGGTAATATTGTATATAGATATCTCACCTTCCCAAGCTGCTTTAACTTTTTAATTGTTTCTGATATACCATGCAAATAATGAACCGTGAGAAGGAGAGGATCAAGTATATTCTTATTAAACTTTAGTTTATTTAACATTTTATGAGTGAGATTATTCTACTGCAATATGAGATAAATGGATTTTTGACATCCATCCTTACCATTGGTACCATCTTTGTCTAAATGTCAATGAAAAGTGTCCCTTAAAAAATGTCGCTTCCTTGTGAATCAATATTTATCCAAAATTCATTGAAAAACAATACCTGATTTAAAGGTTTGTAGAATAAATGATAAGATGTGGAATTTTTTAAAATTATGCCTAAATACAAAATTTGGCCAAACAATCTTTCTGGTTTGAACAAAGGCTGGAATTTTCCCTCTCCAGAGTATTTTTTTTCCCAGACCACCAAAGCAGAGAAACTTTTTTTTTTCAAATAAACCCCAACCATTCAGTCTCCATTTAACATTCTCATTCATTGAATCTAATTTATTACTTCTGTTCAACCAGGCATGGCGGTGGCAGAAACGTTATGGTTGAATTTGGTTCGGAGCGAGGGCAGGGAGGGAGGAGTCTAGGGAGCTTCCTCTGGTGAACTAAAGTTAATTAGCACGACATTACTCAGGGAAAGCTACTGGTTTGGAAATGAAGGGCGAGTCTTTGAAGTGCTGCTCTATATAGTCGCTGAGCTTCACACCCAGGGGGTGCAGCATCTGTGTGGTGACATTGCATGCATTCTCATGCACAAAGACACACTCACAGGTTTCAGTGCTTATGCACTTCTCTCATGCACACCACCCATTCCAGGAGTGACACACACACACACACACACACACACACACACACACACACACACACACACACACACACACACACACACACACATACGCGCCAACAGCCAAGCTGTGCAGCTGACCTAAAACAGCTTTCTTCACAAGCTTTCTCCTCTTTTTGGGAAGTGGGGAGCTCACAGTTGCAAGACGCCATGCTTTGATCCTGACCCCCCCCACCCCTCCCTTCTTAACACACTGAGCGGATCTGTTGGCTAACCAAGTGTGATTATCCCCTACCATTTATCACGCTTCTTGTCAGAGAGTTACAGGGCGGAATATCTGAAGATATCAGCTAATCCTCGGCCATACAGGAGCCCAGGGACCGTGATTCAAAACAGCGGCTGCACAATTCCCTGCCACTCAAAAAGCTGGTTTTGTTCCACGCTGGCAACAAATAAACATGGCCTTTATGCGTTGAATTGGAACCAAAAGTCTCGTACATAATTTTGACAAACGGTCTTGGATGTCAGACCTCGAGCCTCAGCCATCCTGTAAGGTTTGCAACATATGCCTTTCTTGTATGTGTTTGCAATCCCATTATTAAAGGACCTATGTGTGGTAAGAGCAGGAGAAGGTCAGACAGTAATCCCATGTTTTACTACTCTGTGGGCAGACTGATTCTACCCGCGCTGATTCAATGCATTTTAAACAGCTCGGTTCAGAGTGGCCTCGACCATGGTGACATTTGCATGAGGAATGGTTCTACGGCACAATGTGCTGCTGTTGTTTTGGAAAGCTTTTTTATAGACCAACGGGACAACTGTCTCACTGTGGGATACTTTTTAACTAAATGTGCTGGAGCACGAGTGAGAAACCTTTAAAAAACGCAGGAATACTAAGACCTCTCCATTTCCACCTGGGATATACGTAAAAACAAGGAAATGCTTACATGCCGTCCTGCCGGGTGATGGTGTAACCATAATGTGAATAGTGCAGGAAAGACACGTTGACTCCAATCAGCGGCGTCCCATCGCCTGTCAGGACCTGACCCCGGACGACCGACACCAGGCTGTGGAAGCAAAGTAAAGCTGTTAAGTAAACAAGCAGCCACTTCTTCATTGTGGGTCACAACTGTCATATCAAGAAGTGAGAGATATGAAATCTTGGGAACCCAAACGCCCGTATTCGTAAGTCATGAACCAGCTTCTCCTTTAAACTAATTCTATGTTTGCTTACTGCCTAAAAACATACATAATTTACACAAATAAAGGCTTTTATTAAAATTGTGCGTCATCTTGCACCTCCATTGCAGCATTTATTATTGAAGAGACCACAAAGAAGGAAGCCAAGTTATGTATGAGTAAGCCTCCTTTCTTGACAGGTTGCAGCACACCACAACAGTACAGTTCCTTTAGTAAGTTATCTCTTTCAGGAGGACATACCAGTGAATAAAAATGAGCAAAAATGGGGTCCAGTTACAGATCACCCTTTTCTGATGTGATATGAATAATTTTGTAAGGGTCTGATGCAGATTATACACAGAATCCTAGCAGCAGCATTTGTATCTGTTGAGCTGGTTTACATTTATTTGGGTTTTATGTGATGCAGCAACATTAAGTGGAACATAACTGTAAACCCGGTTTTCAGGTTTGTTCAAATAACCATTTTTAATTAGCTTGCCTGTCTCAATAGTAGAACTATCTTTTGCAGCCCCAGTCATCTTTCCATCGACCAGATTCCTTATCAATTATGAAAAAGATGGCAAAAGCATGATGCTGCCACCACCGGGAGTCACAAGTGACAGTGTCAGGAAACAATGTTATGTTTGGAGGCTGTAATGCTCCATTTTAGTTTTCTCTGTCCAGAACATCTTTAACTTTAAGAGGGAAGGGGAAAAATTTAAATTAGACTTTTTATTCCCGTCACCAAAATGCCCATGGCTTGTTATGAGTACGCCGAGCAGTTGTCCTGTTTCTCTTGGCTCTTCCTCCTAATATAGACGGAATATGGTAGAAGTGCAGAACCCGTGCTACGATGGTGGGACCACTTCTCTGTTAATAGGGTGACCTCTGAGGGGAACTGGTTTCACTGGATTTGATGTAATTGCGTCAGAGTAAAGGTCTCACTTATCTCATTGTTTTATTGTAAAGCAATATAAAATCGATGAATGAAGTTTAAAGGGTTCCAACAGTTTTTAAAAAAGCACTATATCACACATGCTAACATGCATATAATGTTGCAAAACATATTTTTCTGATCCTTTCTGATATCTGATCTGATCTTTTTTGTTAAAAACCACTTAATGTTCTTCATCCAAATGTATTCAATGGTACATATAAATATTGTTATTGTGATTATTATTACTAGTTTTGGTATTTCCATTCTGTGCTGAATGAGGATGCTTTCTAGTTCCCCTGCTACTTCATCTTTTTCTCTTCATAATTTTGTGGCCACTCAAATCTGTTGTCTGGGACAGATGCTCACAGTTCTGCTACAAATGTTACAATACATATTTTGCAGAGCAAACCTGCCAGCGACACATTAATATGCCGGGACCAAACACAATGGATGTGGAGTCCAGACAACAGAAATCTGTTGGAAAGAGTAGTATAAAGGTTGATTTTCTTGTTGGTTTAAGTGCACAAACAGCCAAACAACACACTAAGGTAAAGGTTAATGATGCATCAGTCAAGTGGCCAGTGATCAATATGGCCCAATGTCTTTACTTGATCAGCTTTGACCATTGATTTGAAGGTCAAATAAAGAAAATTCTGATTTCTTTTCAGTTCATTAAATGAAAACAACAAATTCCTAACATTTTTAGTCCAGTCCATATTCACATCATCAAGCATATTCTTTGACTTGAGTAAATAACAGCTTAAGACGTGTTCTTTGATGTATCCAAAGAGATACGCTTGTATTTCCTTAATTTCTTAGGTGAATAAAAAACTAACATTATTTGTTACTTATTAGTGAATTATTGTATTACATATTTCCAGAAATAAAACAGAATTTACCAAAATTTGTTCGTTATAATCCAAATAAAGAAAATTACAACTGGCATATCAGACTGGAAGAGGCTAAACCTGAGATGTATAAAAACCAAACAAGATTTGTCTGATTCTGCTTTTTAATTTCACCTGAAAGAGCTGTGACTCATACATGATTATTCAGGAAAGGATGTTTGGTCGCAAACATCTCCTTTTTTTGTAACATACCAGAGTTTCATGGCAGCAGGCTTTATTAATACGAGTGGTGGTACTCATGATGACAGATATTACATCGACAGAAACAGTGTTACAAGCTCTTCAGCTCTGTTACAGATACCCTCTTGATGTAAGAAGCCAAAATGCTTGGTGGCTGACGTGTCAAGAGACACTTTAGAGCAATTCAGAACAACGAAATACAACGCCGGAGGCAAAGGCTTTCAAAAGACAAAAACAACAAGGGTTCCTGAAAGCAAAAGCACTGCTACAAAACAAAAGGAAGATAACCAAAAAAGGTTTAGAAAGGTGAACTCAGAAGTTAAGATGTGAAGGAAAGAAGCAATTTATATTCAGAAAACACAAAATATTCAGCCCTGAAACTGTCAAGATATGAAGGTTTCCCATTTAGGAAAAAAATGCCCTATTTTCGAATAAGCACGAGAGATTTTTCTGTAAAAAAATAGTAAAAGAGTTTCAACAAGCACTTTTGCCAACGTCCAAACCCTGGGGCTGCTTTGTACAACCCACCTCCCACTGCTGACCAAACATGAATGCCTCTGGAGTAGATAGGAAGGTTAAATACTTCACTTCAGGACACCACAGTGGTAGTTAGTCGTCTGTATGGGAGGGCATTATTCATTCACCAGCCCCTCTCATATAATTCCTGCTAGTAAATGGATTTTTTTTCTGGTCAAAAAGCTTTCCACCAGCAGCATCTCTTCTGTTTTGTTGCTATTTTCACCTGAAAATAATATATTTTTCTTTTCATATACATTTGCTGTATAAATCACAGACGCTGAAGATTCATACATGATTTAAGCTCCTGGTATCCCTGACCATTTTTCAACATGACTGCAGGGCCTTCAGGTAGAACTTGCCCAACACTGATTCTCATTCCTAAATTCACGCTTGTGGTGTGATTTGTTACGTTCGACCTGTGTGTGAAGGTAAAACACAGCCAGACAATGTAATATTTCTCCATCAACATTTACTAATTTACCATATCTGGACCACAGACGGGCATTTTAAAGGCGTTCCTGCTGCATTTATCATTGGTGGATAAAACGTTCTCATTCCGCCGTTTTATCTTTAGGTCATTACATGTGTGAGACAGGGATGATCAAGTACATGAGCCCCCCTCTTATTTCTCTCCTTGAATGAGTGTGTGCTATCGTTTATTTGCTGGGTTAATAAAAAAAAGGAAAACAAAACAAAAACAGGCCACTAAAAAGATCCAGCAAAGGCTCCCTCTTTCTTGGCCGTGTCTCTATTAATCTCTGGAGAGGCAGACTGATGATGCTAGAACTGAAGCCAATAAACAAACGCAAAGCAACACCACCTGCTGAAACTCCAGAAATAAATCATAAAGTACATGCATTCTTATCTGTCAATGTCCCACACTGGCTGCGGAAAACACCATCGGAAAGCCCAGCGAGAGACGAGTGTGGGGACAAGCGATACGGCTGGGGAGCTATCGTAGAGGAGAAAGTGCGGATGGGGGGGGCTCTACACCACAACACATGTTTTATTCTCTCTGCTGTGTAAGAGACAAGTTTACTGCTGAGTTCTGAAACCAGACCACACACTGAAATCCTCCCCTTCTGTTGGATCGCACAACGGCTTCTTGGAAGTAAAATAGAAGGATACGGATGACCTTTAAGTATTTTCAGTTTCTCTTCTGTCCCACATCGAGCGATGTGTGACTAACAGTCGCCGCTGCGGAGGGAAGTGGTCTTTATCAACCTTGTTGCAGAGATTCAGATGTTTTGTTTTTGGAATGAAAACTTCACTTTATAGCTAAAATCAAAATGAGCGTTAAAGCAAACTGAAGCAGCACCAGCTTTTACTTTTCTACTTATTTTTCAAGGAGATATAAGATAGAAAACAGAGCTAATTAATTTTGTCACGTTTAACAGCACACGTGTTTGCAGGGTTAGTAAAATTCTGGTTTTGACTATAGAACTGACTTTGGAGAAACAATAAAAAGCCAAATGAAGTTTTTGAGCAAAAGAGCAAATGCCACAGCCAGACATGAAATCGACAGTAAGCCCAAGACAATGAGAACGAGGATTATAGAGAACCCGGCTGAGGGGAATTGCCTAATTCTGTATTTTCAGTAAAGGACGCTATTTACATAAAGATTACTTTAAACTGTTGGATGAAATAATCCCAAAGCCTTCAGCACACAGTTGGTAATCATTTTCCTCTTCATCAGTCGGCACCAAAAGAACTTGTTTCTGTGCAAATTGCATTGCATTGCATTTTTATTTATTCAAAATTATTCTACTTCACAAATTTGACGTAAAGAAAATTACGGTATTTTCTGTTCTTTACACCAAATGTTTTTAATTAGTACCTTTAACTTTCACAAGCAGCCTTACATCTAAGGTCTTAAAGCAGGTACACACACTCTCACACACATTTCTATGCATATTAAAATGACATTACTGTGAAAATGAAGTTGAAATTATGTACCTGAGTTACATAAATGTAGTACCAAATAAATTAATAAAATGACAATTGAATCCTAAATTAGATAAAGACCTTATAAAATATAAAATGATCAAAACCTATAAAAATATATATTTTGAACAACAGGTTACCGGTTGAAATTGTGATTTTTTTTTTTTTTTTACAGTTTTTAGAATTTTATTTTGTCCTTTTAATAGGTTATATTGAAAATATAAAATAAAAACTTAGTTTAGCTACAAAACACGATGAACGCAGTGGAACTGAAAGGTTCTACGTTAATCCATAAAATAAAGGAAAAGCTCAATACTGAAATGGAAACTGTGTCAACTTGTACACAATAAAGCCCACATGTGGACTTTTAATACATTTTTCATACAGAGACAGCTTCCAGAATACGGTTCTGACTCTGTTTGATCTTCTATTGTCGGAGATGCGCTTTCAAGTGAGCAAATATCAAAGATTTTTACTTGAATCTAAGAGTTGCGGCTTCAGATCTACAAATCAGTGATGGTTGGCTCACTGATGATAAAATATATATATGAAGTTTTTTTTAAATCTATACAGTCTGATCCTGTTCCCATTCACATTTCTTTGTTTTATTTATCTAATTTAACACACAGTAGTGTGATTTCTGTATCTGCATCAACCACATTCAAGAGTAGGGTAACCAAACTTCAGTTGGGACCAGGGGACACAGAGAAATCCCTCTGAGAGCCCCAAACGGCCCCCTGGGTCACACTTCCGACGTCCCTGCTGTAAGTGAAATACATCTTCATGTTTCTCTGCCATCAGGACTGAATTAAAATAGAGGACAAGCAACTCCTGAGTTCCATGTCACCTGTAGCAGCTAAACTTCTGTAAACAAACGCGTCATCTTGACTCCAAAGGGGAAGGTGTCCGACACTTGTGACTTCCAGACTGCACAACCGCAGGTGCGGTTCTCAAACTGGTAATTAGATGGTAAACAGCCAGCAGGAGCAAATAATTAAGCAGGTGTCAGCGTGGCGACGAGCTGCTTACCTGCTGTTGAAGGGGTTATCCCCGGGTATCACATGACTGCCACTCGGGCCGATCAGGAAACTGACCCGGTCATAAAAACTTTTGGAGGAGGGCTGGGCGACGGCGCTCTGGCCCTGGCCGGCGATGGCGGCCGGGTCGGTGGAGCCGCGACAGTAGGTCTGACCCTGGCAGGAGATTTGAGCGCAGCAGTCTGGGTCCATGCAGTCAACGAGGCCATCTGAGACAAAAATAAAAAAAAGAGCAGCAGGGTGACAGTCAGGACAGGCGGCTCTGCTGACCTGGAAAATCCAGGTTTGAAACTCTGATGCTGTTTTAAGTGCTGATAAGCACAGATGACTTCTTAGACGAACCTGAGATCCTGATGTGACACAAAGTACATTTTTAAAGTCTCCAGCATGAATCAACTTCTGAGGCTTGTAATTGGTCCAAGACGCATTTCACAGGAAATCCAGTTTGTGGAGCATTTATAGTATAATCTCAGCATCTTTGTCTAATTGATCTAGTTTATATTTTAAAGAACGCTGCTTAACAATACGCTCTGCTGCAGCATTTGCATATTCTTTTCACTGATGTTTAATGTATGACTGATTTGTTTGTTTCCTGTGTCACTGAGGAGCCGAATCAAAAGCCGTTTTCCTGACTGCTGTAATAATGCTTCCATGTAAGGAAGCATTTTTTTTCTGCTTAGATTATTTGCACTCTGCGTTCACTTCTTCCTACCTCCCTCGTTATCCTTGCCGTCAGAGCAGAGCGTCTCTGTGGCGACGTCGCAGCCGAGCCCTCTCCATCCCGACTGGCAGATGCAGTGCCAGACATTCTGATCCAGGACGCACCTCCCGTTGTTGTTGCACAACCCGGGGCAGCCGTCTGTCAAGGCATCAAGCGCAGAGCCAGAGACGGCCGAGCGAACGGGGAAGAGAAGGAGATAGGCGGGGTGGTGAGAAGACAAGAGCAGAAGAGGGCATGTGAGAGTGGAAATAGGGGAAGAAGAGGGGCAAAATGATAGAAGACAGAAGTGAGTGAACATACAGTACAATACGTCTCTGACGGGACTGGGGATGAGGGGTGGGGGTGATGATGAGTTACGGTCGTTTCACATGAGTTAAAGGAGCAAAGACTGGGAAAAGTGGAACATTAGAGAGTAAAGAGGGTGAAAACCTTCAATGCTGTTAGTAGGAAGTGACTTGAAATCAGAACAGGAGATTTTAGATTAAATCAGTCAATACAATCAATGTCATAACTAATATTAATGTTTTTTACCATTTTATTCATTTATTGAGAACTTCAATGATTTTCTTTGGTTTAAAGCTGCACACAGAGTCCCTGCACAAAATTTATATGCAAAAATAATATTAATAATAATTTTCTATACTTGTCGGACATGTTAAAAACTTGTAAACTCTATGAATGTCATATGGATGCTTCTTGTACTCTATGGGTTGGAGGGATGGATGACTGGATGAAAAAGTAAAGCCTGCTTTGATTTCTTATAGTTATCCAACTTTTCGGCACTTTTTCCAGACTGTGTAGGAACTCTGTGTGCGATTTAGATTGGAGAGGCTGGCAATCCTTCACTCGGGCTTCGTCGACTTTGCCTGCGAATAATTAGCAGGAGCAGCTCATGTGAAGTAACAGCAACATCAAAAGGAGAAGGAAGTATAAATGTAAATAGGGGGAAGTGGGAGAAGAAAAGGAAGGGGGTGGGGGGATGGGGGTCAGGAGTCTCCACATTTACAGAAAACAGGGCACTTGCTGCCAGATCGCATTCCTTCTAATGGAAGGTGAAGACAGAGGGGGCCGAAACATGACTAAACCACACCAGTTCTGGGCGTTTAATCTGGCAGACACAGGGAGTACAGTGGCGGTGGTGGTGGTGGGGGGTAGGGGTTGGAGTCTCGCGTGACGCAGGTTCAGACGGACAGAAGATGAGGGGACATATTGTGTGAGGTTGGTGGGGGGAAGTGTTGGGGGGGAGCAGGATCACAGCAGGAACATTATGATCGACTCGGACATAAAACAGGTGTAAATACGCCGTGCTAGGAGAGACAGAGAGCAGGGAGGGATTGTTCATGACAATCTCCCTTGTGGGGATAGTTGTTCAATTTACCTTTATATCCTATCTTGACTGCTCCTATTACACATCCGAGGAAAGGGAAACATTTGGAAAAGAAAATTACTTATCTCTGCGGTGGCAGTGTGCTAAGACTGGCAAACACATTTACTAAGTGAGTAAGTTGCAAAAGAAAAAGTGGAAACGGTGTCTGGCACGCAGGCGCCTGCAAACGTAGCTTAAACATTTAGAGGAGAGCTTCTGCAGGTTGCTGGCTCTGACATCATTGGGGTTTTTTTTCCTGTATTTGAGCTGGTGTCTTATTTAAACCTGCGGACTGTAAGTTAAAGTATTTATGATGATTGTTAATAATTAGCTTGAGTGACAGCATATAGGTGCATTTCAATAAATTAGAATATAAATTAAATGTATTTTTTTCAAGAAATATTATTTTTTAAAAACAAGGCATATTGACATTCACTAATCCCAGAGTAATATATTTTAGTCATACTTTTTATGATTACCATTTACAGGCAATTAAAAAAAAAATTCAGTTTGTAGAAAATGTGGATATTCTATAAGATCAATAATAAAATTATTTTAATGTACACAATTTATGAGATGGCCGAAAATTCAAAATGACTCCCTCCTGTTTGTTAAAGCCATGCATTACGTCCACGAAATGATTTGCTCTAAACCAGTTGATGGAAACATTGGAAACATTCATTTTACTTTTTAGTGAAACTGTTAAAGTTCACTCAACATTTTCATAAGCAGTGGATGGAAACATAGCTAAAAAAAAGAAAAACATCTGTCATTAAAACTATCCATAAGAAAAAGATGTTGAGGTGTTTAAATTGAAAGTTTAGTGGAAGGAAAAAAGCTCCACAAGGAGAACCACAGTATTTAGAGGATTGTGACGCAAACCCTTCAGGCGCTCTTTCGGAATACAAGACAAATTTGCATTTCAGTTAAAAATCAAGGAGTTTGTAGGAAGAGAGGAGAGACAAAAATATCAGAGATTTTTAATATTTTTCATAGCATTAAAACAGAAGTTCATAAAAAAATGAGATCCAAACTAGTTTTGAATTTGAGGTACAAAACATGGCTGAGATTTTAGTTTTAAACATCTACAATTGTTGGTATTATGTATTGTTTCACTTTTCCAAAAAACGTAACATATTTTTTTTATTTATTTCCTATAATAAATAGTTATTAAAAACAAAAGGAATAAACGGCATTGACAAAAACAAAATCCCCTTTTTGTTGTGAATAACCTTAATTATATTAACAGATATTATTGAGGTTTACCTGTATGACTAGTGTTAATGAAAGAAAGAGAAGATGTGGGTAGACCAATTTCCTGCTTTACGGGATTTCCGTTTTTAAGACAAACTCAGAATGTTCAGTGCGTTAAAAAACACACAAAAACAAAACAAAATCATATATAACGATAGAAATTTGAACAAAGTGAAAAGTGTGTTTTTACCTGATACTCTGGAATCCAAGGCTACGTGTAAGCCGAGGCGGAGTCAGAAAGAGACAGAGAGGGAGGCAAACAGGCATAGAAACATGGAATAAAGAACAGAATGAATATGAGAAAGAGTTAGATAAAAACAAAGAGAAAAGCTATCAGAGAGACGTGGACAGAAGCAACAGCAAGTTTCTTTCTGGTAAATTGAAAAGATTATAAGACAAAAATAAATAAACACTTGAGCTGAAGTCAATAATCAAAATTATGCATGTCCCCACGGGTGAAAAGGCCAAGATTTGTGAATATACAATTTTCCCAGCTTTTTTCTGGGGTAAAACAAACTCTTTCTTAACTCTCTCCATCTGCTTTTTATTTTTCCTTTTAAACTTTAACATTTTGTCTTGTTTTTGTTTTCAGACCAACGGAATCAGGTTCATCCGAGTCCCCAACAAAACATTTCTCTTTCTCCTTGTCGGCATTTGCATGGCCTCTGTTTATAATGTGAATGGATCATGAAGGAGAATACTCTGCTTCTGTGCTGGTTCTTATTATATATATTTCTTTCACATCTTTTCGTCATCTCCACTTCTGCGATCTTATGCCGAGACAAATCAAAAACACCTTACCAGCAAACTGTGGTGCTGAGAAAGCATCCGACAATAGGGTAAGCCTTGCATATAAAACAGGATCTAGTTGCTTGTGAAAAAGAACGACCAAGGAAGTGGTCCATTCAGGCGCTGACCATGTAATGTGATTAAAAGGCGCTTTGTGCAAACGGCAGTTATTCAGAGTTTGAAAGACAAAATAAGCTCCCGGTTCCTTTAAGAAAAGGTAACGCACTGCCTATTCATGGGACTCCAAAGCATGGAGTTACTTTCCTGACGGGAGCCTTGAACAGAAGAAAAGAAAGAGAAAATGGATGACGTGCAGAGGCAGTCCCAGAGGAGGGAAAGATTAATAAGATCAGGAATGTGACCCTTCCAACAACTCCCTCGCTGCAATCTCTCTCCCACAGAGGTGGACCTGGGCTGCAGTGGGGGATGGCTTGAGAGAGAGAACTTGTAAATACATAATTAGGACTTGAGAGTTTGGAGGGCCGGATCTTTTTGTTTCATGGCTAATGTGCTTTCATGGAGATGACACTTGGGAGAACGACGTTTGAGGCCTGGTGTCAGGGTTTAACTACAGGACCTTTGACAGAGGCTAAGGTGTGGAGGAAGGTTGAGATAAAGGTTAATAAGAAGCGGCATCTCAGAACTCATTATCTTCATTAATGCCAGGTGAAGCACCGCTATTTTGGAAAAAAATGATATTCCAAAGAGGCCTTTCCGTGGCTTTGCGCTCCCTTAATACCTGCCCTTGACTCGCTAATACAGAAGCCCCATTTCAGCCGTCTAAAAGGTGAAATACATCAATCTTTTATATAAAACACAAAGTTAATAGATGGTTCGGAGCATGTAAGGAACATGTTTACAGGGCAGATTTACCACATGTATGTCCAACATGTTCACAACATGTCTTGATAAAGTTTGAAGCATCTCAGCTCACATCATTTATTTTTTTTTATTATAAAAACTACACTTAGCAGATGGAGGAGAACATCAACAGAAAGGAGACAAAGATCCAATTAACAAAAAAAAAAACCTGCGTGATTTAAGGGGTAAAATGTGAGCCTGAGCTCTATGAAGAGGGAATAACTGTAATTTATTTATACTCATAATGTAATCAGTAATTGAGAGATTTTTGATGCTCTTCACCCAGGTTACCTTTTCTCACTACAAGGCAGAAGCTTTAAAAAATAAAATCTAAAGCAGCATCACAGCTATGGCTAAATTACACTTTATTGCTCATTTGCACGTCTAGTTAAGGAGCACCGGGCACTCCTCTGTGGTGTGAACAGTGTAGACTCCTAAAGATGATTAAGGGCAAAGGCATTTAAGGTCTGGTTCCCAATTTTTTTAAGAAATGTGAACAACATTCTCCAGGACTGCTTTAAATTCATCTCTGGCTTTTTTGTTAAGGCATGGAAACTGCAATACTTAAACTATGAAACCTGGACAGAAGTATTCTACACTTTCTTTCTGGATTGAAAAAAACCACCAGATTATTATTTTTGCAAAAAAGAGAAGAAGTTCAATTTTCATCTTATTTTATGAATGAGTATTTGCATAAAAACTACCATTGTAATATTTATTCCATTTAATAAAAACCTAGGTAATAAACAGTCTGTAAGCCATTTATTATTCAAAATGTTCAGACACTTACTTGCATTAATGCATTTTTGTTCTTACTAGATTCAGCTTTCTCTGGTAATTGGGTTCAGGAAGCAAAGGTTGAGCTGTGCACCCTGGAAACGTCACTAAGAACCTATTATTAGTTTGCCGTCGTTGTTAGGAGAGTGTTTGCAGCAACAGAAGTTTCTGAAATGACTAACATCCAAACAACAATGCTGCTCTTTTATGCCTGCCAATATACGAGTTTCCTCTGGGGCTTGGGTTTCTGTGGGCGCTGTGTGTAAGTGTGTGTGTCGCCGTGGCTCACCGATGGTGCAGTGCTCGCCGGTCCAGCCCTGGTGGCAGTCACACTTGCCCTCACGGCAGATTCCATGGTCAATGCAACGTGGGTGACAGTCCCTCTGCTCACATTCCGGTCCCGTCCAGCCCTCCTCGCAGTGACACGCACCACCAATGCAGGAGCCGTGGGGGCCGCAGTCCACCACACACACCTCTGTGTTGGAAA
The DNA here is from genome assembly GCA_032876305.1 of Orestias chungarensis. Taxonomy (NCBI): domain Eukaryota; kingdom Metazoa; phylum Chordata; class Actinopteri; order Cyprinodontiformes; family Cyprinodontidae; genus Orestias; species Orestias chungarensis. The sequence goes on along the minus strand of JAVLVB010000408.1, from coordinate 3,453,279 downwards.
CAAGAGAGCTGTGGAAACATGCATCTTCTGCTCTGTTAAAACCCACTTCCCCCTTAGCATCTGCCACTGCAGAGCAACAAAAACATTAAATAAAAAACTCTGATGTTTGATCACAACTGTTTGCTCTGACTGTTAAACTGGGCCAGCAAGTTCAACAGTAAAGCAAGATCTGTTAGCAAGTGTTTATTTTGCTGCAACTTTAAGCACCTGAAAACATTTCATGTGATCAGTAATAATCATAGTTTTTTATGTTTTTATTTGAATCACACAAGACATTTTGATCTTAGAGGAACAGATACAAATATATTTTTTCTTTCTTCAAATATGAGGCTTTGCAAACACATTTCTATACTTGGACTGACACATGTGACCACATGTATATTTGACCCCATCTTTCTGAAATGGATAAATTAAACCCTGTGCAACCAACTGCCTCAGAAGTGACCTAATCAATAGATTAGATAATTAAATCTCATTATAGCTGCTGTTCTCTTGTGTGTCTGTCCACAGAGGTTGTTTACACAACATTACAGAACGATCAGCATCACGCAGAGCAGAAGCTCAAAGATGGTTAGATCTGATGAAGAAATATTTTTTCTCCTCTAACTGAGCTTGAAGCAAATTCATCGTTAAAATCATCAGTCTGTATATGAGCCAATATAAATGTTATTTAAAAATGCAGGAAAACTGATTTACTGCTTCAGCTTCACTATTATTTACAATTATGTATGTTTTTGTTTAATTTTTGTGTTAAAATCCAGGGAAGTTTGTTAGTTCTGAAAAAATAGTAAGCAGTTCAAATAGTAATTAAAACATCATCCCAAATATAAGAAATCTGGATTTAGTATATTCACATTTGAACAGAAAACTCAAAAGGCTTGAAAATTTGAAGGGAAAACTGCAAACAATTTGTTCCAAACAGTGATAATGTTAGCAAAACTATGTTTCCATCAATTCTTTGAGACAGAAACATTATTGTAGCATCTTGAAGCCAAAACAAAAGTGACCATTTCACACAAATTGAATAAATAAGACAAACAGAAAGTTAAATATATGTATGTAGCTCTTTAAGGATGAAAGAAGGAAGCTTTTAGGAGTCATATCAGCTCTAATTAGTCCTATTTTCTTGAGCAGCAAAGTTTTGTGGGCTGGAATTATCTTATCAACAATCTGCTTCAATCCTTCTAAGAAGTGCCTGTCATGAGAAAGTGTTTACATACATTAAGCATTTGTCTCAATAACCACCCTTGGATAAAATAAATAAAAACACACTTTTGTTTGTGATGCTTTCAGAGTTTAATGCTTGACTATTTCCATGAGTTGCATTATGTATTAGTGCCGCTGTAATAAAATGAAACAAAACTGGTCTATGTCTAAAAAGCTCGCAAGAATAAAAGTCTGCAATTACTGTATATTGAAAAACTTCCAAAATAAGCACTCTGACAAATGATGAAGCTTCACTCGTCTCATATTACCAGACTGAAGCTGCATTCTTTTGTCTTGACTCAGAGATGTGTAATGAACATGTTTTCTTATAGTACTGCAAACAGAAGAGCAGCTGTTGCAGATATGTGCTATCGTCAGAAAATTGAATAGATTGGATGTGTTGTTGATGCAGAAACTGAGGTTTTCATGTTAAAGCTAATGCTGTGCAAGTCGTGCTTTTCGGTTTCTCTTTACAGACAATAGCTGCAATCAAACTCTCAGAACTGAGACTTCTACTGAGACAGAATGCTTTGAGAAAATACTTTTTAAAGAATGTGAGACAAAAGTGTCCCACAGTAACACAATTCCACAACCAGAGGTAGCTTCACAGGATGCCCACCCAGCCAAAAGTACCCCATGAACTCATCACACAACTTATGCAGAAGTTCACAGACCTCAGTTGACACAGACAAGGTCAGAATTCATGATTTATCCATAATAAAGAGAGAGTGGGCAGAAATAGCTTCCATGGGAGAGTTTTGAAAGCAGAAACCACAGCTGACCCAAAAGAACCTCGCCAGAAAACATGGTTGAGTTTGAAAAAGTTTGTGTGTTAATTTACTGTTATAGATGATCACAAAACTACTTCTCTCCATTTACAAAATAATTAGGACTAATTTTTATACAACTCGATAACTGATAAGACATTTAGGAAAATATTTTACATAATAATGTTTTAACCCCTAAATACAAAAAAATAAACATGAGAAAAACAAATATTATAAAATTGTTAAGGCAAAAATTTGTCCGAGCTCAAATGAAATATGTAGGTAATGAGTATAAAGTTTGCAGACTACATGGCATCTTCTCCTGAGAAACAATAGCTGAACCCGAATCGTCTTGCAGCCTACACTATACACATCTAACAGATATTGCAGCACGTCATAGTGTTTATGATTTTGTCTTTAAGCCAATCCACACGCTTTTTTTGACAGTCCGTCTCCTCCAGCCTGCTGAATGGAGTTTTTCTTCGATTGAGGGACCTTGGATGGTTCTGATTAAGCTGAGCAGACACAGTAGAATATTAAGCGTGCCTCTGGAGGGGAGTCATTTAATTCCAAAGGAATACCTCCTTCTCATAGAATCTATGCAATCAATTTTTCATTAGTGCAAAAGTGTTTATCTGCCTTTAACATGCCCCTGACTTGAGCTGGATGGGGGTTGTGGGCGGTCGATTCATGCTACAGCTTGTTAATTAAAGTTTATTTAATTGAAGAAGAACCTCAGCATTAATTACGAAGAAATCCTCCCCCCAGCCAGACGGGTAAACTCCCCAACTCTTGGACCGCAGCAGGGCCAGACTTATCAGTTCTGCTATTGACAAGATGTCCTGCTGCGCAAGAGGATTTGTCTGAAAATTTTGAACACTTTAAAAGAATTGGAAATTACTTCTTTTAAAAAAAGAAACAAAATGAAGTGGGACACAAAAGAGGAAAAAAACAATCCCGTTCTCTAACACAATCGTTCTTTGTTCCTGGGCACCATCCAAACTGGCTTCATGCTGCTTCAAAAGGCCTGCAAAGGAAGCTTTTATTTCAAACGCACCATCCCAACTCAACTTCACTTTGATTTTCACAAGTTCAGCCCAGGAGATGTATAACAAAGTTTAAAAAAAAGAGTGAAACAGACTGAAACTTCTGCTTTTAATTGTTTGACTCAGTATGTGTTCGTCTTCAGGTTTGATTCTCGGATAGGAGACTGGAGGTGCCAGCCTTTGAACTAACAACACACCTAACTGTGTCGAAAGGCAAACCAATCTAATGCACAGGCGGTAACTAATGAAGAGACGGCTGCGGGCAGACAGCCAGAGAAAAATGTCTCTTTTTATCCACAACACAAGTAAAAGCTCTGACACTTTCAAAGAATATTTCCAACCAATCTTTCAGTCCACACATGCAAAGGAAGAACATATGCTAAGATTCAGAAGAACGGCAGAGAGATAAGAGCTTTCTTATTATCATGTATTGCATTTATAATCAGCAAGTTTATTATACAGCTTTAGGAGTGTGATCACACCAACATTATGACTTAATCAGCGCAGAACAAAATAAACTGGATGTGTGCAGCTTCATATAACAGATAAAACAAGTATTTACCTTTTGTTAAAAAATACAAAAGAAAAATCTGGAGTTAAATACATTTTTCATAATCGGGATGGAAATTAATAAGGTTGGGGTCACTGTAGCAACCGCATTGAACGTGAACTCTTTTATCCCAGGCTGCTTCAATTTTACATCCATATGCTAAACCATTGCTAATTATTTCAGTGTAATTATTTTTAATTTTGCTGATTTACCAAGATGAAAAGTGATCAAATATTTTAGTTTATCAATATCTTTGTATATTCCTGTGTTTGGCCATGCACGGCTGTTCTGTTTTAGTTTAATCTGGCAAAGTTTAACAAATTATGACCACGTGTTAAAGAAAAAAAACACCTTGAAACAAACTTCTATATTTTCCCTGTACCTGAATAAACACATTCAACTTTAAAGTAAAGTATAGATGCATTATGATAACTCGAGACATCGGTGACATTTTATTTCAGTCTTCCAGTTCTAGAAAGGACACTCACATACATTGAAGATGGATTACCATCATTAAAAACCCAAAGCTTAGTTTTTAAGATATTTAAAATATTACATCAATACACAACAAAAAATTAATAAACTAAATCCAGAAGTGTGAGCCTTCTTTGACCTTGTACTGTAGCATCTCTGAATACTTGGTCTGGGCTCCTTACAACTTGTTAACTAAGGGCATCATCAGGTGTTATAAAGAGTTGTGAAGGTTTATGTAACATGGCTGCTCTGACGTTGAACTTCATAAACCTAACGGACCAACAGCTGGTGATCACATGGCTCTCCAAATAAGCACAGCCTGTGAAAACGTCACTTTAGGCTACAAATAGCTATTATTTTATGAATTCTCATGATTCAAAAATATGCTACATATTCTTTAATAAAGAAATCTTCCCTAAACTCTTACAGGTCCTTTTTTTTTTGTTTGTTACTATCAACTTTAATAATAATGCCTGATGTTGTTTTGCTTTCACTGAACTCTCCATTTATATACTTGGATGAATGAATCTGTTTTCTGGAGAGTTAGGGAGGCAGCAGTTTTCTGTGTGGTCTCCTTAACATAAAATAATTACATTTCAAAGACTTTAGAATCTATTTAACATGTAATAATATTTTTTTTAGCAGATAAAAGCTATAGCATCAAACAGAAATATCAGTCTGTACTGTATGTATTGATCCTTTATAAATAGAAAGTGTTTGATTGTTTGAACTGAATAATTAAAATACCCCTTCAACGATCTTTTAATTTTTGCTTTTGTACTGGGTGTGACGTGTCCCTTAGGCGGGATGGAGCACCTCATGGTGGACTTATCGCCCTTGTGGCCGAGGAGGTCAGGGGAAAAGGATAAGCAACCAAACGACCAGCAGTCAAACTAAACACTGTAACTGAGAATGAAGTATTGTTTCAAACAAGTCTCTCCTTTTCAAGTTTTGAAGAGTCTCATGACTGTCAAATGTAAATAATTGTCTTCTAAAACCTGAGGAAAGCCTTTTGTGTTGGATTTGTTTTTAATGCTCACCTTCAAATGCTGCTCCCCCCCCCCCCTCTTTAGTGAAGATATAAAACATTGAGAAATTCCTTTGTGTAAAAAAGGGATGTGAGATTTTCTGTCTCCAAATAGGGGAAACATGTTACACTGTTCTAAATGCATTTTGAACAAAATTGACACAATCACTGAAATGTCAATGCCAATCATGCACTAAAAGTGTTTCCTCGCCTATTCAGTTAACTGAGGGTGAGTAACCTTTGTAAAGAAAACAGAGGAATGTAATACAGTGCCCTCAACACAGAGCCCTGACAGAACTGAAACAGTATAAATCTTACTTTTCTCTCGCATTTATTACTGTGGCTGCAGGCGGACCCTACGGCATCACAAATGATTCATTTTTTGGCTTTCTTATAAAAAACGTGGGAATAACATCAGGTAAATGATTAATTATGAGTTTTCTTTCCAAATTTCCCCACATTAGTTTTAAAACATATATTATATTTTGTAGCTCAATAAATACAAATTTAAAACCAGAGATGATTAAAACCTAAAACTGTGATTTTCCCTTCTATTTTGTATGTTTATCTTTATCTATCCTTAAAAGAAGGTGACATAATTTTATCAGGACTGCTGCTGTCAAATTCAACAATTATTGCTCACCTTTCCTGATAGGTAAGACACCTGTTAGTGGTTCTATTGCGCAGAAACCGAGTCGTGTTATTTTACCTTACAGCCTGTTAGTAAAGACATATACGTCTGCTGGTTGGTGGACCTAGTGGCAGTGTGGGGGGGGGGGGGTTGTTTGGAACAAATACACAGAAGCACGGCACCAATTATAAGCATTGGAGAAACATTACCCAAGGACACTGTAAAAAAAGACATAAAGCCACAGATCTAATCGCACAGATTGCTGGCAACTTGTTGGTGCAGAAAAAAACATCATAACTCACTCATCAATAAAAAAAGTAAAAACGACTGAATGGAAGAAAAGGCTACAGATTCATTTCTGTGAAGCTTCATATTTCCTATAACTTTGGTTAGGCAAGCATATGCGTCTGTGTCTGTGTGTGTGTGTGTGTGTGTGTGTGTGTGTGTGTGTGTGTGTGTGTGTGTGTGTTTGTGTGCAGGATCTGAAAACCTCTAACTTACCTTAAAACACAAGAACTGTTAGGTTTAATTAAAATACTAAAATTTAATTACAGCTGAGACTCTTGATTAACAATTGAGTCACTCAACAGAAAAAAAGGACTGAGCTATTCATCTGGGAATCAGTCATTTACCATATTCGAGTTAGAAGGTCAAACATAACAGCTGTAATTCTTCGGTTTTTAATTTCTGAGCTTCTTGAATAAGCCTGTAAATTTTATACATGTAATACACAAATATGCCGTTTTAGAGATGTTATCACAGGTTCGAGGAGTGCGTTCCCTCGTCACTCTCAATGCTCTTATTTCACTGACTGAGACAAGTAGCTGCAGAATTAACAACATGAAAACATCTATTAATGGCCACCTTCAGTCTTCAACGAAAAGCGTAATAACTTAATGGTTAAGATGGCTTCTGACCTATGGAGCAGTCGGCTCCTGTCCATTTGGCCTCGCAGACGCAGGTGCCTGTGTCGGTGTTGAACGTGCCGTGGCTGGAGCATTGCTCTGGACAAGTGCTCTTCAGAATCTCACAACGGATCCCTCCCCATCCCGGGTTGCAGTGGCACTCGCTGTGATGACAGGCTCCATGACCGGAGCACGTCGGGTCCACACAGTCCACTGAGGGCACAGAACGAGGGTGACAGCTATGTCACTTTACCACTTCTAGATTTAAACATATTTATTTACCCTGGCCACTCTAAATCTCCCACCAGCTGAAAGTCACTTTCAGAGAGAAAAAGGCTTGAGAGTCAGATGATAGCAACCGAGCCGCAGCGGAAATTTTTGCAGGCTTTGGTTGCTGCCAATAGTAATTTTCCTCCCTATGTTCAACTAGCAGCTCTACAGAGTATTAAAGGGTCGTTCCAACAAAGAAACAGTATAATTATGCTCCATTATAGGACTCTGAAACAATACCCAATTACTGTCTAGACTGATATGATCAATTACTATACTGATCTAGGTTAATAATTCCCAATTATGACCTACATAATCAGCCTATTACTAACAACAAATAATTTAACAAATCATTCTTTCTTCCCACCTTGATCCCATTTTTGTAATTTTTTAAATATTTGCAAGGACGCTCAAAATAATCTTAGGCTCCTTAAAGAAGAAGCTAAAAGTGCAGCTCATTTATGTTCTTCTCCAATGCTTCTTCCCATAACAGAAAACCTCAACATATTAATTAGTGAACTCAATAGGTTTAGCATGTAAGGTCAACAACTCCCACATGTAAATCTGAGCTGATAAATGCCTTTTATCTGCATGCCGATCAATAAAGTTAAATGCAATGAAGTGAAAGGAGAGGAGGTGAGAGGCGAGGCTGACAAGAAGGAAAAAGCAGCTCTTTCCTAACAGAGGAACAGATGCCACAATCTGCTTAATAATCTTACTGGTGTCATCATCTGTGGGAGTCCCTGGTAGGTGACTCTACTGGTAAGCAAAGTGCAGTCTGTTCCAGCTTGTAGCCCCAATGAGGTCTTAACACTCTTGGAGAGAGTTAATTTATACACACAATATCAATAAGAACATCCAAGGCATTATCTGCTTAGTGGAGTTGAAAACAGATTGTTTCACTTGCACAATGAGTCGATTTCCTCAAAGCATCACAGGGAAATACTGTTGCATCAGCCTGCTTTGAATTTAGCAGGTAGGGTTTTTCTCTCTGGCTTACCTTGGTCACAGTTGACTCCTTTATGGCCGGTGTTGCACACACAATTTCCCGCCACACAGAGTCCATGTCCCCCACATTGAGGATCGATACACTGAGTCGCAGGAACGTCACACTCGGTGCCCTTCCAGCCGCTATAGCACTGACAGCGCCCCCTTGTGTACTGGCCGTTACCGCTACAGAGCACGGGGCAGGCAGCTAAGGTAAGATCACGTAGGAAGAGAAAAACACAAGGTTACATTGTTTTATTAAATATAAACTCAGTACATGTATTTTTATGCAGCTATACCATTTCCACCAAGGTGTTAAAAATGTTAGAGGGAACAATGCAAAATAAGAATTTGTTACAGGCAAACATTTCAACATGTTTTGAAGACATGCTGTAGCTCCGTCAGCCCACAGGAGAGAGTAGGACTTTTAGCTGATAACAGGAAGGCTGAGTGTTGCACAGAAATGTGCTGTTTTAAGTATTTTAGTTCAGGACCACAACATTTTTAAGTTAAACATAATTTCTAGTAAATAAGTGCCCCAGCCGCTTTGCCAATCTACATTGTGTTTATTCAACACAAATGGGCTCCATAGAGGAAACCTGGAGCCCAGGCCCAATTGGTACCCCGCCTACATGCGCATACCTTTTTGGGATGCCCTGTTTGAGAGCCAAAGATAGTGATAATAAAGGAAGATGTGGGGATATTCAATATGTAAGGCAATAATAACAAAACATTTTAAATCAAAATGAAAAAGAAAATCGTTGGTTTTATATCTTCATTGGTCAATCATCCTGTTGGCTTATATATTTAAAAATATAGAAACAACTCCTTCATCTTTGTCCAGGAAAAAGTTAAATAATATTTGGACTGCAAACGGTTAGCATATTGCTTTCTGTCTCTTTAATGGACTGGCTACCTGACCAGGGTGAGCTAAATATGGTGGGATTGTTTAGGGAATGCCTAAAAGGAAATCTCTGCCATATAGTTCTAGGATCCCACATGATTGATTTGTCAATCAAATTAAGCTAATACAAAAAAAAATCAACATTTTAGTTGAACTGTAGAGATATTATCCATGTTTTACAGTTTTTATTACATAAAACTTGTTGTATTTTAAAACCTTTTTGGTGTAGAAAAAACAAAGTAATTGTTAAGATGGGTTAGATAGTTACAATATACAGTACATGTTAAAATTAAGGTAATATAGGTCTATGCAAAACTCATCAGATCAATTTTTCCATCAAAAAAGTATTGAACTGATAAGTCTGACAAAGACTGAAGGGACCATTTAGGGTAATTATAAAAGCTGAGCAATTACCTCGGGAGCAGTAAGGTCCTATGAATCCAGGAAAGCAGTGGCACGATCCCGACACACACTCTCCATTCCCGTAGCAGTTGTGTGTGCACTCTGTCACAGACTCTGTGGGCGCATAGGTGTGCAGCTATTAATTTGGGCTGTCGTGTTGGAAAAAAATCTTTAACAACAGCATAGTAAAAGACAATGAAATAAAACCATGCGTCCCTCCTAAAATGATGAAGTATCTCTTATGTGCATTGCTTGTACCCAGCACTGCATACATTTCAAGCTGTTTATCTATGGTAACTAAGGTCTAAGCCTCCATAACTGCGCACTGCATGCTCACTGTTTCATCTAAACCCTGTTAAGTTAAATCCACAAAGATGCATTTTAAATTAGACCAAATGATTCCATGTCCTTGAGACGTTTCCCTTCCCTGCTGTCTCTTCTGCTTCACCACCATCACAGCCCCATGTATGACTGATCATGCCCACACAAGCCATGCAATCTCCTGAGTGCTTACAGCTCACATCCTCTCTGAGTTGAAGTTAATCTGACATATCCTACAGACAGATCTTGTGTTTTTCAACAGACCAGCACTCATAAATCGTAACCCCAAAAGACCGGAGCCCTCATTTTGATGGGCGTTAAGAGGGCCAACTTTTATGTTATTGCCTTAGCTTGAATTGGATGTTCATTGACCCAGTGTCAGATTCAAGCAATTTTGACCTCACACATCGATACCTTCATATTTGTAGGGCAGAATCAATGTGACTCCCCAAAGGAAAGAAAAAGAAAAACGCTAACACAACCCGAGTGTTTTCCTTCCCCATAACTCGTAAGGAAATTTCACAGACTTCAGGACATGGAAGAGGTTGTTAGGAGGGAAGGATCAATGCTCTGTAGAGTCTTGCACTATAGCGCTAAGCACAATAATCCACTGCAGGTGAATGAAGATCTAAATCTATTCTGTGCATTGTTCAAACTTCATGAAATATCTTCTCGTATACTCTCAGTCAGGCACAGTTTTTTTGGCAAATGTACATCTTTAAAACCGGTCATTACACTTAATTCCACAGTCATTGGCCCTCTGAGCAGATGTGTGTCCTCTTACCCTGAATAATAGTGTTGTAGGAGACAACTTCCATGCTTCGTCCATCGTTATAAAATGCAAAGTGCCACACCCCTGAGTCCAGGTACTGGATGAATCCTGCCTGGTGGACGGTGACTGGGTGATCGATTCTGGCCCTTGTTTCTGGTTCGCTGAGGGTCCATTGCTCTTTGGCAATAAGCCGACTGCCATCCAGGAGCTCTACAAAGTCATACTGCAAAATACAGAGAGGCTTGTCAGCAGATGCAGAATCTGTTATTTGCAGATGAACGAGAGTCCAAAGAAATAAGATTGCTGCCTTTAGTATAGTATACTTTGTATGCAGCCAGTAGATTCCCCTCTGACAATAGTTATTCAAAGTTTTAATACGAGAAACTGCCAGAAGTGGATTGTGTATACATACAAAGTATCCACGTACGATAATTGTTGATTTTCCTGTGGCAGGTATTTGGAGTTGATAGATATTGTCTGGAGAGGCGTTTGTGTACTGATGGAACTGATACAGCTCTGAGGCAAAATGCAATAGCTACATTTGAATTCTGTTAGGAATTTAAAATACATTATGTTTATTACAGTCTGTTAGATTAACCTTGACAATGTGCTGTGAAAATGCTCGCGTCTGAGAGACGGATATGTTTTATGCCTGCCTGGAATGGATTAAATATTTATCCAGTAATTCATTTTGTTTTTTCAGATCATACTCAGTATCCGATGGCAGGTTTTATTTTCTGTAATGTTTTTATTTTATTGCAATTAAATTTAATAATATCTTTTTCTTCAGTTTATATTAAAAATGTATTTAACAAAAGTTACAGATTTGGGGTATTTCGTCTTTCTTTTACGTTTAGGATTCTGTCTGATAGTTTTCTTCTTTTCTTCTAGACAAAAAAACAAAACAAAACAAAAAAAAAACATTGATCTACTGGGTAAACAAGGTGCAACGAGTTATTCCTGCCAATGAGTTAAGAAGTGCATCTGCTCTCATTGCACCTGCTCAGCAGCACCTGAACCACATTTTGACTGGAGCTGTAACATGTAGCAAAAAATAAATGAGCAATGCATACAGTGCAAACAATCCAGGCTGCAGGGTGCAAAGTAGCACAGCAGATGAAGACAGCAGATCCCCAGGCTAACGCAGTTGTTAGCTACACAGATGTACTGTGTCTACACTGAAGTCTGGGGCTGGAAAAAAGAGTCTGTGGGCTGCTAAGGAGTGTGATGCATACAGATTGACTCTGCTTTTTGAAAAGAGCAGCAATTCCAACTGAGAGATGAGGCAGTTTTCTGTGAGTTTATACCACTGCTCCTTTTCAGTTTTCATATGTAGATTCTTGGTAGATTTCAAACAATTTCTGCAATATTCTACCATAGAGACTGGAAACATGTTTATAGTATAATTGTAATAGTTTACATAAATGTTGAGATTATGCAGATATACAAGAGTCTGCTCATGCATGGTGGCTGCCACTATTGTTCAAAGTCAACAAGGTTATATTGACACAATCACTGCCTGACATGAATATTAGAAAGATTCACATCATAAAAACAGAGTTTTAGTTAGAACTGTGCTTCAAATGATGAGCGTCTGACTGATTGGAAGGAAGAAAAAGGTCATTTCAGGGGTTAATAATGCAGATTCCTTCCTTTTTGTAATCATTTTTTTAGCTATTTTAGCTCATTAGCCTGATTTTCTTTCCTCTTTATTTTTGTATCGCTTTTCATATTTATTTTTACACAAATACACTTTTTAAAAAGCAATTCAGACACATTTAAAGAGGCAAGCTGGATGAAATCCACCCAACCTGATTATGTGGAAGCAGCTCAGCTTTGCTGTTTCTGCAGAATAGAAAGTATTTTTTCTTCCCCTCTCCCACCAGCATCCACCATAGTTCTTTGAGTTTGGAAAGAACTTCTAGGAACCATGGCACTAAAAATTTAAACAATCTTTTATTGCATGGACTTTTTTTTATATTACAGGAGAGACATCACATGCATTTTCTGTAGGTGGTCACTAGTATCCGAGATTCAGCCACAAATGCCAAAAACTAATGAAGCTTACAGTGACCTGAACTAGTTAAAAGAAGCAACACAAAACTCAGATTTTTAAAAAACACTAAAGTGCAATAAACAGTGAAGAGGTCAAGTCAACATTCTGGTTCATTCCCCTTTAAAAAATGCTGATGGGTTTTTTGAGTTGTTGACTTGAGGGGACGAATTAAAACAATTCTTCCCACAAGCCTCGCACTCCACGGCAAAGCGCATACATCTTGATTAGCTGGCGTGAAAGCTCCCTAACTCATCTCAATCCAACAATTCAGGTGAATAGCAGTCCGGAGACCAGGTGTGTGGATGTCCCTAGATGCCTCATAGATAGAGGAGAAAAGCCTGTTGTTCCCTGTTCCCTGTCTTTGAATGGTGTGGAGATTGAGCTGTACAACTGAGTGCAAACCTCAAAGAAAAAAAAAAAAGTTTCTTCTAACTTGTCTAATTTGAATCATCGCAGACAGACACTCAATAGCAGATGGAGGATGTCTATATTTGACAAAGGTGGAAAGGTTGTTGCACTTAAATGCTGTCTTGTCTCCCAAGCAGTGAATGCGACGAACAGTCAATATCTCTCATTGGGGTCTTTCATGCTCAGTTAAGTAAATGCATTGATTTGTTCCCCCAGTACCTGAGCAGAATTCAGTTTAGAGGCACACACAACGAACACAATGTTGCACAATGACATGGATGAGTGTCTGAATAGCCATGGCTTAAAACATGAAAGTAGTGTCTTGTTAATTAGGATGATTTGGACTTTTCTTTCTGTCTTTTCTCTTTCTTTTTCTTAGCATGGATGTGCAGACTAGCTCACCAATCGTCACTTATATTGAACTTTTTTACCATCTAAGGGTGGCCCTAACACTCTGTACGCATGTAAAGCCCACCTCCACTCAGAGCAAATGATGAGAAGGGGAATCTGAGAGCTTTTTGCATTGAGTGTGGGAGAAAATAACTATTGTCTGAGAGCTTTCATCACCATCAGCACACACCAGGCATTTAGATGCCCAGAAATATCCTTCAAGAGTTGAACATCAGACATTCTGGAAACACTTCAGTTTTCTATTTGCATATATTTATGGGAAAGTAAACAAAGAAAACAACAAATGTATACAAATGAGCAGATGTTCATAAATCACAATGCAGTAAGTGAATGAATAAGGACACATAAATTACAATCATTTGTTATGGATTTATTACAAAAGTGGAAAGACCACTTATTATTTAATGAATATCCATTTCCTTATATCTGGATAAAGGCATATTTTAAATCAGAATTTTGGAAATGGAATAATGAACCACATTTGTTGAAGCTATAAAATCTAAAAATCTATTGGAAACCTCTTTGAACAATTAACTGGTGGTAGTTAGGTTTAATTACTAATAATTACAGTAGGTAGTTCAGGCTGCATTAAAACATTTTAACATTTTAATGGGAAATAATTTGCCAGTGTTAATGCTGTAAAAAACAAAAGAATAAACTAAGACGTGGATAAGTAACAGACAAACCTGACAAAAAAGATGAGGAAAAAAAATAACCATTAGAAAAAATTGTGAATGTTGTTTGATATTAAGTGAAATTAACTCTGTTAGTCATTACATTTACATTTTCCATAATTTTTTGTTATAGTGATTTGTTTGACTATAAATAGTGTTATTTTCTACTACTGGATAATAATATGTGATATGCATGAAAAGAGAAAGTAACTCTGTTTTCTATGTTTCAATGTATGCAGACATTGTGAAAATGTGCTCATCAACAATTCATATCATCTCATTGATGTATTGGTCTTCTAAATAGATCAGATACATTGGGATGAAGGGTCTAGAATTCCCAGTTAAATGTAGCATACAATAAATTAACTTACATTTGTAGTGATGTTACTGAGTTTTTTCTATATTCAGGTATCAAATCAAAACTAGTAAATATATTTTTTATTTTATAATAGTACTAAGAAGTTTTGACATAATAAATGATTTAATAGCAAAGAAGCATTTCAGTTTCAACAATGTTGGTGTTAAATGCAAATGTAGGGAATGCAGGAGTGTTATTGACCTAAGAAAGTGTAACTTCCAATGTACGGCATATAAGCATTAGTTTGGTGCTATTATTTAGTTTTCCACTTCTATTTTAATTTATTTTTACACTGTGTGGTATAAGACAATCCTAAATCCATGCCCCAAAAAATATAAAACAACAGTAAAAATGCTACAGTAAAAGCATAACATTCTGTGGTCTAGGTTTACTTTCAGGATTTCTTTACCTGAGTGTGAGATGGTACAAGACCCTTTCGTCCATAGACTCCAATCAGTGCACTCTTCTGCACAGAGATGTTGAATTTAAGGAAATGTGGCTGATCCATGCTGAGCTGAGAGCGCCAGAACATCCCTGGTGGGACGCTCTGAGCCACCCTCTTTCCGATGTCAACCTGTCCAGTATCAATGGAGCTGTTTTCGGGTTGAAGAATAACAGTCTTTCCTATAGTAACGGTAAGAAAAGACGGTGGGACAAAATCAGTCACATAAACCATTAAAATATCTAAACTGCAGTTATGGCTTTCATGCATTTTCTGTTGGGTTTTTCTTTGTTCTTGTTTTCTACAGTAATCTCAATTCCTTTATTAAGACAATACATATACAAGTAAAGGTTTCATTTATTTTACAGATTGTCTGGGCCCAAGCATGTTAGGATTAAAACCACTGTTTTCAAGCCCTGTTAACCAAAATAAATAAAGAGGACCATATATAATTATCTTTTTATAACACACTAACAGGCCAAATCTCCCATTGTGTCTTTGGTTCTTGTGGTTCATGAAGTGAGGCTTCATATCAGATAAGGTGGAAATGGAATCTGTCAGAAGCACTTAGAGCTACCTTGCCAGAACAGTAGCTGCAAATCAAAACCATTTGCTGAATGTTGTCCTTCAACCATTGCCTTATAGTGCCAAGATTCTGTGGGAGGTTATAGAGTATAAAATGTACTTACATGGATAACTGAGGTGTTCAACGTTTCATCACCTGAACAAATTTAGCTATTAAAGAAAAAATTGCATGAAGGTTTGCTAGACTCTGAATGTTTATAGAAGATATAGAGTGAGCTTTGCCTTGCCCCTCCTGTTCAGAGGCATTGTGGCGTGCCAACACATGTACTGTAGCTGTGACTATATCTGTTTGTGCTAAACCTCCTTTATTTGCATGCCTCAGTGTTGGGTGTGTAATGAGGCCATTGCCTGTCACTTCCGCTTCAGTCAAAGTGAGGCTCAGAAGCCAAGTTTACCTCTGGGGAGAATAATAGCTGGCTATTGATTGCCTTTAAACAGTCCAAAAGCTGCCTCATGCTATCTTAATTAGCAGTACTTATGAGGATTTAAATCTAGCCCAGTTTAAACAATTGAGCTTTTGCCTGGCCTATTCAACTCAATTAATGCTTTTGTGGCTATGCATTTTAAGCAGTCACACATTGCTTGGAGATTCATTTGGCTGCTTTATTGCAGTAAAGGTGAGCTGAGATGGCCTGCATGCTTGTTGATGAATACACAATAGCCCAAGATTATGATTAGGGACTACAGAGCTGTCTGAAGTGACTCAATTGGTTTTCATGAGGTGAAAGATCTCTAAAAATTTCACATGGCTAAGCTCGCGGAGGAAGCTGCAGGCCAACTTTTTTCCTATACCAGTTTATCCTCGGTTAATGTCATTAAAACTATGCTTAATTTAACTTGTTTGTACTCTGTTGCTTTAAAAAATCAATCAACTTATAAGACAGGGTTTACCTTAGTCCTGTATATATTTATTTTAGATGTAAGTGTTTCCAATTTTGAGCTGCAAGAATGACATATTGCTGGCTGATTACAGTGCCTATAAAATTATTCATACCTTTTAATGTTTTAGCCTATAACTTTCTATCAAAATGAACCATGGTCATCAAAATGTGGTTATTTTGAAAGTAAATTTGATAAGGAAATAAAAGTCTAATATCAACATGGGAACAAATTTCTACAATTTAACGATGGATAAAATCATTGCATAAATATCAACCTCCTTTAAATGAGGTTAGTATTTCAACAGAGGTGTAGCTAATTGGTGCTTGTAGTTTCACAATGACTGGAGTTAGATTAAGTATCTGCAGTGAGTGTGTCTTAAGTGATCGTAAATATTTGTAACATTATATTCTGTGTGTATGTATATATATATATATATATATATATATATACATATATATATATATATATATATATATATTTTTATTAATTTTTTTGCAATTTCTTCTTTGTAATAAAAAGCATATTATTTATCTTAATGGATTTTAAATAAAACTTTTTTGATTAATCTTAAACCCGTTGCTTTCCTGGCAGTATTTAGTCCATTCATTCCAAAAGCTTTACACCATATTTACCATTTTCTATAAAAGCTTAATTTGGTTTACTGATCTGTCAGAGAAACTTGGTAGAAACCATCTGATCCAAACCGTCCTCCCCAGATCAAAGACAGTTAGAAATGATTGGGGACCACAGTGGTTCATGTTTGCCATGACCTGGAAAGGTCTGAAACACCTGTGTCCACAGTGAAGCTAATTTTATACGCTCCTAAACCAACAACTTTATGCTTGACTGAAATTTGCAGCTGCCCCCAAGCACGAGTTAAATGCTCTGTAAAAGCACAGTTATGGTAAATGGAGAAAATTGTTAGTTTTGTTAGTCACAGTGACAACAATAATGCTCTGAGGATTCAAGATGAGGCTTTAAAACCTTAGGGCAACAGACAAGTAGTAAAGCATGGTGGTTTGAACATCATGCTATGGGGCTCTTATAGTGCAGGTGATCCTACATTACCCAAAGAGATGGAATAATTCCAGACCACTTTCGAAATGTGAAACGTCTTGCCAAAACAAAAGATAGGCAGTCAGATACATGTTGGATGATATTCAAAACAACCAAAAGTGAATTCAGAATGAATAAATGAGAATAAAAATAAAATTCTGGGAAGTCTTTAAACTCAAATACATTGAAAAACAGAGACGACACTTAAAAGAGAAAATATAATTTAGATTAACCTTATTAAATTGTCAAAATAATGTTATCTTATATTCATCAGAATTACAGTCCCTTGCTACAAAAATGATGTTTCTATTTATTTAACAAATCTTAAAGCGATACTACAAGTAGATTTTTTGTCCAGTAAATTTTATCTGCATTCACATTATTTTTAATCTGAATCTAAATGAAAATCATAACAATTTAAAACAAGGTTTTTTAATAGTTATAAGTATAGAATATTCGGTTGGTGAAACAAGAGTTGAAATACAACTCTAATGTTTGATAATTTGATGTAAAGAAGGACAAGGTCTTTTAAAACAATGTTCTATCTCAATACTTAAGGTTGATTATAAGCACATTTTTTATATGAGACTGCATTTAAAGTCACAAATATAATTATTAATACAGCTAAACAATTATGTCATATGATTCTATTACCAAATGGCATCTTTGTTGCATTTTATCCCTCTAAATAAAAGTGATAGGATTATGTCAGGATTATGAGATCTTTGTTGAAAATGGTGTTTTAAAGCTGTAATACATTGGAGCTCTAAGTTTTACTTACAATCAGACTATCTCAGGTCCATTTTTAAATACAAGAAGTAAAACAAGAAAATAAAAGGTTGAAAAAAAAGGAAACCATGAAAAATGTCTGAGCTACTATGCGCTTTTGTTATGTTTAGTCTAAGTCTGGAAAATATTACACTCATTGACAAATCTTTAGATTTTATAGGGCTTTGCTAGCCAGTATCAGAGGACATTCCAGATTCTAAAACATTCAAACCTTTCCTTTCTTTATATGCATTTCGTTATAAAAAGATTTATTGATAATCGAATTTTTATAATCTTGATAAGTAATTAGAGGAGGATTAATGGGAAATCATAAGTAACTATTTTTAAAATCCAAAATTAATTACGTCTTTGTTCAATTGTTCATTTGTTTTATTTTCTTTAGTTTTATAAGAGAACCCAAACCAGATACAGACAGAATCAATAATTAAACATTATAGAGACTTAGTTCATCTATGCTATATCAAATAAAATATATAGATTTTCGACTTTTGTAAAAAGGAACGTTTCTCCATTATAAATATGTCATGTATTGTGTGAATCCAAGTATTAACTGCTTCAGTTATTAACCACTTTTTGGATATTATTTATTCTTTAAAAACACAACCAAAGTAGGCTTAAATCCACCTTGTACAGATTCAAGTCCAGTCACTGTATCGCAGTGATGTTCTTTCAGGTTTTGGTCCTGTGCTGTTTCTGCAAGTCTACAACTCTGTTCATTATGTTTTGTTTTTTATAAAAAAACTTTTCCAGTGTCCAAGGAGACACCAGAAAAACCATAAAACTGAGATTTTTATAGGCATTTAATTTAGTTTTCATGCTCATACTGTGCAGTGCATCAAGAAAATGAAAGCAAACTGCACACCAGCGGCCACAACCTGGTATCAAATGGCTAGCATGTCGCTGTGCTCTGGCAACTAGCAGAGGTCACAATAGATGACAGCAAATCAGCTGTGCCAAATATTTTCAAAGAAGTAGAACTAAAGTCTGCTAAGGGAATCACAAAATGAGCAGCAAATCCACCTTATATTTAGTTTGTTTTTGCTTGGTGCACACAGTATCTTTAAAATAAAAAATGGTCACGTAAAAGTGTCTTGCCACAATATATGTTGTTTTTTAAGTAAGTCTATAAATTAAAAAGCTTCCTAAACAGGCTAAAAACAATAAATAAAAGACAAAAATCTGACAACAAACGTCTGCAGATATTTCATTGAATGTAAAATCCACTACATGTTTGAAGGAACAGAACGGTCCACAGCTCCAGAAGGGAGAACAAGGACTGCCATGGGGGTGTAGAAGCAGGTCAGAAACACTGCTGTGGCTGCTGCTTGTTTCTGATAACTTACAGCAGACTGGAAACCAGACGGGCTGCTCCGCTATCAGAGACAATTTTTGTGTCTTCTTGGGATCTTCAAGATACAACCCTGAAACTGTGTTTTAAATATAATGTTGGTCAATGTGTCCTATAAACAACATAGTACTTATTACCTTCATTTTTAAGGCAAAAGCTTTCAGGACTCAATGCTATTCTAGAAAATCCCAAGTAAGACAATGTATGAAGAGACTGAAGAGTGCGGTTAGGGTAGGTTATAATTCATAGTTAGTTACAGTTTGTGATAATAAAGTGGAGCATAATGTATGAATATGTTTGCAAGGCACTTCATTTCCATAAAGGTGCAATTCTGAAGTTAAAGATGAAAGATATCTTAACTCTGTATTTGCATGTTTCTGCTGGATCGCTGCAATGCTCCAACCCAGAACCAGACTTTCAAATAGCTGGAAGCGGTTCAGCTCAGTTCAGACTAGTAAATATTTAAAGTGTGTTTGGGTCTGCTTCAGGTTTTTAACCACTGAAAATATCCACACAGATGTCTTTCAAACACACGTGAGTGTGGAGGTTACCTGAGCGTTTAAGCTCTCTGCACATTTACAAATAAAAATTATTAAATACAATGTAGATTAGAAATATCTTCTATGAAAGTAAAAAATCATTTCTGTTTCAAGGGTTTGATGTAAATCAAAAGCTTTTGAAAGTTTAAGAAGTATAAACGTCAAAGTCCAAACCTCTCTAAGTTTTATTTATCTCTTTTAAATTGTTTTACATGAAATAAATTAAACCAATTCAAAACTGTAGATAGCAAACAGGATTCCAGACATCAGCAATGGCATTTTGTCTTTCTTGGTTATCAAATTTAACGCTTTGTCCTACATGGTTTTGGACACATTTGCCTCTTTCTTGAACTGAATTAAGATATGAAATGCTTTTCAAAGTCAGCAAAGGGTAGTGAACGCTTTTTATAAAGATGTCATGAAATTTTCCAATACAATTTATGCATTCATAAAGTATAACCGTGGTTTCATAACCACCTTCAAACTTTAAATAGGTAACGAAATGCCTTGGACGAATACAAAGTCAGGCAGTAAAAATTTACAGAAAACATCTTATGATTTTATTACAATCACTCTAAAGACACCTTAATCTAATATGAATTTTAGGTGTGTTGGCATAGAAGTGACTTAAATGTGACATATTTTGAAGAAGTTTAACCAAAGCAGACTGAGGAAAAACCGACTGGACTTAGAAGACACCCTTGAGGGACGCCACATTAAAGGGGAATTGAGAATGATGAAAAACAACTCCTGATAAGTACAGTATAAATAATTCACGGGGAGTTCCTTTAATGAAAGCACAATGGTGTAGTTTAAAAGTAAGATGCTATAAGACAAAGAGCTCAGTGCTCATAACGATCTAAAAACAGTCCCATAAATCTTTTATTAATGATAATTATTAAAACCTTTCAGAAGTGTTAAATTATTTGAGTTCTGAAAGAGGATGGAATATACTAGCGAGACCGTGTTCGTTTAATGTCAAAGCAGTGTCAGCCATAAGAAGGGTTATAAAATTCACAACCAAGCACAATGTCAAGGCAGCATGAAAACCTATTTTAGAGGGACATGACGTCATAGTGTCCAGTAGGACCAATGCAGGGACTTCTAATCACTTCAGCTGACACAGATTTTAAAAAAAGATGCCCGAAGTGATTGGAAATGTCAAAGAAAATGAGGGGAGAAGGGGGTCGTAGATAGGGGAGTCTTCGAGAGCTGACACTAACAATCTATGGCACAAAACCCTTCATGGTTTTCATTTATGTCTCCATTCAAGTGTGTCAGACAACAAGTCAAAGTTTGCTTTTGTTTGACACCCCTCTGAGTTTACGACATAAGAGAGGCAACCCTGAAAAAAACCCATATTATATATGTATATATATATATATATATATATATATATATATATATATATATATATATATATATATATATATATATATATATATATATATATATATATATATATATATATATTTATATAAAACCTAGTCTCAAAATGTTTATGTTTCCTAAAATGATATTAATGCAATAAAAAAAGAAGTATTTTAAACAGCAGAAATAATTGTTCAGGAGATGTCTGAGCTTTTTTTTCCTCACCATCAGCAGCCAGAGCTGTTACTATGGTCGACTGGGTGGGCCCTGCCTTTCCAACTCCCCCGTTTTCAAAAGCTGGCTGGTTTTCCAACTCCTGAAGCTGCCAGTTGAGACCAAAAAGGTGCATTGCTGTGAAAAACACAGACATAAAAGATACACAAATCACTGTGTGGGCTTTCAAGAAACAATAAGCAAAACGCTAATAGTTTCTAACCACCAATCAACCCACTTAGGGACAAAAGACCTGTGGGAGTGCGCAGTGCAGGCAGAGAACAGCCGCTGTTTAACACCAAACACTTGGCTCTGAATTCTGTTTTCTGCTGCCATATGGCCAATGGGTGGCTTTTGTGTAAACCTGGCAGTGACAAAGGCCGGACAAAGTAATTTTAATCGATATTGTGGCATGTTTCCTTGGGGAGTGCAGTTCATTAAGGCTCCAAAGTGTCAGCTACTGCATCAAAGAGAGCAGGAGCCCGAGTTTCTATCTTGACACAAAGCTTCCACCTTACACAAACCAGTGAGATAAGCTGTAAAAAACTAAAACTCTTGGAGTGTAATACTGCTACTTCTGTGTGATGGATTTTTTTTTTGGAAAGAATTTCAAGAAAGTGTAAGGAAAAGTACTGAGAGAGATGTTCACAGCAGGAGATGGAAGTGAGAAGGTTAGGAACTGCAACACTGCTCTCGTTGTCTTACATAACTAAAACGTGTCTGGCTTTCATTCAGACAACCTGCTTTATTGTCACAGAATTGGATGCAATCTAACTGCTCTTGTTGTTTTGGGAAAGTGAGGCGTTTCTGCGAGCACAGCGAGAGGGCTTTTCTCCTTCAAAGTCACCAGCCAAGGGAACATGCTGAGGAAGCATCTTGATTTCCAACCATTTGATCTGCAGGAGGAACTTTTCTCCAACACCCGTCACACGCTGGGAAGATGGATATCGACTGCAGCAAATGACATGAGAGGTGGATGCGGGGCCAGAGAAAATATCAAATGTGAAGGAGACCAAAAGGGAGATGGAAAACTGGTACGAACAGCGTGTCAATAGATACTTTGTCAAGAAACAGGGTGCGCGTGTGCTTTGTAAAAAGCCTCCTGATGAAAATACATGGCATCAGTGGAATAGGGAAGCACACAAGACGTGTCCTTGGTAGATCAGATGAACAGGTGTGGTGCAGCCTTGAGTTTCAGTTGGATTTGACATAAGAGCGATAATATTTAACCGCCTAGCATATTTAGTCCAAAGCGCTCGGCCTCAGAATCTATTTTAGTAGTCAATAAATACAACCAGAGAGAAGAAACGATTTCTGATTGTTTCATCAATAGTTGTACCAAGAATAACGCTTCTGAGACAGGCGCACGGAACAAAAAGGATCCCAACACATCGCCTTAAAGTGGGAGAAGAGCGTAAAGTGTGTTCACATTCTCTGTGTTTTTTGTGACTTTCAGAGTTCATTATATCTGTCAGTGGACTGAAACATTCAAAATAATGCAAGCAAACTTCACAAGGCTGGGTGTGGTCCAACCAACAAGTCCTTCTCAAAGTTAAACTGCTCACAATCTTGTGAATGAAGGAGGCGAGTAATGATATACTTTAGTAATTGTGAATTTCAGAATCCATTTTATAACCCAATAATTTAAATTACTCTGTGTTTATAATATTCTAATAAGGAAACTTTACCCTGAGCAGGACTCTTTATGGCAAATAATGAATTTTTATTGTGGAAAAGAACTGAATTATTCTGGTTGACTGGAATTTTACATGTAAGCACTGACACAATACAACTTTACTATTAATTCTTATTAAATTCCTATTACTTTCCTTCTAGAATGGCTTTTTAAATTCAAATTCCAGAAATTCCAGACTTATAAGGTCCCACACCAACAACTGTCCTTTTTTTCAAACTGTCCAACGTGAGATGTGGATCTCTGTAGCTCCTCCAGAGTTTCAACTGATGCTGGCCTGGCAGTTGGGATGAATGACCTATGTGAAGGACAGTTCGTGCTCTTTTATATCCTAATTAAGCTTTAAAAAATTAATGTGCTATTTTCTTTCCTCTTCTCAATTATCCACTCATAGTCATGTAAAATCTTATTAAATGAAAATACAATGAGATCTAAGATTACTACCCAACAGAACATAAAAAAGGTTTCAGAGTGACTCTTACACTGTTGTTGTTCATGCAATGAAAAGGGATCACTTGTACAAACAAAAAATTCCACAGTTGTACGAAGAATATGAGAAAAGATGAATGAAAACATTTAAAAATTCCAATAAAAACTCATAAATAAACATGAATGTTGGCATTGTTGGTTCTTGTCAGAGTTATTATGAAGGATTTTCTCTGTGAAAAACAAATAATTGAACTCAAATGAAATAAGCGAATGCATGAAAAGTGTGAATTTGCACAGAATGCAGCAATATCTGGTCTGAGACCAAACATCCTCAATACTGAATTATACACTTATTCCTTCCTATAATTTACAAACTTGCAAAGATCTCCCTGAGCATCCCTCCCCTGGTTATATTTGGTTGCATTTAATCTGTCAGCTTTGAAAAACCTGCACAGGTGGGACCTGCGGCTTGAGATAAATTACAGACAATCCCACCACCCACTGGACAAAAGCATTCAGGTCTGGGATCAACATGTTGGTGTCTCCTAATCGGATCTGAAAGCATCAGCTGAGGAGACAGAGCATGAGTGCAAAACAGAACCTCTGCCTAAAAAGAAAAAAATACACAAACTTCTGTAAAGAAAACATGACTGCACCAGCTAAAAGTAGGTTAGTTCATTCCTTTAAAAGAAAAAGTAGCAGGGATTTTCTTTGAAAATACCTTGAAGTGAAACAAGAAATGCGTTTGAGAATCAAACACAAAAATCAGGTTTATTAAGGGAGCTGCAGCAGGACAATTACTGCACTCAGACAAGGAGCTGTAGTTTTACAGGTTAAGTATTTCTAACAATTACATGTGCACATGTAATGCTCTTCTTTAACCTTTAAGTTGACTAAAACTGTCCTTCCTCTGGTTATATTACCTGCACCAAAGTGCTGTCTGCCTGACACTGCTGTCCCTACGGGCCAGGCAACCAGTATGTTTAAAATGAACATGACATTTAACCCAAAGAAACACAAGAATGAACAAATCAGGCTGGATTCAAGTTCACTTTCTACAAAAAAAAACACGTCGTGTTTTACTTTTTCCTTTTGGATCAGAAAATCACTTTAATGTAATAAGAAAAAAGGTTCTGTTCTCTGCACAGCTGTCTCATTGTATGAGAAACCCTCCATTAGAAAGGAAATTGTGTATCAGAGGCACAGCAGACCTCAGAGAGCCGTCCCCTCTTCTCTGCTCTCAGCACACTCCTACCTGGATCTCCACTTACCTCATCAACAAATTGCTTTGAGGTGAATAGCCCTCAATTTATAAATTTACATAAGTTATTTCTACACAACCTAGGCCAGCCCAATTAATATTTATAGGCCAGGAGCAGTTCTCCTCTAGAGTAAGGAGGTTGAAAAAGCAGGCCTCTAATCGCTAATGTCAAAATGTGCCCTGTGGAACATCAACGCCGGCAATGATGGAGAGATTGAATTGCTTGTTTGAGCTTTGACATCCATCCCGACTTTCCTGTGCAGAGGCAACAAATGTGTATTTCTTACCACAAAAACTAGCTCAAACTTTGTGTTCAAATCTCTTTTCATGATTAAAGCTCAAAGGTCGAGAACAAGTAGCGATAAACAAGTCCATTTTGTTAATTCTGTTTACAACTTCCAAGCAAAAGCATTGTTACTTGATGCCTACAAATGTGTATTTGTGACCCTACACTACTCTAATTATTGAATGTAAAGCATAATGAGTACTCAATGTTTTTCTAAGTTAATTACTTTTCATGCCTCAGCAAATGATGAGGCTTTGTTCACACAGAGGAATTATTTTGTTTTCATAAAAAGACACAGTATCTCACAAAAGTAAGTATATCTCTCACATGTCTGCTAAAAAAATAATTGTTTTATAGGATGAACTGAATACACTACACTTTGATATAATGTAATATGTTACAGCTTGTTTAACTTTTTCAATTTGCCCTTAAAATCAACACCTAGCTATAAATGTGTTAGCCAGCAGAAAGGCTGATAAACAATCACTATCACTGGGCCATCTGGCCACCGCTATGACACCCTGATGTCTAGAATAATAATAGTAAATAGTAGTTTACTAAATTTAGGTTGGGTGAGGGAGTCCATCAACATTTTCCATACACAATCACATATTATGGCAATGTTGCAGTTTTGCAATTTCTAATTTCATAACTCTCCTTTCAAAGCTATGGATCATCTCTTGCTGCTCCCGCTCCCCAGGACACAAAAACCCAGACCTCCTTGATCTCTCGAACTGTAAAAAAATGACCGTTAAGTAAATTTGTGTGTTAAAGCAACAAGAAGTTTCAGTTTTGGTTGATTTTGCCAGCCAGTTTGGACAAAAGCGGTAGTGTTTCGCCTGAAGGAAGACTGCATTTCCCATGAGCCCCAGTGCACAGTCATGAAATCCTGATCTCCTGGTCGCCTGCAGTTGGATTGAAGTACATTTCTGTTTCCAGTGTCTGTGTGAAGGATGAATAGTGATGAGGTGATGAATCTAATTGTATTGAAACAATGTCAGATGATGATGTTGAATATAAGAAACGGGGGAAGTGACGTATGCAGTAAAGCAGTCAGGAGATTTGTAGTTGTTTTGTGTGGCAGGGTTCCTGCGACCCTTTTTAAAGATTCTTAGTGACAGTTAAAGTGATACGGACCTCCTTGGGCCATGACAGAGGTGTCATACAACAGACTGTAAGTCTATGTATGATCACAAATGTTATGAGCATATTTTATGAAGATTGAAAAGTTAGTTAAAAATTAGCGATAGGTATGAACATGTTCATTAATGTCTGTCGTGTGTCTCTGTGTTGTTCTGTGATGTTGGAGTACAAATCTGCATCAGTCTCATTAAGATCTGAGTTTGTAGCTGTAAGTGTACAATTATTTATATTATTGTAACAAATATATGATTCACTTTTGTCTGGTCGTTGAATTATTATACCAAATATTAAGAACCTGAATATAAAAATGTTCTGCTTTATAATCTAAATTTAATTCCTACTCAGCTGTCTGCAGAGATCCTGCGTGGTGTGGCAAAAAAACTATGCGGTAGTCTATGTTTGAATTAAATTGCAATGTGGTGCAATCTGCCCTTCATATCAGCGTGATAATCTTTCTACCACAACTGACTCTTCATGCACTTTTTAGAGTGATGTGTTTTTGAAGCCAGAGGGACGACAACAAGAACTGGGAGCTCAACAGCTCTGGATTATGGAGCTAAACATTATTTTTTACTAGTAGCTCGCTGCTACAAATGCCCTCAGGGGATTCTTAGAAACAACCTCAATAACTCGGGGATGAGAAGTTGCTGCTCTCAAGACGGTCTGTCCATTATTGCAGGATGGATAAAATCCATTCTAGAAAGAAGTCCAAGGGATTCATTAATGATTGTGTGGCTAATGAAAAAAGGTTTATGTTTTCTTTGTTTAAAAAAAAATAGAAGTCCACCATCCAGTCTTGTGTTTAAAGAAACTCCATCCCCTGTTAACTCAGCTATATGGGCCATAATGTATGTTATATTACCTGAAAAATGATTAGCTCGAACCTTTGTAAGATAAAATTTTACACGTCAAATGATAGGCATTCAAATTTAAATGCGAGACAGAGGAGGAGGTCATCTTTCTCACATTTTCACACAATCAGTCCATGTTGATTCTGCTCTTACTCAGAGCGGCGGAGCTCAAATCGGTTCTGTGTTATCAGAACAATTGTTGAAATGGGAAAGACTCACCTCAGCAGGTTTGCCTCCCTCGAATTGCAGGAGCTGTTGCGCTCGATTAGACAGTCTACAAAATTAGATTACAGCTCTTCTCATGAAGGTTTTATTTCATTATTTTTAAATAAAAACACAAAGCAAGTAAGTTAGTGTTGCAGAAAACAACAAACAATGTCCATTTTGGCAAAAAACAAATGCAGCTGTGTATTTACTTATTTGTCTTGGAGCTTATTGTTTTAATAATGAGGCTGCGTGAGGCAGCCGTGGGGGAGTATTAAAATATGTGTGCACCTTGTCATTGTTTCAGTTATGGCACCAGGTGGTGAATTCAAGATACGAGAAGTTTAGGCAAATTAAACGAGGCTGAGAAAAAAGAAACAAACAAACAAACAAACAAACAAACAAAAAAGTACACTAAATTTGAATATCCCCAAATTAAATACGCAAAACAGTTTAAAAATTACAATAAAAGAAAATGAATTTTTGATTCCATAATACCAACTTGGACCCTCTAAAAAGAAGTAAAACTCTACAATCTATGTTACCTTTTTATGATACATTTAGATTTAGAAAAGTGTTAAAAGTAGTTAACTTAGTCTTTCTGATCCCCTAAAGTAAATTACATAAGCGGCACCCCTGCATTTTATCACTGCTAATATAATGGAAAATGATTCTCTGTACAAAAGCTCCATAATAAGTTTACATTATTAAAGAGATAACTGGATTTAGTTTAAGAACTCAATAATTTCTTAAGCATTATCCAAACTGACTCCACTCGAACTGCCCTGTGAGATTCAGCAGCTTGCTGACGTTAATGTCCGATATGTCGCACCGTATTCTGCAGCAGGTTTTTCTTCCTAAACATCTATGTTGGAAGCATGCTATCACTTGCGACTTGCGTAGTCTTGAATTTTTCACCTGAAACATGTATAAAATTGAATATAAAAACAGCTTTTTAGGAGTTTTTTTTTAAATGAAAACTTGCAAAAATAGTATTTTCGCAGGATCAGAAGCATTACTATTATCTGTGTGTGGACTGTAGATACTATAAGAAGTAATAGATTTTATTCTATGCTACTAATAATTATTGGGGGGTTGTTAGTATGATTTCATTTAGCTTTATTTGTGTTAATTTCCTTTATCTTCAAATGTGATGAAAAAAAACAAAAAAAAACAGAGTAGGTCCAATCAGGGAAACAATTTTTATGTAACATATTTGTCAAATTTCTACCTTATTGTTGCCGTTATCTAAAACCAAACATTTGACTGTAAATATTATTATTTTTTAAAATGTTCTAAGATTTACTGGACCACAGCTGGTTCTGTAACACAGTGTGGTTCTGCTTAGTTATACTTTAAAGCTGTTTCTTGCCGGCTGACTTTTAAAATATTTGCCAGTGACAGCTGAGTAAGACCTCTATGTGAATCATGACCTTTACAGTGATGGACTCGATTTGTATTGTATATAGATTGCCCACAGTCCAATCTTTAAGGACAATGTTGGTTCTGGTTGTATGGACATTTGGCTGAGGGTGCCAATCGACCCAGAATGGTTTTGCGTTTTAGGGAGTCAGATATTGACGGATTTTGCCTCCCTTATTTTTACGCTGCCAGCTGTTTAAATTTACCTGTTGTAGAAGTTCGGCGGGGTGATCAGTTTGCTGCCCAGCATCACCTTCTTCACCTTTAGATATTTCAGTGATAAAAAAGGAGAAAATACAAGATCTACTCTATGTTTGTGATTTTATGGACATGTAGGGAGGGAAGTGTCTCAACTTCTTACATTAATTATAATTAAAGGGAAAACTCTTGAGCTCAAAAGAGGAGCGACAGGGGGCATCAGCAAAAACAAGAAATCTAACTGAAATCTATCATGTTGTTTCATTTCATCTTTTGATCCTCAGTGTTTGATTCAGCATTAAGAATTTAGAAATAACCGAAGACTGCTGAAAAAGTTCGAAACAAGGTGGGAATGTTCAAAGTATCAAAAAGCTAGTAGTTAGGTTGTATCAAAAATGTACATACTTTGCTTAATTGATAAGGGTACATGAGAAGCTTATTAAAGCGAAATCCAGAACCTTTGTTTAACCATTTGAGCAACATTTATAATAAATCCACATAGTTTGCAGCAGCAGCCATTAAAACACCTTTTAAACAACTTTACAGGATTAGAGTGAGCCTAATTGTTAATAAAATCAAACCTGACTTGTATTGGCAATCACACAGGAGAATGACTGACAGTACCTGTGTGTGTTTTTCATATAAAACATTAATAAACGTTATTGTAAAAGCATTCTAAAACAGAGAATATTGGCAGATATACACAATTGGATATGTTAATGTAATTGGAGCACTTAAGTGTATATACTGTACTTGTCTGAGTTATGGGGGGACCCATAATATTGTATAATTGAAACCCTAAAAAAACAAAAACAAGTTTGTAGAGATATCTGAGATTGTTAGGATTAAAAATGTTGTGAATTAATATATATATAGCAGAGCAGTTTAAAACAATACTCAAATAAATTGGATGTCATTGTAGTGAACTGAGCATATTAGTCGTTACACGTTATATCACTGTGAACCACACAAAGTAAAAATCCACTTAAGTCAATGAAGGGATTATAAATATCGATACTGATATAACACATTTATGGCCTCTTCTCCAAGGGAGCATTTCCCCTCTCTGTTCAGCCATAAACACTGGTTATATAGGATCTCTCCAACATTGCTATATTTCTCTTTATACAACAGTGTCACATTTCCTCTGCCTCCAAGCTGGGTGAATACTTATATATCCGGTCAGGCAGAAAGCCACAGTGGAAGGATTAAGGGCTTGGATGACAAGGGAGGGCAGGAGGGAAGATGAATCTGTAACAGGTTTATTGCTGTGGTCAAGATTCCAAAGGTTACCAAGAAGTCAGCTTTGACATGTGCTGTAAAAACAGAAAAAAAGGGAAAAGCTTTCTTGTAAGAAATAATGCCCCAAGGAGAGGAGTGGAGGGAGAGTATCTTATCCTGCTGACTGAGATAAAAGTGTTTCCTGTTTCACAGAACAGGACGGTTTTATTTCTTGTACAACAAAGGTTGTGAGGACCGATCTCTTCTTTACGTTTGATGTTCTTGCAAGTACTTCTCCTTTTCATACAAATCTACTGTAGTTCCAGAACCTTACGAAAAAAATCCTATTTGAACTTCAGTGACGCCGTTTTAATGTAAACTCTTGTGGACGTAAACACCTCATTGTTGTGTGAGACGCCTGATCACAAGCACTGAGGTGATGCACGGCTTCCTGTCAAAAGGAAAAGCAACAAAAAATGTTTCCCCTTTTTTTATTTCTGGATGTAGAGATGCATTGTCTGCATATCTGACTGAAGTTTTGGTCAGATAGAGTCCACTGAATCCTATCGGGACATCTGCAATTGCTGCAGAACAGAACCGGCGGTGGAGACGGGATGCCATCTCCATTCATTCCCAGCGGCATGTCAATCATTTGTTCCATTTGACCGGAAGACAATTGTTCAATGCCAGAGTAGAAAATATTCCCCCACCTAAATCTGTAATTCAGTGCATGTGGCACAAAAAGATATACGGGTTGCATAAACTCATGTGACAGGTAGAACAGCACCTCGTCATCAGCTCCTCTAAAACTCTGAGGTGAAGCTGACCGTGTTTGGCTTTTTGTTGATTCTTCCAAATAAACAGATTTGAAACAGTCGACTGAGTTGTGATGGTGAAAAACGGCGCTTAGCAGGAGTGTTTTCATGAACGGATACAGTAACTGTACTTACAAAGCCTTTAAAGGCAAATTTTACCCTGGTGTATTTTGCAACTGCAAAACAAATCTGTCATCTGTAAGCAAAATCAGTACAGTTGAAGATTATTTATAGTAAAAACCCTCAGACTGTTTGAGAATTTAACACATGTGTATATTAAAAAAAAATATGATGTCAAAAAAGACAATTTTCCATTAGGAAAAGCCAAAATGTATGAATTTAGAACTATAGAACAGTAAAAAATGCTGATCTTTATCAGTTTCGTGTGGCGAGTTTGTTCCTGTAAACAGGAAAACAGCCTGGACCCACTACTTACATGCAAATATCCATATGAGTATCTCATTAATTTGCAAATTAAACCTTAGAGGACTTATGTCACTTTTGTCACTGATGTATGACTGTATATTCCCCCAAAATAGTACAGTACTCATAGATATTTTTGAACCTATAAGACCCTTTGACATGAGGGAATATTAAAGTTTTGTATGTCAAATTAACCTTCAATTTTTTTTTGTTTTGTTTTTTGGCAGAAAGATATTCCTTCATTAAAGTGACGCATTTTTCCCTGCGCACATTCAGAGCCACGGAAACACAAATAAATGTATTATTTCCTGTTATCAAATTGTATGTATATTTTACAGTTACATTAGGTACTTGAAGTTATTCTGCAAATGGATACACACAGAAACTTATATTCAATCAATTTAGCAAATATATTGGTAGTAATTGAGGTTGTCCTTGAACCAATATTGGGAAAATGTATTCTATTCCAATATCCAACTCCAGTAAATATATAAATCCCAACCCTTCAGTCACTGTCACAGCTGTTCAACATTCATTTTAAGAAATCCAATAATTCCTGGTCCATATTTTTAACCTTCCAGGACACTGATGTCAACTGAAACCGTCAAGTAGACAATAATTCATAGAGGAGCATGGTGACTCTGGAGGAGATGCAGAAATTAACATCTTAGGTGGGACAATGTTTCCATAGGACAGCGACCAGCCAAGAAATCTTCACATTTGGTGTTTTTTGAAAGACTAGCAAAAAGAAAGCTCTCGCTGAAGGAAGCTAAGGCTTGGTCAGAGTTCAAACCAAAATTAAACTAAGAATCTGTAGTGAGATTTGCAAATTAATGTGTACAGATGGTCATAACAACATAAAATTAAAAGGGAGTAAATTCGGTGTACATTAATCTTTTCAGAAATGTCTTTGTACAAATAGGATTATAAAGCTTTATAACAGCTTTGACATATGCCATAAAAACAGAGAAAAAAAGGGAAAAGCTTTCTTGTAAGACATAATGCCCCAAGGAGAAGAGTACTTTACAGCTATGCACAATTTGATCTATATCGCATAAAGTCCTCAAGAAATACATTCATATTTTATATTTTAAGGTAAAAAAAAAAAATGAAACACATATTCAAAGGATCTATATACTTTTGCAAGACTCTGTAAAAGCTTCACACTCATTTAAAGTTTTTGGTGGAGGTAGGTCATCCTTAAAGTTACCTCCTTTTAAAGCTGTTTTAATAGCTGTCATATTTTTCCAGGCAAATACATTTCCTGAAACTTTTCCATGCGTGCAGTGCAACCAAAATTCAACTCTTGCCAAACGTTACAGCAGCTTTAATCTCCTCTGAGCCTTACCTATGCAGTAGCAGAGAATGATGGAGAGCACTACAGCTACGGCCACGGCGATAAGGGCAGTGCATTTCCACGAACAGTGTTTGGGTGACTTCTTGAATTTGAAAGCCCCCCTCGACAGAGTGTTTCTGGGCAAAGGGCGTGCAGGCGTGGAGTAAACGGTTCCTGTTGCCATTGTGTATCCAGGGGCTGTGGCGCCGAAGAATGGTGTGGTTCCAGTTTCTGTTTTAAACAGAAAGTGCCTGCAAAAACAAAAAAGGAAAATGACCCCTTTAAAAAGTTATACATCAATTTAAACTGCTAAAATCTAAATAAAACCAATTCAATAAAAAAAAAAATCTCTTCAGAAAAGTTTTGTTATAATCTAAAACCCATGTCCTATCCTGACACTAAAAAAGGTGACCCCAAAGCACCTCATAAAAACAATAATCTCACATTTGCCCTTTTACAACTAGGCCTTTGCTAATAGCCCATTATACCTGGGGTAATTAAAAGGGTTTAATCAAATACACCACAGAGTGATCGTCTTATTAACATTTAAACCCCACGTGAAAAGCTCTTAAGTAAATGAATTAAGTCTTGTTGCTACACTTGCCACTACTTAGAGATTAATACCCAAATGCCTTCCGGCTTATGGGAACAGCCAGGGAAATTGAACAAAATGACCACGGTTTGCAAACATTATACCAGTCAGCCGCTGTTTTTATACTGCATTAGTCATTATTATTAAGCAAGATTTTAAAGAAATGTACAATTCCACACTTATTTTTTGCATTTGTTTTTATAACTCAAGTAATTACTAGCTCCAGACAAAAGTTTTAAATAAATCCCCAACTGTTCTGTTGTGTGTTTAATTAAATTTTAAAACAAAGACCAAAACAGAGTTTATCGTCTAAAATGAAATAATCCAAAAGTAAAAACTAACAATCCAAAGAACTGAACACCTTCTTTAGGATAATACAAATCTTAAATAAAATCGCAAATGAAGTGTTTGTGTTCACTTCACTTCACTTCTCATGCTCTCTTGCACACATTCTTAAAAAGGTCACAAATTTGTACTTAAACAATCACATAAAAATAAAAACAATTATTTAAATAAAGTGTATTAGAATACATATAACAATTCTTCTTACTCTCTCAAAATAAACAGACTTAACCTCTTTTTTCATGACTGTTGGGATGAATTAAATAACCCAAAATAATGAGACATTTTTTGATGCTTGTGTTACAATTTACTAAATTCAGCTTATTTTTTTGTTTGTGTTGGAATTTCACATTTAAACTTTCCGACCCCCTGGTTAAACAATTTTGGCATTCTTAGTTTGGGCACCTGCTGTAACTGTGTCAGTTTTGTGAACTACTTTCCACTCACTTATCTTTATAGATCCATTCACTAATTTTTCACGGGACTGTGATCTGACTTTGCGCCACTATAACAAACAAGCTTTTATTTCCAAATAATCCCATCTATTCTGTAAACTGTCCCAATCTCTCCTGCATCAAGGCACACACACAACATGAGGCTGCACTGGTGTAATTTGTAGTTAGTGTCTTTGACCACAGAACATAAGGTAAAAATACAAATATTTCCCAATGTGAATCTGGACTTCCTGTTGCATTTAAAGTTTTGAAGTCTTCCTTCCTGAGCAGCCTTCCAGCCCATGTTGGTACAAGACTAGTTATACTGTGAATAATAAAACTCTGTATCTGAGTAACTGCAGCACATTAACTCAAAATGTTGCTTTTGTTCCTGTTTATTTTGGACAAAAAGCACAAATACTTGATACTGCTAGAGATTTCCCTTCTGTTTTTACCGGTGGAGGAAGCAATGTGTGTGGGTGTTGTCCTAGAGAATACAGACAAGAGTCCTGTAAGAACTTCTCAAAGTCCTGACATTAGGATCTGGGTTTCCTCAGTCCTTAAAAAAGCACAGCAACCATGGTAATCTAATTTAAAAATATTGAAAGGTAATAAAAAAACTTGTTTTATTTATTTATTTATTTATTTTTTCTTAGATAAATTAATTATAAACTTTGTACTACTAACCAACTGATATAAAAATAATGTAAAATTTTTGTCAAATTGTGACATTTTATGTAGTATTTGTAAAAGTATGGTTTTAAAAATTGGTGACTGAAGGGTTTTATGTCGTGTAGAGATCTCAAGAGGAAACGTTGCCAGGGTAACTGTAAATTCAAACACACCAATATACTGATAAACCCGTGCCTCTTTTGTAAAGGCTGTGATTCTTTACTAAAGAGCTTGAAATCTTGCAAACTAAGTGGAAAATCTAAAGAAGCAGGCTGCAAATTCGTGTAGTTCCACTTAATAATTAGAAGTGCTCTGAAAAAAAGGATTTCTTCATTAAGTTTCGCACTTCTTGGGTTGTTTTTACTCACCATGAGATGATGCTCACATTTCATTGCCGTGGCTGATTTTTCATCTACTGTTCGTCTACTGTGAGGATATCTCTGAGGTAAGATATGCTCCGATCAATTCTCGACTAAAAGAACAAATGTCAGATGAGCTCTTGAGTGGCCCTGACTGACACGTGCCGTTAGGATCAGACAGGGATTCCATTTAAAGGTTATGGTGCCACACAGATGGAATGACAATGCGGCCACCACCTGCAACCAGGAAAACTTCTAATCACTCATTCTAGAACAATATGTACTGTATTTGTGGCGGCAAACTCCGTAATATGAAGTTCAGTTTGAAATTAAGTCAAAACCCACACAACGGCGGTGGCAGCGGCGGGCGTGTAGTCAGACGCAGAGGCAAATAGACCCTGGCGTCTGGGGAGTTAAGTGTAGGCAGATGCAATCTGATAAGGTAGAAGAATCTGTACTCTATCTGAGGAAGGTGAATACCTAATGCATTCTGGGTAGATAGTGTGGAAACAGTGTTACCTGCAAATAGATTCAGTGAAATCTGTGCACAATCTTATTTAAGCAATGCTATGAATATATTATTCTCTCATGGCCCCCAATTCTAAGGCATCTGAACTTGAGAAAACGGAAACAAAACCTTAACAATACCATTATACATCATGTGCCCTTCAATAATATTCATACCAGCTGAGTTTAGATTTTCCACAACTGTTGTGACATACTTTATAGTTTTTATTTACATTTTAGCAATTAATAGTTTAGTTTTAATTGAGAAGCAGGAAAAAAATGGTTTTCCTCTGGATTTTTTTCTCACTAATTTAAATCTAAAAGTATCAAAGACAGATGCACAATGCAATCAAATCAATGTCTCTGTTAGCTTTTCACATTTACAGACTGAAATATCTTAATGGCTGTTAAAGGTGAATCTATCCTATTTTTTTCTTTTTACCGTAAGTTTCTGACAAGTTTTCTGTCAGGATAGTTTCTCATCCAGCTCCATCTATGATCATTTTCACTGAAGCTGGAGCATTTCATCATCCTCCATTGTATTTGAATGTTGGCCTAAAGGTTGGATTTTGGTCTCCCTGACCAGAGGACCTTCTTCCACATTTTAGCAAACTGTTAACGGGACCAATTGTGTTTTGTTTTTTTTATTTTTATTTTTTTACCGTCATTTCTTCATAAAAGCCAGAGATGCCCAGTGTTTATAATCAGTCTCCCCAAACCGCCCCCACCACCACCACCACAAACAAAAAAGATAAGGTCTACAGTGTTAGGTTAGGCTTTGGGTTCGCTTTGTTATTAATATTTTCCTTTCTAGTTTATATGAGCTACAATGTTTTAGAAAGGTTTAGGTGTGATTAAATAAACAGAGCTTTGTGGAAAAACTTACGTTTAAATATTTTTTTAATATCTAAAGGTTTGCCATAACTTTCTCCCTGACCTGTCTACAGCATTCAATGGTCTTTTTAATGCTAGTAGATCACTACAGTCTTAGAGCAGTCCTTACAGAAACATAAAGTTTACATTTATACTCAGATTTAATTCCAGGTATACCATCCTTATTTAATATTTCTCTTTTCCACAAGCAGCTCTACAGTTTAGCTCGACTTGGCTTAACTCTGCTCTGTACAGTGTGGGTAGTTTTCCATTACACCTGAATAACACCTGTAGTGGGTGATGCTGTCATATCATAAAGATGTTTGAAAAGAGTATGAAAAGGCTTTGTGGTGTATTTGTATTGACATAGCAATGGACATTATCAAATATACGTATGTTCAGCATTCTAATGGTGCAAAGAATACCAAAGTGTAAGAACAAACATTGGCTCTACCCAACTACACCCACCATCATTCTTCGACATCACGTTTTCAGCCCAACTATGCACGCTTTGAACAAAAAAGCAGTTATCACATAGCCATTAGTAGTAGAAAACCGTTATATCAGCCCTGATTCAAGCTAGTTGAGCTAATGTATGCTCTAGACTAGATGGAAGTAGAAAAGGCAAAAATTAAGGACTTCTGGTAGAGATTAGTTGCACAGAATGTTTAAGGAGTATTGAATACAACTGCGCTAACATTTGCATGCTGCCCCTTTTCTAATAGAACGTCCTGAAATCAATTTATTATGTGCCTACTTAACAATAATCACCATCTTTTTCCTACAATAAACCCTAAAAAACGGCAATAAAGTTTGTAGTTTCAACATGATAAAACAATGAACAATGTAGAGCATATGAACTATTCTGCAAGGCTATGTAAAATACTAGAACACGAACCAGACTTGGGAAAAAAAAAAAAAAAACTGTATTCATAATATATGTACTGGTGAAAATGACTCCTGGGTGTTCATTCCAGGACACCAGTGAATGAAACAAAATCTTTATGCTCCAGCATCTGAGACAAATTCCTTCTTCCGACATTTATTACACTTGACATTTAAAGTAATTCCCATGTTGATGGCTTTCATTTTACCCCCTCTGTCTTTTCTTTCTTAAATGCAGACTGAAGGGGTCTAAAGATAAACTCCTGTTGGACATGATTAACAAACAGCAGACCAGTGTAAATGTCTTCTGCTATAGACACTGGATGACCGGCTGTAATTGATTCCAGTCAGTGTGATGCAACATGGCACATTACTATGCTAATCCAGCCAGTGGTGTGTTGTGAGCACAAGAGAGGGGGGAGGTACAGAGACAATCAGGAGAGTGTGAGACTCAGAATGAATGCCTGAGTGTCGGTGAGATGGCGGCATGTTGGTGTGCACGCCTGTCTGTCCCATTGAGGAGCCTGAAACACAAAGGCGGCAGCCGGCCTGCTCTCCTCTGCACTCACCACATTGCTTGTCATCATGATGACATTTAAAAACATGCTGAAAGAGGACAAAAGACTAAACAGGGAGTGGGTGGATATGTCCATGGCTAAGCTCCAGCTGTAGGGGCGAGAGAGCACATAAGAAACAATAAGCATGGAGCGCTTCAGAATGTGTAATCTGCATGTTTACCACCACTCTGTGTTAGCCCTAGAAATCCAAGGTGAGAGCTGGAATCATTAGGTTGCTTAAAATATGGCCTAAAAATGACCAAAAACTAAATTTGACATTGCAATGACTTGTTTTCACACTTGCTGTCGCTGTGGTCCTCCCATCAAAGCACCACCTGCCCTGTTGACAGGGGGTCTGCTGGCAAGTGCTATGATGCTAGATCTGCACCGTGCGATTGCATTTCAGTGTCATCCTGCCCAAGGAAAGCAACAGGTGGCCACCTTGGATAACTCCTGCAGAGTGCTAATATTATTTGCTTGTAGGTTTTAATCATTTTTCCAGTTTTCCTAAGTCTGATTGTGTTTGACATGGCAACAGTTTAGATGCTATGTACATACAATAATTGGGCACATCATTAAGATGGGTCCCCATCCTGTGCTGCAGACTGGTTAGTCTGTGCAGCTTAAAGTCTCTAAGAAGTAAAATGCAATTATAAACTTCTTCTTATATATGGCTAATAAAAACATGATTTATTTGTGATGTATTAGAAATAAATTTTGAGTGTTTCTTCATAAGTACAAGAAAGAGAAATTAACCAGCCAAGTTTGTTCATGTATTCAATTCATCAAGATTTGCTAAAAAAAAACAATAACACAATAAATTAAAACAATAGAACTAAGTTACTACCTTGTAGTAGGTAACTTTACAATAAGGAACAAATTAACTGTTTTAAATATTTCAAATGCATTGATAAAGTAAAGTATGTGCTTCAAATCTTCCTAAAATATGCTAATTGTACATAGAACAGTGAAAGTTAATGCATAATATGCTGATAATTTTTAAATTGTTTATGACTAATACACAAGAATCAAATTTTCAATTCTTACCCATGGTGATAGGCCATGTTTAACTGTCATATAACAATGGTAAAATGACAATGGGTTGGGTTTATTTGGATTGCTAAACTGGAAAGCCATCTGACTTTCGTGCTTGGGGCCTGAGTTCATATCCAGGCAAGGATATACACCAACAGCATCCAGTGTGGGTCCTTAGACAAGACACTTGGTGCAACTGCCTACTTTGTAAGTCGCTTTGGACAAAAGCGTCTGCTATGCAAATAAACAATAGATAACAATACTTAAAAAATGCATCGGTCTGCAGAAAATAAATGCATTTGATGGGGAAAGGGTGTTGGGCAAAAACACTTTAAAATAGAGGAGTTGTTCCACCTTCTTCTCATAAACTGGACGGGTCTTTTGGTATCAGGCAGTCAGATGTTAGCCAGATCCTGTTTGAGTGTTCATTGTGTACACTTCCATGTCAAGCATGTCACAAAGAACTGATATTTTGCTACTTCTCAATCCCTCTCAAATCCCAACAGTTGCCTGTTTGTCTAAAACATTTTTTGTCTAACACTTAAAACTTTGGTGACAAAAAGTTAAATGTATACCCCAATAGAGTCCTGATGACAAAAAAATGACAAAAATACAATCAATGCTATTCTTTATACATCAGTGGCCATGATGTTATACCTCATGAGAGTGTTTTTA
Source organism: Orestias chungarensis (assembly GCA_032876305.1). Classification (NCBI taxonomy): domain Eukaryota; kingdom Metazoa; phylum Chordata; class Actinopteri; order Cyprinodontiformes; family Cyprinodontidae; genus Orestias; species Orestias chungarensis. The sequence continues at coordinate 3,413,672 of JAVLVB010000408.1, read as the reverse complement.
ATCTGCCGGGTCTAAACCTAGCACAATTATTTTGGTTTATGTGAATAATTTATATTTACCCACAATGACAGTTAAAAACTCTCTACAATGTCTCAAATTGCAGATAAAGAAGATAAATCTTTAGACGTTGTGCAGCCTTAACAACAGCAGCAACAGTTTATAAAGTTGACAGAAATAGACAGAAAACATGGCACAACTCTGAAATGCCGGAGATGTGTTTGTTTGGCACTAAAGATGCTGGCAAAAATAAATCAGAAGGCAAACACGCGAGAAAAAGATAAAAAAAAATACATCTTGAGGATTACTACTTTGTCTACACTTTCATCCACATTGGCTGGTAACCAGCAAACACTTTGAGCTCCTCTCAGCTCCCCTGGGCCTGCGGGCCTGCATCTCACACATGACTAATCAGTCCTGGTGCAATCATGACACAGTGACTGGACAAGCAGGGCAAAAAAAAAAAAAAAAAGTTCAATCCCCCCCCAACGATGTGGAGCGTGTCTGAGTCATGATTAACATGTGCGCACCACACATACGCACAGACACGGAGCAAATCCCACCTACTTGAATTACCACTCCCATTCTTTCTCACCCGCGAGAACAATTCCAGCACATTCCCCATCAGGAAAATTAACTGTCTGTGGGACACTGTGGCACGCGACGATTTAAAGCTCAGACATAATTTCATTTCCAGGACTCCCCTGACACAAGCATCCAACGAGGATTGACAGTACATTTATAACAGGAGCGTTCAGCTCACAAGGCCTTCAAGAACTGATTCTGAAATATCATAACAACGGCCATATTTGAATCTATTTGAATTTAAGAGCAGGAGATGTTGAAGTGGGCTCCAAAGGACATTCAAATGCAGCCGCTTTAGCATACCTGAATTCTTTCAATGCAGCTCATACACTCTTTTGCTTCTCCCTTACAAGATAATGGTATTAAAAATGCAAAGTTCACCCCCACTTGTATAAACTATTTAAAAACAAAGGATTAAGTATTGCTGGAGAATAATTGCCCCATATGTGTGAATCTCCAGGGAGACAGACAAAGGCATTGCACTTCATTATACAAAGAAATTCTAATATCTAATTGAAAACATCACAAAAAACGATTTTGGTGAAGCTGCATGAGACCTGCTGCCTAAATTAAAAGTGCCTCTTCCTTCTTTTTACATCTGAATGTCTCTGCAGCGCTTGAGAATATCAAGCAGACTAAAAGTTCGGCTTGATGGTGCTTCTCAGACTCACTAGTTTTAAATAAAGTAAAACTTAACTTAGATTAATTTCATGAATCTATTTCAAGAATATATTAGAAAATAGATCAAGACATTGGGATAAAACAAATGTATCTATTAAAGGTGAAGCCTATTTGGACAACATTACTCTGTAGTTACTCGTAGCTGTGAATTAAGTGCATATCTTTATTATTTATTCATTTTTGACAATTTTAAAGCTGCTTTTTAGCACCTGATATGAAAGGGAATTTAATTTTGACAAATAGCAAAAAAAGAAATAAGGACATTAATCATTTCTCGCCGGCTAACTGTTAACTCATCTGTGCTTAAAATGATAATCTGGACATATTGATTCACACCTATTCCATATAATTATGTGCAATCACAAATTACTGCTTAGATGTAATACTTGTTTTTCTGCATGTTTATTTTTTTAAACTTTTCCTGAAGTATTCTCTAGCTCTATCCCTTGAGAGGAAATAATCAAATCCTACTTCTGTAAGAAAACAGCTTTGATTAGTGACTTCAGTCAATCACCATAAAATAATGACCAGTGCTTACACAGTGCAGCATTTCTCACTTATTGAAAGAACAGTAAGAGCTAGCTGGTACTGAGTCAAATTAGCAGACTTGGGCTTTGAAGACCAACTCTTCTAGGCGAGGTAACTTGCACATATTTCATTACTGCTAATTGCTGTAAAAGTAGTTAAAGCTGTCAAATGAGTGTTTTATTTTCAAAGGGGTCGTCATATCACAGGCAATATATTAGGCAAGATCATAACATTGTGATTCATTCTTGACACTTTTTTAATCGAATCCCTTGTACGGAATAATTTATCGCGTGTGCATATGAGCAGGTCTGCAGAGCTGCATGAGAAACAAAGTCTGTGTCACTCTTGGAGACCGAAATGAAAATCAACTCCCCAAGGTACCTGCATCTATCCTGCACACACAGATGCTGATGCCTGGACTTTGCTGCCCCAAACCCCCCGAGGGCAGCCTAATGAGTACATTCTTGAGCTTCTGTTTACATTTACCAACCCGGTGGTTTTCATGACATCTGTAATTATGTTCTGAAACGGGTCTTCCCTTTTGGCCCCGTTGGTTCGCAGCAGCCCTCGGTTCCCACCCACTGACAAGTACTTTATTTAGAGTCCACCACGGTGAGAGTGATTTATGCCTCGGCTGATGATAGGTGTGTACATATTGTTTTGTCGATACGGCTGAGACAGCTCAAGGTCATTGCATGGTTAGTATTCAATCACGGCACCTTCCTGGAAAAGCAAAACTGTCACCGCACATCGCAGCTGATTCCATCAGATCATGAGAAGTTTTTCTTCAAGCTCCTAAAGTCAAAGTTTGCAATCAGGTGAGTCCCTGAGAGGATGCCTGGAACTTGGCAGGGAAGCTCAGGGCTGTAGCACATCAAGTCAAGGCTATTTCTTAGTCAGAGGGCGGTGCACTGCTCTTCATTAGCCAGGATATTTTAGGGATGCTGAATAGGATTGATATATCTACTATTGCAAACGGAACAACTTGGCAGAGACACTAAATAGAATCTTGCACAGCAGATTGTGATATAAGACAAAATCCGCTTACCTAGATTCTCGTTAATCTATAGACTCTTTGATTTCAACTGGCAATCTCTCCCCGCTGTTCACATATTTCACACTAATCATGAACTTTCCTTCACACTGTGAGCTGGTCTTATATCTAGTAATCAGCCCTTAAGTGCAGGTGATTACAAAAAGAAGAAAAATCAGTGAACACTGAGGCAATTAATCAAACACAGCAGGAGCCATAATATGTCATGCCCAATTTGTGGCATAATAGTTTAAGTTGATGAGAACTGCTCTTTAAAATTGGCTTAAAAATAAGCCATCCCTAAATATTTTTAATCCCAAAGTGATTTATCATTTCAGTGCCCCCTCTGGTTTGGAGAAATGACACTAAAACATTAATAAAATCATCAGCTGTAAAGCTTGAGTGTTTCTTTTTGTTTCACAACCAAGCAGTTGAAAGCTTCCGCTCCTTTTAATAGAATTTGAGCCTATTTGGCACAAACTAATGGAAAGGCTTTTAATACAAGAACCATTCAGTAGTGTGCTGCAATTTCTGAAATAATTTTTATTGGTCCTGTTGATAAAACATAACACACAAGCCATCAGCTTAAGTGTGGCTAAAACAGTTATTATTCTAGTTCAACGTTATTTACAGCAAATTGATTTTATGAAGCTCTATATCAGCCCGAACCATTGCAGATCTGCTAAAAACACCTTTGCTTTTTATGCAGTGGGTTACAGTGCCTTTTAAAGGTACTATTAACCAATCACATTATATTCAAAAGCCACAAATGACATAATAATTTTATGTTTACCAACTCAAACAAGCACACAAAAAAAGGAAGAAATAAGTATTCAGTTATATTTAAAAGGATAGAATATGCATATTCATATTTAAATTACCTTGTGAGATTATTTTAAAGAAATCTAACTGCTAATTTTAATAGTTTAATGACTAAATAAAGATTAATATGCCCATATATGGACAGTGGACACCATCGCTCCAGAATCTGCCATCTCTGGTATTCTTGATTTCCAGTCTTTAGCTCCTGCTTTGCAAATTGCAATTTAAACACAACAGAGAAGCTTTGTTAATATTTATAAGAAAATGTGAAAATGTTTATAAAAATGATTTTGAGTTTTTTTCCACAGAAAAAAAGATTACTCTATGTTTCTGTCCTCATCCTCCTTGTGTGATGTTTCAAACCTCATCATATTTGATGTAACCTATCTGGGAGCATTCCTAAAAATTATCTAAAATATAATTTGACTAGCAATGGATAGCCTTTAAAACCTCTAATAGGTTTTGCACTGGACTATACTCACAATATTCTGGCTACCAATGTTTTTCCCCTCAGCTCTAGCCTGCTTTTCTGTTAACACTGAATAAAAGCATCCACACAGCATGATGCTGCCATCAACATGTTTAAACAGGTGGATGATTTAATTAGTGTGATGTAATTAGCTAATTTTCCTTTATAAAACCAATCTTTACACATCCGGCTACTTAAAACAAACCTCAATCAAAACATAAAAGCCACACTTGTGGCAAGCCAACTCATTCTTACTGGTGCTGCGCAGTTACTGTGGGGTTTATTTACACTGCACCAGTATTCTAGGATAATTGGTAACCCTGCATGTTATTTAGGGGACAGTTTTTAATATATGTATTTAAGAAAATAGTAAAAAAACTCATCATTATCCTTTCACATCTTGATTTCTAAGGTTGTAACATGACAAAATAACTAAAAAGTGTGGTGGGTAATCATTTTTGTCCAAGTTGCACTTTCTACATTTAACTACGTCTGAGCTTAGCTCAAATGCTGCAAAACAGTCCATGCATAGTAACTCTACAAGTACAAAATGATGAGCATAAATCATGAATGACTTATTTACAGCAGTTTATTTTACTTCGGCTGAGAGAGAGACATGAAAAATTCCTCCAATCTGATAAAGTTGGCACACTGGCTGTATATTATGAGCTGTCACTAGATGAAAACTAAAGAGAAGAGTTTATGGATGCAAAAACAGAAAACAAATACACCAAATGATGTTAGACAGAAGTGTGAGAAAAATAGATCTTATTTTAAAGGAAGCTTTGCTTTGCGTAGGAAAGTTGTCATACAGAAGGTGGAGGAAAAAATAAATAAATAAAACTTTCAAGACAGCCATCCTGGAATTGATTTATTTTTTGGCTTTCAGGCTTCTAAATAAATTCAATATAGCTTAAACATATTACACAAGTAAAATGTGTTTATATTGATAGAATTTTTGTTGCTGCTCTAATTGAGGTTGTTTAAGTTAAACCTGTCAGGGAAAGGGCCAGAACATAAGCATTTAATAAATATTTAGGATCATCTTCAAATTGATCATTTTTATTCCTTCTAAAATGATTAGCAACATTATCTATTTGAGACTTTTGTATTCTACCCTAATTTCTCACAAAAACTCAAAAGCACACTGACTTTCATTGAGAGCAAACTTGACAACAAAGAGGATGCTGTCTAAGAAGAAAATGATGTTCAGTACATTTTCTTCCAGTACTTTCAGGCCAGGGTTGTTACTTTCGTTTATTTCAAATGACAAAAGTTGAATTAAAAAAACCTGTAGGTTTAGTCATGACTCATGATTCCAACCTTTAAGAATATAAGAAACTATCCGTTTCAGAAACATATCAAACACGCTTCTGGTTAGAGATTCAAGACATTTAAAGTGATCCAGGATATAAATTTAGAAAAAAGTATTAAAACAAAGTTATAAGTAAGTCTTTTTCTCCCAAAGGGTTTAATTAAAAGTCTATAAGATTTGATAGGATAGGTTTTGGGGGCACTGACTGAAACAGAGCTAAGAGAAAAGATACTTATTGCAACAAAAATCCTGCTTCAGCTCATCTATTTGGCGTTATTCCGCTCTCTCAGGACCTGCATTATCCAGTTGTGCTGATGGTGGATGTGGTTCACCCACCTGCTCTCCAGGGCCACATTGCTGCCCAGCACCCAGCTGTCCTGCAGCTGGACACATTCCGCCGTGCTCTGCAAGTCAGCCGCCAGGCCGGCTGTGGGTGGTGGACTCGGGCTCCTTTGATTGGCCAGCGAGCTGCGGCTCAGAGAGGTGATGGACGGGTGCTGCTTATGTGGGGGCGGGGCAGGTGGGATGGGAGGCGGGGCCTGTCGACTAGTCAGATTGTCACCTAGACAGAAACACCATAGAGACAGGAGTTAGCAAACACTCTTCAGGAAACTCAAGTGAAAGAAAAACAGTTCATTTGTTTTGATGAAACACGTTAAGGAGTTTAGACAAGACAGGTGGGTAAAGTACGAATGTGCCTTCAATGCAAGCTATGATGGGCTTATGGCAACTTAGCAGAGCACGAAAAGCAAATACAATCAAGAGCAAGACGTAAAAATGAGAAGTAACCACTGCAGGAAAGGCTGTTTTTATGGAGATATACACATGATAATTGTCACAAAACACCACACGGAAGTTGGGTTATCTTAAACAGAAGGTCACTTAGAGAGGCAGCTGCTCCTTTATGGGCGCTTAACGCAATGCTTCACGTTTGATTACAGCCAGAAAAGACTCTCAAATAACTAATGACCAGAACATCCATTAGGGCTCTGAAAGAACAGGTTTTCCAATTTCACACAAAGCTGTGTAATTGGCCCCACGAATGGCATGTGGTGATTATCTATCCATCTTCCCTGTTTAAAAGGTAAAAACCCACAGCGCTGACAATTCTGATTTGCTCCAATGAGCCCCAAATGGGTATCATCTTTCCTACCTCACAGAGGCTTAGAGAATTGAGGAAGCCAGGAGACGTTTTAGGGCGCTTCTCTTGTTTTTGCATTGGCAGCGTGAATTTTTACAAGCCCTGAAGGAGTTTAGATTTACAGCAAATATGTACACTGAAGGTCAGCGCATGATTTGACCTTTGCTTCCGCAGGTGCGTGTCTGCGTCTGTGTGTGTGTTTGCAAAGACCAAAGAATCCGCTTTGTCCTGCCAGCTGCTCAGGGCACCTCACTGAAAGGACACAAGCCATTGTTTTGAATGGGGTCCCCTAATGGCCGTGTAGTTTGCGTCCTTGTGTGTGTGCCTTCGCTTTTCAGACTGCCCTTCTGTGCATGAAACGAGCTGTTCAGCAGAGGCAAATGAGCCGTTTGGTACCACACTGCTAGGAGGAAACAAGAATGCAACACAGAGCAAGGCAATCATTTCCACTGCTTAGAGGGAGAAACCTACAGGCTTCTGCACAGCCAACCAATTAGTGTCAATATGGACTCATCTCTAATGTTTAATGTAGGAGTACATGGAAAAAGTAGCATGAAAAACAGGGGAGGAAGAATGGTTTCCGATAATAATAACGTCTGTAGTTCACACTGAAATAGTAATGCACTAAAAAGCTTTTTGGGAAGTGAACCTTAAAAGATTTCATGACTTTTTTTTAAATGTTTGCCAAACTAAAAGGCACAAAATCAACAGACTTTTACATAATTTTAAACAGTGCCTAAGGATACAAGTCTGAAAAGATTTCCTGTCCCCGCTGAAAAAAGCAGCCCCAGTATGATGCTGCCACTAAGATGCTTCACTGAAATATTAAAAGAGACATACTGTGTTTTACTTTAAAAATAATGTTTTAAATATAACTTCGACTTTGGTTTTATTTAGGTAAAATGTAAAAGAGAGTTAAATTCATCAATGACTTTTTTCGTGTTACCCTTCCATAAACTACTTGTTTCCCCCCTAGTAGATTATCTCGCATCGGATGCATATACATACATTTAATATCATTTTGGGATAAATAAAGTAATTTTGATTTGACATCTATGCAGATCCTTCACGTTTACCTTGGAAACTATTTTGATCTCCCTGTTTATGAGTTCAGAGACATTTCTATGTCTCAGGTGATTAATGTTCCTATTACAGTCAAATAATGGATGTGTTCATAGGTTTGATTATTGTTTCATCACTTCTTTCTCTTGATAGCCTGCCGCGTTCCTTGTCATTATGGATGCTGTTGTTTCAGGGATTTTCATTCTTAGTCACAGAACAACCTATACTGTATTTTAACTCGTCAGAGGTGGACTGTGTTCCTAAATCAGGGCACTTCTAAAGGCCACTGGTTGCTTTGGTTTAATTTGATGTGATAAAGGGAAACAAGTCTAAACATTACATACCTGTAAAAAATAAAAATAAAAATGAAATTGGAAACCCTGCATAATTTTTTCTTACATTTTATGCTTACCTACTACTTTGTCTGGTTCTACATAATGAATAAATTATATTGACAGAATATAAAAAGGTTCATTTTTGCATGGTACTGCATATGTACACAGGTGTCGTGTATTTTCCTCCCCACAGTCCAGGCGATGAATAGATTGCTAGACAGGAACGAGAGTAACAAGAATCGTAAGCTCTAGTGCAGAAGGCAAATATAAGATTAATTACGTCCTGACTGCAATTACACAGCAGCAGCATGGGGCCATAAATTCCATAAAAGCAAAATCATCAGAAGCAAATGAAGGTTGTTATTTTTCCCTCCTATTTGTGAACTGTGATTAGAGTTTTATCAAACCCAATCAAACATGATCCCTTCAGCACCCCACGCCACCACGTTCAAAGCCAGTGCTGATATCTAAATTAAGCTTGTGTTACAAGAGATCTGTTGCAGTGCTGGCATTTGAAAAATAGAAGTGTGTCGTGACTTGGTGATAAGGAATACAAGACATCCACCCAGCTCCCGGGTGAGACTGGGAGCCCTATTAGGAAAATGCTTAGTAGGCTGATGGAAATGTGAGTTATCTATGAACTCTGGCTAGTTTTACTTTTACCTCCAGGTCTTATGTCTAAGCTGGAGCCTGCAGCACCCTTATACCTAGTTCCAATATTTCACATTGGGTAGCAAGCAATAGGAAGAAAATAAATTAAACTTTGTGGTGCAGACTGGTTAAAGAAAATCAAGAAAATTAAGATTAGGTTGCATATTGACGTCCAGAAATTCGTTTTGTTATAAGAAAAATGTTCTCATTCCATTCAAAATTCAATTAAAATTCTTTTCTTTATGAAACTCTTGTATTTAGAATGTTCTTTTCACACCAACACATTTAATAAAAAGACCCTGAAACCAGCCTACCTTCCCATAAGCCATTACAAATAAAGATACATGGCAGATATTGAACAAAACTGTATCCATTCATCTCAGTGTTTACATATTGATCTCGGCATCTTGATTTCCCTTGTTTAGTATAGTGTGGCCCCAGGAGCCTGAAAATGCAGCGCAGCCGAGCACCATAACAAAAAGCAGAGAGAGATCACATCACGGGTACATTATGTTGGACGGGATAAGAGAGAGACTTTCACTTTGAAACACTTTAAGATGAACTGACAAGTAAAAATTCTTGAACTGTTGCATGAAATGAGCCGTTCTGTTGTGGAGCACGAATGCCGAACAAAATGTTCTAAACAAACAATAAACCGTGTAAAGAATGGGATGTAACACACTGTTGTTGAGAGTGAACTCGCAAAAAGTCCAGTATGCAAAGTTAGAAAAAAAATGCAACAATGCTGCAAACTCCAGTTCATCGATGATGAGCTATGGAGACAAAAATCCCACCAAATAAAAAACTTGCATAAATAATTTACTTTTTTTTAATATTTCCTTTTTTGTATTTATTACCTCCCTTGTTCAAGTTTTAGGCCAGTTGACTCTCGTAAAATCTGACAGATAGTGACTCCTGATCTAAGTAATTGTACATGACCTCTTGCTAGAAGATGATTATGTTCATTTTGACATGAAACAAAGGAACAATCACAGTGTGAAAACTAGGAAAGGTTCCACTTTAATGGTTGCTAAAGTTACCACTGCAATAGGTGAGTCCAGATCTGAGTGTTAAGCTGCAAACTGCAGGAAGTACCCGGAGCAGATGAACTAGGTAACTGACCATCTGCCAAAATCAAACTACTGTCCAGGAACCGGAGGAGCCATGGAGTCCAATTTTTTCAAGTTGTTATACACTGAAGAAATATCAGGGATTTACTATTTGTGATGGGTAACATATAATCACAACTAGTTTCTATAAAAACAATCCAGTACCTCTAATTTCAAATTTGAAATCGGACATGCAGAGATGCAACCTGATCCCTTTCTCAAATCTATACTCTAGAGTGGAGTCAGTCAGAATGAACATTCTCCTGTGCTTCATATATCTATTTCAATGTTTACCCATCCTGATATCAGAAAAACATTTAATAGAGTGGGAAAGATTAATATCTCAATATATTTGGCAGGGAAAAAAGGCGATGGTGAGGTATAGAATGCTGCAGTTAAAGAAAGAGAAAGGTGGACTGGGTCTTCCAAATCTACAGGAGTACTTCTTTGCAACTCAGTTAAGACCGGTGTTATGTCTATGTCTGGAAGGAACAACAGCGGAAGGAATACCTTTAATATCAGTATTAATGGACAAAGACTTACAAGAGGGGCTCAGTATACCACATGGGTCAATGTTACACACAAGGCTGGACTCTTGTAGAAAGGTAATTAAGATTTGTAAACTGGGTAACCAGATAAAAATACTTAGATGGTGTGCCTTTCACTCAACTTTTAAACCAAACAAGATTGAAGGGAAATTTAGAGGATGGATCCAAAAAGTACTAACCACTTATTACGCATTTAACCAGAAGGGAATATTTCAGGGTTTTGAGGATCTTCAGAGATCCATCGAGTTGGAAAGGGATGACTTCTTTAGATCTACAGGTTAGGGCCTATTAAATCAAAATATATGTGACAATTGGGAATAAGCCAAATTAAGTCTTTTTAATGTGTTTCTGTCCTTGTTGAAGTATAGTTCATGCAAGAAACTTGTTTCCATACTATACAATGGTATTCTATCGTCTAAACAAGGTGATAAACTACATAAGAAACAAGTGGGTAAAAGAAGGAGGTTTATCTATCTCAACTGAAGTCTGGGAACAGATTAACAAATTACACTGGGTGACCTCGAGCTCCAATACATGGAGGCTGTTCTGTTGGAAAAACACTGTTTGATATTTTTTAACTCCAGTTCAGAAGAAACATCGGGGCAGCGGAGACACATGTTGGAGACTCTGTGGAACAAATGGGGCAAACCATCATCACATCTTCTGGGTTTGTCTGGTGATTAAAGTTTTTTGGGAACAAATATGTTCCCAGCTAAATAACATCTTTACTGAAAGAATCCCATGTAAATGTGAATCCCTATATTTAGGAAACATTTCATTTATTAACTGGACTCTGGATGAAAAAAAACTGCTGTTAGTGCTGCTGGCAGCAAGCAAAAAGACAATCACGAGAAAATGGTTGAAACCTGAAGCACTTACAGTTGATGACTGGGTCAATATTGTACAGGACATTTACATTCTGGAAAAGTTCTCTTTTTCAGTTCAAGGTCGAAGGGAATCATTCTTCAGGATCTGGTCTAAATGGACAAACTATATAAAATCAGTCATTCCTGTGGACTAAATATGTCTATCATATGCAATTACAATTGTGCTGTATATGGTACCCTGGCTCAGTTTTATGGTAAACTCATGCTCTCGATTTTGTTTTTTTTCCTAACATAAGGAAAATAAGACCAGACTCACCCCTAACCCCCACTCACTCTGGTGTTATGTATGTTTGATAACTATTTAAAAACCCTGGATTGGCTTATGTAATTTTTTCTCACACTCCCAATGGGGTGGAGACTGGATTGTACAAATTATTTGTAACTTGCCTTTCCAAATAAAAGATTATTATATATATATATATATATATTTTTTTTTTAAACGATCCAGTAACGAGGAGTAACTGAAAAAGCTTAGCTTCAACCCATCCATACAGCCTATTTACTCTAAAATAGCTGAAGAGACAAACAAAACACATCTAAGCTTAAATGTTAGGTGTCTAGTAAAAGGTAGTTAGTATAACTGTAAGACATATTACATTATTTTAAAATCAACTTCATCTTCACAGGTAAAAGACCTTGACTGGTTTGGATTTAATAGACATGATGTTTAAAAAATAGAAGCAGTAGAGGTATTAAAATACGAGTAAAGGAACAATATGTAGAAGAATTGCTAAGAATTTGCTGGTATGTAGAAGCATGTCTACTTTAATTGCTGCCTCTCTGCTTTAAATAAAAGTAATTGGATCATGTTTGACATTTTTGTTTGAAATCTTTTAGATTTCATACTCGTACTAGTGCTAAAAGTAAATGGAAGGCATTCAGAATTAAAAAAAAGATCAATCTATTTTCGGCTAAATTCACCATAATATAACTTTTCATCCTGAACATCAGGACCTGTGGCTTTAAGATGTAACTGAGGAAGAAGTTTTACCCTTTTAAGCTCTTAAATGTAAAATGTTTCTCCCTATGGAGTCCCAGTGATACATTATGCAAACATTTTGCTGACTTTAAGGAGTATATCATTCATATACATTCACACATCACATGTCTAGTGTAATGTAACAGACAACCTTTTAATGTATATTCACAGTCTGCTTTTCATCTGTTTAACTCAGGCCTTTTGCCTATAAGGTGGACACGTTTCTTTTTAAAGTTATGGGTCGCAACACCATGTATTTCTTTCATGTACTCAATTTCCCTGCACACAGTAGGTGTCAGTCCTTCTGAGTGATGTCGGGCGCCATGGTTTCTGGTCGCCAATTTAAGGTGTAGGTTTGAATCCAATTTCTTACAAACAGTTTTATACTCAGCACAAGGTCTCGCTATGATGAAAACCTGTAAGTGAGAAGCTCATTGTGGTTGCAGGTAACTCAAAAGGATAATGTGGCACTAGCAGTGCTTATTCTCTGTGTACTCCACAGCAAGAGCTGGATCTCTGATAGCCACTGAGCCAGGCCATGATAAATATGGGCTCTTCTTACTTTATTTCACATTACCCACTGGCAAGTATACATTATGTTTGACTGTCCTTTTAAAAAAATAAAAAATATGCACACGGAAAAATGAGTCGTTTGCGAAATGCCTGGCATTGTTTTTAATCAAGACTGAGAGAATTAAGCTGGCCTTTAATGTTCAAACTGGGAAGGCAGATGAAACAGCTGTGAGGTTTATCTAGCTTTGCTTTGAAATCAGATCAAGACGGATGCGTCCTTTGCATAATTCCTCAACGTCAGCTTGTCATCATCTCCATCAGTAACATGCTTTAAAAAGGACCTTTGTGATTAATAATGCATGCCAACACTCAAATGACAGACTCATTCCAGACTTAATGATGCTTTCCCATTTTATCAAAGCTGTTGCTTTATGGACCATCGGTAACCTTTCATTAACAGTACCTAGAAATAAACTTTGTTTTATTACTTGGATTTTAAATGTATTCGATCTTCGGAGGGATTTATGACACTTGTGTTAATAAAAAAAAAAAATACATTTGATTGTAGGTTTCCCAGTAATAAAATTTACCTCATATATGTTTGTTCATTTATACAATTTAGCAAATTTCACCTCACTGTGTCGGGGGCTGGTGCTGTTCTAAAACTGGATTCTCGCTGCTCTATATCCCTTAAACAGTTGTTACCATTTTTGGTGCCCCTATTTTCAAGGGAAAATTAGGTTTCCCTACGTTTGCTGCTTTGAAAATATCTTTTTTCGAATTTGAAATTGACAAGCCTTGAAGGCTGCACATAATGGTCCAACACAGAGTCAGGACACAATTAAAAGGCGTTTTGCACTCACTAAAGCTTGGCAGGCTTAGTGAAAGTCTTTTCATATTCATTGTGTAAGTACTGCAAGAAGGTCTTGTGCCATTTTACTCTTCATTAAGAGACTGATGCAACTGCTAATGGAATTGAAAGGGCATTTGCTTTGACTAGATTGCCCTTCACCAATAGGAAATTTGCTGTATGTGTGGAACTGAAGAATTCAATAAAAACAGATCACAGAACCCAGAGACCCCACAGCTTTTCAATTACACCTGATAGTATTTACACGATGCATGGAAATACGAAACATTTCCTAAAAATGATCCAACACCCTTATGCTTAGATTTAAAAATCTATACATATTGAGAGAAATAAAATTTTTTGATATTTTTAATTAAATTTGAAATATATATTTCTATATATCAATCCATCCATACTGTACCAACTTACCCACGATGGGTCAAGGGGTCGCTGGTTATTATTTCCAAAAATAATTGGATGGAAGGTGGGGTACATCCTTTTTAATTTACCAGTCCATCACAGAAACACAGGACAAAAAACCCTGCACAAATTCTTACATGTAAACAATATAGACGGACCGCTTAACCTAACAGCTGTGATTTTGTAGAAGGAAGCTGGAGTACCTGGAAGGAATACATAAGTTCACAGGGAGAACATCCAAACTCCATGCAGAAAACTCCATGGTAGCCACTACTTCATCATGAGGCAAGTTCTTATATGTGCATTTTAAATCTGGTAAATAAATATTTAGGTTTGTAAAGATTATATTAATTTCGTTCCAAGTAAAACTGTGAACTGCAATTTATTCTGAAGGAATGGAA
>JAVLVB010000408.1:3384662-3399246 GCA_032876305.1 Orestias chungarensis | reverse complement strand
TATATATATATATATATATATATATATATATATATATATATATATATATATATATATATATATATATATATATATATATATATATATATATATATATATATATATATATATATATATATATATATATATATATATATATATATATATATAAACCAGAGGGTGGTGAAGGCTGCACAGAGAACAGTTGGAGTCAGCCTCCCCAGCACCACAGACATTTACACCTCCAGAAGAGGGCCTCCGGCATCATGAAGGACCCCGCACACCCAGCACACTCACTTTTTGTCCCGCTCCCCTCAGGCAGGAGGTTGCGGAGCATCAAGTGTAAAACCACTAGACTGAGAAACAGCTTCATTCCTGAAGCTGTGAGACTCTCAAACACATGCAAGGACAATTAGAAATGAAAAACACTTTCTCATTTAACCGGCACTGTTCACTTTAATATCACACTTTAAAATGTCACTTTAAAATGTCACTTAATATGTCACTTGCACTCCGAACTTTCATTGCTGCTATGTCCAAAGTCCCATATTGTAGAGTCTGTGTATTTAAATCCTATTTCTCGTATAGTTCTTTATATTTGATTATATTATATAAAATTGCTATCAGGGTTTAAACTGGACCGGGGGATTAGAATTTCTTCCAACCTCATGTACCACATGTGATGTGATGACAAATACAATTCCTTGATTCCTTCATTCCTTGAAAATATTTAGAAATAATTATAAAATATAGTTGATGATCATGCTTTTCTTCTTTGTAAGAAACTCCCTTTTTGTGTTTTTAATAAGAAACATATATATTAATACCTGTATGACCTTATTTTTATCTGATTAATGCACAACATCATAACGTTAGCCTAAAAAATTAACTCCAGCTTCCACTGCCTCAAATTAAAGTCCACCATGGTTAATACATCTATAAACAAGAACTTATAATAATAAGTAACTATCTATATCTATATTTTTAATGTGTTCAAATTGCTAAATCTTTAGAAACATATATTGGGTGAGTACTATATATATTTATACTAATGTTTTGGTGTTTGTTTGTTTTTTACATAATAAAAACATTATGAACCTGCAGGCCAGATACTTAAAAGTCCTCCTTGAGAAATTCTGGATTCATTTTCCAAGTCAGCCCAGAATTTTTCTTGCAGACTCCAACCTTAATATTCAGCAGTAAAACACAGAAGCTTCTTCCTAAGAAGTCCTGAAGCTATAGATGGAGGCCATACCCAGGGAACCTGGTACCATCAGAAAAAAACTCGCCCAGGGTGAGTTGAGGGTGGTTTTTTAGCGCAGAAATTTCAGGGATATGGGGTTTTGGGAAAAAGAAGAAGCAGAAGCCGTTTGAATTCTGTCTTACTTCCAGCTTGAGATAAACCCTGACTGCTCTCAAAGCCCTCCCCACTCTTACTCTGACTTTCTATCTGATCAAAGACGGATATTTCTTTTAAGCTGTTTCTGAGACGACGAACCAGGATGTAACCAATGTTTCAAATATTACATAATTACATTGCAATATATGAAAGTATATAAAAAAGATGTTTCCTCTTCCCATAGATTATTCGCTGCCACAGAGGGAAAGACTCGTCGGCACAAACTAGGTTGCTGCAAATTTAAAATGTACAGTTTGTATTAATAGTGCTCAAAAGGTAAAACCTTTGAAGATACACTGTAAAAATAAACAGCTTCACAGCCGTCTAGCCAACCCCCAGCCCTACTCTCCTGCAGTCACTGCTACAGATGGCAGATCAACGTACAGATGATGACTGCTTAGCCGTGCTCTCTGTCAGTTCTCCGATTACACAGCAATTACACCCCTTCTCAAAAGCGGCTTTGACAATTAGTCTGCTGACAAAACACTTACTTGTATTTATTCATGTGTGGACAGTTTTGGATTCTTTGTTTTTCCAGAAAATCTTGCACACAACTCGATGAAATTCAGGCTGAATCGTATCTAAAACCTACCAGGAATCGTATTTTTTCTAAAACTTATTGTTAGTCTTTGTACAAATATAAAATTTTTTAAAATAACCGTGTTAGATGAAGTGGTCTCTCCAAATTACCCTAAGGTAAGAGTGCATGAGCATAAACTTGCTGAGATTGCTAAAGTCCAATGGGAATTTAACTTTGACTTTGAATGTAAAAAAACGAATGTTATGATTGGTTATTTACAACTATGTCTTAAAACAAATGATACACAACTAAAAGGTATAGTCAAGGAACTGTAAGATCATGGGCCTGTTTTTTATTTTTAAATTTTTTTTTCTTTAAAGATGTTAAAGTCACCAAGAACTCTAGACATAATTTAGGCAGATTAGTAGCCTCTACCAGTAAACGGAAAATATTAATTGGTCATTGGGTGTTTTAGTAGGAAAAATATCTAAAACATAGATCATCAGACACAAAACTCAACTTTCTTTCCATCAGAATCTCCAGATCTAAATCCTATAGAAAACTTGTGGTGAACAAAATGAGGCAGAGTGGAGGATCAAGGACTCTTTCAGGTCCATTTCTGCTTCTTCATCAACAGTCATTCAGCTCTGCAGAGGCATAGTAATGAGTCATTATTGTGATTCAGGTGTGTTGGAGAACTGCTACATCTAAAACTTTCTAGTTACTGCTAGGTAATCTGAAGAAAACTCTTGAAAAAGTAGCTTTCAGAAAATTGATGATCGATGTGGTGCGTTCCACATAAAGCAACACAAGAATATCAATTTTTTTGAATTACAGTGATGTTTTTCATATGAAGAAACTATGTTCACAAAAGCCAGCTTTAACATTTGTTAATATAAAAATACAGAATAAACTAGCTTTAAGAGCATTCTACATTAGCATCATTGCTATTTCTCAGTACATTAGGAAACTGATGAAGCTTTCCTATTTGCAATTTCGCTTTTCAGCCCCCGTTGCATCATTCATGCAGGCAACAAATTCCTAGCCTGACAGTTTGTTTACGTATTTAATGTGCTTTTTTAATAACCACATCAGCAGCAATGTGCCACTTCCTCTTACAATAAAAATCAATATTCCCCTGCATCATCCTTTCTGATCTTGAAGGAAGATTAGGATGAGAGTAAGCTGCAATGCATCAAACGACAAGGAAACCTGAGGAGACTGGGAGACATGGTATTATACAAATGTCTCGGCTGATCCCTTTGTTGTGAATCTGCTCCATGATCAAAATAAACTGGCCCTGAAAGTATCCATATGTGACTGTGGATATTTGAGCGCTTTTACTAACAGCCGGCAGTCGTAGATGTGGGCCAATATGGGCACCTTGTTAGTGTACGTCCTAGACGGCATATAGAGGCTTTCAAACATTCAGAAGTTTGCAATTTGCTTTCAACCAGTGCACCTCAGCAGGTCAGAAACAACAATAGACCCTCACCATGTAGTTCTGCACCGGTTTGAGTCACTTTTCTGCCCACAGCCACAGACCTGCATCAGTAAGTGCTCAGAAAAGCATGTTCTCTACATCATCTGGAAGGGCTGATGTGCATTTTGAGAACTATTCAAATTCCTCCCTATTCATTTACAGCTCGCTTCCTCAATCACTTGAGAAAATGGTTTGGGTATAAAAACAAAAAAACAAAAAAAAAACACTTATGGCTGTAGTGGCGGTCTTTTCCAGTGGCTGCTGTAATTGCATTTCCTGCGCAAATCACTCAGTTTTGTGGGAAAGCTAGACAAAGAAAGCACTATCCATCTAAAAATGGGGACATCATATCTTTTCCTGATTAATTGTTAGCATATTGTTGTCATCTGGGTGCACTCCACTTTCACAGAGGTCTAATTTTCACCTCCATTGTGAGAACAGTTCAGAAGGAGGAGGCTTACTCCATGTGTATATTTCACAAAACACCCAAGTAACAAATTGGACAACATTGTCTAGAGTGTGATATCTTTATATGGAGCCAAAACCTCAAGCCGAGCACTGCATTATTTAGTTCATTACATACCGTGGTGGCTCTTTTTATAGTAATTAAATCCACAACGGTGAATAATTTTGCAGGTTATTTATTAAACATAAAAAAATAAAAATAAAAATGCCCACATGAAATTCAAGTCCCCGATGCTAGCCTACAAACTGCTTAAGGGTACGTCTCCCATCTCCTTAAATACTCTACCAAAGGCTTATGTCACAGCTGGGTCACTTCGGTCATCAATGGATTGTCGTCTAGCAGTGGCTACAACATGCTCAAGGCCTTGGACGTCCCAACATGGTGCTTGATCGCTGCCGGCTCCTGGCCTAGTTCCAAGATGGTGGAATGACCTACCAAACGCCACAAAAACAGCAGCATCCCTGTTTGTCTTTAAGAAACTCTTGAAGACCCACCTCTTCAAAGAGCATGTCCTATCCTAACTCTTACCCAGACCTCTATACCCCCTCTACTACTCTCTCTGTACCTCTATCTACGTATCTCTTCACCGTCACCACTGACTCTGACTAGGGATTTTTCTCTACATAGCTTATGGTCGGATTGGTAAAGTTGCTTTTGATTAAAGGGTCTGCTTTAAGTTACTTTAGTGATTGACCAACACAAAACCGTGCATAACTTGTGTATTGATTAACTAAATTTTCAAGAGAAGAACTAAAGAAGAGTATATTTCTTTAACAGTCTTTTTATGTTACCACGTAATCAAATTTAATATGGGGTAATTAAGAAATTCTAAATATGTGGTGAAACACTAAACCACACGGATTAGCTCAGACTTTAATAATTAATATCCTTTCATCTAAGTCTCTTTATCAAATGAACTTTCATGAGCAAACAATGCAAGCTGAGCCATGTTTTCTCCCAGTAACGGGCGCCTTCCAACATGTCCAGATATAATTCTTTAAACCAACATTTCTAGCAGCGTCTGGCTCAAGAGTTAGAGCTACAGCACACAGGCGGAAAATCCCTCTGCTTTCCAAAGAGCTTTCCTGGGGCTAAAGCTATGAATTGATATCCCACTGTTGCATTACCCCTGGCCACCAAGATGAGAATAGGACAAGAATAATAATTGGACAAATCATTGGTTTTTCCTCATACTGCTTACCAACTTGCCTATTAGAGTGGTGGGGTGGCTCAGGCTGAAGTTGTCAATAACCTCGGCGGGACGTGAGTAATGAACTTTGCGCGTGTAACCCTGTGTAACACTCCATGCACACGCACATTGAATACCCGCTCCGAAGCCCACTGAGAAAAGCCTTCGAGCACTAGTGATATTTTGGAATTTTCCATCAGAACACCCTCCGCTCCTCTTGGCGAGAAGAAGATGTAACCCTCGTACCCTCTGAGGCTTGCTGCATGCTCAATCAGCAACATGATATGGCCCACGGCTGTACGGTGAGGTCACTGCTGGAGTCTTGAAGACTGATCATGCATGAGGTGGCAACACAGTGCTTTCTGACTAATGTGCCACGGCTATGCTGCTCTCCTCAGCTTCCGTTCGGCTGAGCAGTCTCAGCTCCACCCCGAGGAAACTGGGATCTGACTAAAACTCTCTAGGCATTGAGCCGGAAAGTCCAGAAATTTTTTAAGACATGGACTATTAAAATCATAAGCAGCTGAGCTGTGAAATCTTTGACTTATCACAAAAAGTTTGTTCTGCTGTGAAGCAGGGGCTCCGTTCCGATATGACAAGCAATCCACTTTAATCAAGATGACTGCACTTTTGTGCAACTACAGTTGTAAGTGAGGTCTCTTGAGTGGCCTGGCATCACAACTCATTAGTAAAACTGGTCTTTAAAGCTTAATTTGCTGTGAAGCCATTCTTAAATTTTAACCTTATCCCCTCTCTATCTTAGATTGGCCTCAACCACTTCTACATCATTCTAATCAACAATAAAAGTGGCCAGTGAAGTCAGATGTACTGTCCTTCAAAACGCCACTTTATCTGACAACAACAGACATGGGTGCCTGCGCTTCAGTCTTCATTCTTCTTAGAAAATACCACCCTAAGCATCATCTGTCATGTATTGGCTGCAGCCTAACATTTCACTTTGTTTGGCAGACATTGATTTTTACCTCCAAGGTGTTGTCAAGGAGGCATCCAGCTCATGCATCCCTCCTGTGCCATTTCTGCAGGGACTGCTTTTGCAGGAACCCGCACACACATACACACATATGTAATAACTTAGAGAATTTATCGTATTTGAAGAAAATTATATGAATGTTTGTTTAATAAGGGTACCGGACCGCATTTAAAAGATGTGATAAACCGAGAAACACATTTTCTTGCAAATCATTCTGTTCCTAATTTATCTAAGAAGTCCAGGAAGCACATAAACACACCACAGTTTGAGCCTGTTGAGATTTACACGCCAAATCGCTCAGCCAAAAAAACTCTCCCGACACCAGACGTCGAAACGTGTGGTCACTATCGGATTTGTCCAATCCTCTATTCATATGTTTGGGGCAGTTTTTTTTTTTTTCAATGGCAAGTCAGATAGCAGCAATTTATCAACTGTCGTCTTACCAGAGCCACAGCCCATCCGTCTATACGCAAGTATACTTATTTGCAGCCTAGTTGAGCACCACTTTATATTCATTAAGTGTCACAGTCTTATTATAAATAGCTGGTTTAAAAGAGCAACACTATATCTTGCTTAAGAATTATTTGGAACCAAAAACAATGATCTATGAGGAAGTCCTAAAGTCAACATCATGTCACAACCTGATTATAAGATTAATAATACCATTTAAATTAGTACAAAAAATGATAATACAATTGTAACCTTTAGCTAATTTCCCATAAACTTACCATTAACAGTATAAATAGTCAAAACTTCGCAAGTCTACCAGATTTTTTTCCTCAACCAGGTAATATTCATGTTTGCATTAAAGTGTTTGTTTATTGTTTTAATCTTATTTGTTGTGCTTTTTATTAGCTTTAGGCAGGAAGTCTGTATAATTTTAGAACGAACGGCTAATAAATTTAATTCTGGCTGTCCATAATCCATATAATATGTTTCAGTTAATTAAATAAGGTATTAAAATCCCTAATATATTTTTTTATT
The DNA here is from genome assembly GCA_032876305.1 of Orestias chungarensis. Classification (NCBI taxonomy): domain Eukaryota; kingdom Metazoa; phylum Chordata; class Actinopteri; order Cyprinodontiformes; family Cyprinodontidae; genus Orestias; species Orestias chungarensis. The sequence goes on along the minus strand of JAVLVB010000408.1, from coordinate 3,392,235 downwards.
TATCTTATCTGACTGCAGATAAACTCATATGAACTAAGCCAGAGACTCCCGAATGTTTCTTTATACACAACTACTGTCTCATACATCCCTCTTTCCCCTATGTGGGGTGGTGCTTCACCTGAAGTTTGGGTTCTTCCCAGTATCTTAGCTGTTCCTAAGATTACTTTTTTTTGGGGGACTAAAATTTTTTACAGATATCGATCTGGCCTTTACGTGACAGCCTCTTTCTAACTGAGCCTTGGCATTTCTCCTGTTTCTCAAGATAACTTTTCCAACATTTCCATCATTTGGGATGAGAAAATCCACTACATCTGCAGTGAATGTTACTGGTTGGCCAGCAGCATTTTATCCATTTCAATCTGGAAGTCCCACTTGATCTTAGCTTGGATATTCTCCACCAGTTTGGCGGCTAATTCCCACTTTGAACAAAGGTTTCAAATTTGTATTCCACATAGATGTTTCTGCACATTAGTTGATTAGGATAACATGAACATTTATCTAAAACTATAATTTTATTTGAGAACATGATCTGGAAACTCAATGTTGAAATCTCATGACAATCAGAGGGTTTCAATACTGAGAACCTCTGGATTACCCCAGTCCAATTTATGCACACTTGGCTTTAGTAAAATGTGTTTGGTCAACATGGTTGAATTCAATTGGTAGAATGAACTTTTACATTTGAAAAAAAAAAAAAAAAAAACTTCCTTGGATACAGAAAATTTAGCAAAGCTAAAAACTGCATGTTACCAGTTAAAGTTTACGCTGTTAAAAATGTGAGGTTTATCTGACTGAGTAGACACCAGAAACATGGGACTATTGATTGATCCAGTTCAATCCTTAACAAACATGACATGAAATGACAGAATACACAGTTATTAAAATTGTGGACCACTGTGTGAAACTGCTGCCCGTAGCAGAATAGAAATGACATCTCGCATAGAGCTATCAGCCACATGAAAACTGGTGGTAGCCTGAAATTTGCTTTATATTTCTGGATGTTCCACTCTGAGAACAACGCTTTCCCTCTCCTCCCAGGGTTCAATCTCACCTCCATTGTGACACCATCATGTTAATGGAAAAAATTGTCTTTTTCTGCAAAAGCTGCTGCACAGGGAAGAAAAAAAAAGAATGACAGGGGTGAGGCATGGCTGTTCATCTCTCAGCCTATTTACATCTTGCTGAGAGCAAGCATCATAAAGCTGCTCTGTTTTTAAAAGTGCGTTATAAATATCCTGAAAATTTATGAAAATGAAGCAGAGTGGGTAGAGCAGCTTCATCATTCAGATGCACAGTAGACTGATAACTCTTTCCAACAGTTCAATGGCTTATATATTAGAAATTCACTTCAAAACGGTCAAAAGTTCAGTTGCTGCTGCAGCTAAAGTGTTCCAGTTTGCACCTTGCAGAGCTATTATATGCTCACTTATTGTGTTACACTTCTAAGAAGAACATAAACAAAATGAAATATCTTTTTTTCTTTTTTTTTCACTTATGCCTAAAGCGTAAACATCAGAATATTTAAGTTAATAGCTGGAAATACAATCAGGCACATTTTATGGATTTCATGACCATCTTGAATATTAAAACTTAATTAGCTACATAAAAAAGAAAATTAAACTTGTCTCTGCATCTTTAAAAAACAATTTTTACTTTTTTCACCTGAAAATAAAAAAACTCCTAATACATAAATTTAGATGCCAATTTTTTTAGTTAATTTTTCCTACATGAGCAAGCGGATATACTGTTAACATGCTGAGACCAGTAGAATATTACCAAGCAGGTAGCGCTGATGTGTTGACAGCTTCCATCACGTTTCTCCATTCACACACAGGGCCATGCATGTCTTCAGTTAGGATGGTTGTACTTGTAAACTATGCAATTTGCTTTTTGTGCCTCAGCAGGCATCAATTAGCACCTCCCTTGCGCCTCTACATCTGAACGGCACCGAGTTTGGTTCCGTGCTGCTTGGAACATGTTGTGAATCTGTCATGACTCATCTGAAAGGGAGGAAGTGTTCAACGCGGAAAAGCTTAATTATTGCTCACCTCGGCTTTTAAATCAGGACTGAATATTAGACATTGTGCTCCATGAAATGGCATTCATCGCTACTGCAGGATTATCTGTAAAACTGCTCTAATGATGTTGAAAAGAGGAAATAAATAGATAGACTGTCTCAGCTGCACCTGGATTTTATAATTATGTATTTAGTGAATAGTTTTGATACCACTGCATGAAACAATGGATGCAAACTGTTGTCCTCTCAAAATTGGAAAAAGAACCAGATTTCTCCAAAATGGGATTAATTTTGATAAATAACAAATTTTAGAAGAGAAAAGAACAATTCCAGGTGAGCATTTTGTATATTTTATGCTCTGGTGAAAATACTGACAAATCTTTTCTCACCAGGTTCAACCGACAGTTGTCTAGTTGTTCATTTGGCAGGAAACATGGAGCAAGATCTGGGCAGTAAGATGACGAACTAAAGGCAATGATGAAGCTTGCTTGAGGAATCATAAAGTCATATTTTCTCATCTGGTCAGAACAGACATGTGTTTTTAAATGAAAATTGTAAAAAGCATACAGTTCAAAATCCACTTCTTAAAAAATGCCCAAAAAGATTACCAAGGTTTCAAATCAAATCCTTACAAATGTATTTAGTAGGTTAACTAATAAAATATTTACAAGACATTTAAATAAAACATAATACAATATAAATAAGGATAAAACTATGAGAAAATGGGCTGATGCTACGTTGTCGGTTAAGGGTTGTTTTTATCAGTTCTCAACCTTTTTCCTGTAATTATCTAAAATCATGCTGTGGACATTTTAGGTTTAAGATGGGTATCCACACATATTGTATGTCTCCCCTGCCAGGCCTCTTTATCCAGCTTATTCTGCCCAGATCCAAATTATGTTGTTTGTCCTAAGGGGCAGGAAGTTTTAAGTCTGCCCTGGTGGGTTTTTTTTTCTTCCAGAGAGACGTACCCAAAAAGAAATCTCTAAAGACAGAGATCCAGAAGATGTGATTAACCCCCTAAATGGCTATTTACTTATAATGTGGAGCAGCAGTGACTCTAACTCGAGCTCTTCAGTAAAGATGAAGTTCCTTACTTTGTCGCTGAGGCTGAGTTAAGCTACTCAAGAGAATAAGCCTTATTTAGCTACTTATATCTGCGATTTTTTTCTTATTTTGGTGACGTCCGTATCTTGTCTTCATAGGCGTGAGTGAGAAGATTGAGGGACCAAACAAAACGGCATCATCTGTAAAGGGCAAGGACAGGACCCTGAAGTTCCCTTAACCAGACTCTTCTCGCCACCAACAAAAAGCACTCTGGACATTAGAAAGCAAATCTTCCAACTTTCAGAATTGTCTATTATAAAAGAGGAATCAAGCGTTTGTATTTACTATTGTATTTTCTGTATTTACACCATTATCTCCTAGACAGTTGTATTCCTGTAATATACACAAAGTATGCAGTGTTTTCAAAATCAGCCTGTAATTATAAGTTCTTATGACATTGGTCAAACATTGAGGTGAAACCTTGATATCTTGCTGCTGTACTTTACAAGAAAGGCTATTAAAATCATATCACACAGTCTAGTTAGTAGTTCAACTAAAAAAGCCAAAACTGTGTTTTCAGGATGTCACTGAGACAGATGCTTGATGCTGTCATAATACTGCGCTGATGTGCCCTTCAGATGCGCACGCAGCAGAACGTGACACGCCTCTGTGGTGGAAGACAATGATCTCCCTTCGGATTGCGCTTAATCATGTTTGCTTTTCCCCGATTAGAAAAGCAAGGCGCGTCATCAACACTGATGTCTTCTGCCATCTCGGCCGATGGTCTCCAGGCCTTCCCTCCCGCTCACCAAATGGCATCAGTAGGAGGCAAAGGATGGTCCACGTTCACACCAAGATGAGTCATTTCACACTGGAATACATCCATCAGAATCAGGATCACAAAAGCCAAGACGAGACTGACAATAGAAACTGAGAAGTGATATTTGAGAGAAAAGACGGCAACGAGAGCATATGGCTTTACAAAACCGTAAATTGACAATTTAGGAAGGGCAGCAACTTTCCAGCCTCAGACTGGTATTGACCACACTGAACTGAACAAAGGCTAATTAATCAAACAAACGAAAAAGCGGGGTTGGCACGAGTGTGTGGAGTCACACTATCACGTTTCATCCATAATGCCCCATCAACTGTCACTGTTTCAACATGTTTCTTTTTCTATGTTTTAGTGGTGCAGTTTTCTTCCCTTGTTGAATTACTCTGGCAAATCTGAAGCCAGATCATGACAGGTAGAACAGCCCGTGTCTGAATAATGTGCAAATGGAAGAATGGAGAAAGGTAAGAAGCCAAAATCATATTTATCCCCAACTGGCATGCAAAGAAGAAAAAAAAGTATATCTTCAAACTGGCACAATCTTTCCCTTCATCGAAATTGACATTAAATTAGCATTGAATTATTATAATGTATCATATAGAATGATGACTGCATTCATCTAAGACATTATCTGCTTATTTTAAAACCCAACTATACTCTGGATGCTGCGCAAATAATGGAAGACAATGAATTTCAACCTCATCCTGATGTTTACTCAAGGCACTGTCAATAATGTAATCCCTGTGATTTAGTTAGAAATCACATCTGCCACGTTCAGGTGAAGGCCACCTTCCATCTACATATTCATGAGCAACAATATTGACTAAATGTCTCGTCTGGCTAAATGTAAAATGCATTGCGAGCCACAACAGGATCAGATAGCGTGAGCATAAGCAGTAGAGAAATGCATACAAGAGATCCTGGGATTAACTCTGAAAGCTGGAAAGCTAACAAAACCATCTCATTCACGTATGATCGCTGATACCCACACGTTACTGTAGAAAATGTCTAGCGGGTGATGCATTACCTTCCTAAACAGCGTGCCACCAGGAGGACTTTGAAGTTTCGTTCTGCACTGATGCCTAAGCGGTCAAAAACAACAGTTTCTGTTCCCCAAACATCACGCTCTAAATCATACCTGCAGCTATAGCTTGCTAAACTGCAGTGGTCAATAAATATAGCAGGACACGGTCACAGAGTCTTTTGTGCTCTCACAGTGACAACAGAATCTCATTGTCAGGTCTTTAGTCAGATAAGGTCGCACACCCTCTGGGATTAGCGTCTGCTTTTCATCAGTGTAATGCTTTAAAACAGGTTTAGCAAACGTCCAGCGGATCAACCAATTTAAATGCTAAACCCTCTTCTCAAGTAGAAGATTGGGGCCTGGGGCTAAACACATACAGATAAACAAATCAACGTGGCTGTAAAGACCGAAAGTAGGAAAAGTAAATGAATGACCCTCACAGTTTTATTTGCAGAGGCATATCTGGGAAATAGGTGATATAGTCTGCTACAGTTGATTCTCTTGTTTAAGGTGGAAACACTTTGAAAGTGGAGTCCGTCAGCAACAGCCAACCTGCAGGGCAGGGTGTTGGGGGCCTTGGTTGTTGAGATGTACAGGCCTGCAGGAGTTGCTACACCAGCGTGAGAAGGTGGTTCTGAAATGTCATATGAGCAGTAGTAGCCAGTTGCACGTGCAGTAAGAGTATGTACCGCCACTGCTCAGACGCGACCCGCAGCAGTCATTGAATTAGGAGCTGGCTGGATCACGCTGGGAAGCAACATTACTCTTTGAGAGCAGCGTAATGATCACTATCAATCTCTTTATTGTCGAGTCACATTAGTGAAATATCAAGGAAGGGTACGGGAAAAGGGATGGAGACTGCCGAGAGACATCCTGCACTGTGGCGGCATGGCAGTGCATTAATCATGATGGTGGGACCCTCTCCATGGCCGGGATCATGACTCTCAGGATAAACATGCTAATGTTTAACCTGGGAGGAAATGTCTTGCGGGTGACCCACCATGCTGGCAGCTTTTCGCTTTGGAAAAAAAATAAAAATAAATCAGCTTTCTCATTTGAAATTCACATTATCTCCAGTCATCTTTTTGAAACAATTGAGAGCCAGCCAGGGAGAGAAAACTGCCAGTATTTCACAAACAGTGGGGCTTAACAAAGAGTCCTGGATGTGGATATCCAACTCGGTCACTTTCAATGTAATAACAAGCATGAAAGATGCTGTATTCAAAACTATAATATCGTATCTTACATGCGCCATGAAACAGCAGGATGAATGCTTCATGACTTTCAAAACCATGTAGGAAGAGATCCAGAGGAACTCATAACGATTTCATCCATTAACTCCATCAATCTGAGTTTGCTCCATCAGTTTTACTTAGTGCTGAATGTCTCAGCAGTCTCTGCCAGAGAGTTGCTACAAGTGCCTTTGCTATGGGGCATAAATTTTGGAGGTGAAACTTGTTTTCACTCTTTACCTCTAGCATAGCAGCACACATGTCACCGTCAAGTGGTTTATGAAACCAGCCCATCTCCAACTCAGCTACTTCCATCTAAATAATAAATACTCTGCCACTTGCAGTAATCCTCTGGCAGCCATTCCCAGAAATAGAACAAAGATAGAGTACTCCTGTTCCCTCCTTCACTTTTTAAAACAAATAATGGTGATTTCTTTCCTAGACACTGCTTTTTGGATAATACGGCATGTCGGGGATGTGCAGCATAGCTTGCAAGCAGAACAAAAAAAAAACTGTGAAGTGCTGAGTTTTTGCCAGCATTCAACATTCTTGGCCACATCTAGGTCACAACTTCAAAGTTTTACTTAGTACCCATTTGAAGGGACATCAAAGCACGGATAAGCCAGTGATTTCAAAAGGCATCAAGAGCTAACCAGAAAGGTACAGTACTGCGAAGGGCACCTATAAGCTTTCAATAATGGATGATAACAAAGAGACAAAGTGGATAGGGGAAGACACAGTATGAGAAATGGGTAAAAGGAGTAATAATTGGTGGAAGAGGTGGGATCTTATAGTAGATGGTGTGTTTGAACTCTTCCAGAAATCCTCTGGTAAAATTCAGAGCTGATGAGTCTGGGGAGAGTATCTGCCTAAGTGGCCTATTATTTAGGAGTAAAAGCCTTCTCTCTGCTTCTCTTCCCATCCACTGCCCCTGATTATGGAAAAAGTGAAGGTGGGTGAAAGGAGGGGCTGAGGTTTTCTTTTCCGACGTGTTCGATTGTACGCAGATGTCATATTAGGGTGCAGTTAGCCAGCTTCATCTGCCAAATTCCAGCCTTATATCTAGCCTCATGGGAATCACACACACACATCTACTGTAACCATTGTATTATTCCTAGAAGAAGTTTTTTAATGCATAACATTACTCATTTACTGTAACTTGGCTCTTACGCACAAGTCTACAGTAAGCTGTACAAATCAAAGCCCTCTTGTTACAGTCAGTATATTTACTGTTTATCTTTTTGTTTACTCCTGTGGAAGTGCACTCAGGCTAGCTGTAAAGTATAGATTGTCTGTTAAAATCAGACAACAGCAGGTTTTACTAAAATTAGCTGACTAATTACCTGTACGTAAATAAAGTGGATAATTAGCCAACCATGAAGGGAAATTGCCAGAATAAGAGAGGTTGAGGGATCTCATCA
>JAVLVB010000408.1:3358810-3384562 GCA_032876305.1 Orestias chungarensis | reverse complement strand
TATATATATATATATATATATATATATATATATATATATATATATATATATATATATATATATATATATATATATATATATATATATTCATTTTCTTTAAAGGCATAATTAAAACTCGTAACTAGACATTAAATGATGACAAGTTTTAACGGTAAATATGTGAACATTATTTTCTTGTTGCATCGCTGAATTACCTGACAAGAGAATTGCAGAGATTTTTTTATTGTCCATCAGATGCAGAGCTTTGGACAATGAGCAGCATCAGAAGAGAATCGGACATATTTTATCCAGCAAATACCAAGGAGTTTTGCTGTATTGTAGACAATAAATTGTGAAAAATACATGTAGAGGTAAATGAAATACGTATCCTGACTATAGAAATTAGCTTCTAGACGAATGTTTGCTGGTTTGTCTGTTTATTAAAACTAGCAGCACAGCAAAAGACAGCATGTCTATCCAAACAATATTATTTATTAGATTTTTACAGAAGCAGTTCAACAAACAAACCTTCAGAAGAACGGTTCTGGGTACATAAAATGCACTGTAAACATATAAAGAAAACTCCATTGACTTGCACCACCACCATGAAGAGAGCTCATAAAACTGAAATCTACGTTTGACAAAGCCAGTATCTCCGTGTTAAGAAGACGCTTTAGATTTGCAACATTTGGACAGTCAGTTCTCAGTCAAGAGGTTTAATATTTCAAATAGCATCCAACTCACTAAAAGATAATTCCCCTCTTTCAAAACCTGTAAGATCTGACAGACTTAAATAAGTCAATGGTATTTCCATTAGAACCAAAAAGATCATAAATCTCCCAGATTACTTTTGTTTAATGACAATCATTTTTCTGTGATATTTAAAGAAGTGTGAGTTTATTTGTGTTATTTTTGTAGGTTGGCTTTAACAAATCTCATAACGGACTACAGAGGAATTAGCTTAATGAATGTGCATAATCAGAATTTCAACACTATTTAAATGACCTGGATAGTAAATAGCCTTTACTTGTATCACACTTTCTCAAAACTAGAGGACAACAAAACACTTCACATTACATTTAGTAATTCACACATTCACACTGACAGTTAGGATGCCATAAACCAGCGTCACTGGGTCCTTTGACCACCACCAATAGGTAAGGCGAAGGAGGGTGGAGAGTCCAAACCGAGGACACAACAACTGAGAAATACAAGAGTAGGTCTGAACCGGTAATCCAGTCAAACTCCCCAGAAGCTGTGACTTGGTAGGGAGTAATTACCTAAAATCTAAAGAAAAGTAATTTAGAGCGTCACATAAAATAGACTTAATGTAACAGTCTTATAACGGGTTGGACTGTGTGTTTGTCAACATGGTTATTCACCCCCTTTTAGAGAGAAATGACTAAACTCTACATATGTAGTTTTTTTGTTGTTTTTTTAGACTTAATATCAAGCTGAAAAGACCATATTCTGCATGAATGTATTATGTAATTGATCTATATTTTGTTCCTTGGATTTAGTGAATTCAAACTGTTTATATTAGAAAAGGTAAGGTCGGAGAGGTGGAGGGCTTATTGCTTGATAGAGAATAATATGATGGTACTAATACATTTAGTGGAAGAATAAAATAAATGACTAACAACATTTATACAGTACGAACAAATATATAATAATGACAGTGACTGCACTGTTAGACCAATAATCTTAATGTTTTGCACATTTCTACCACATCTTAAGAAAATGTTGTGATCATGTTCATAAGCTTGACTTATTTGCACATAATAATCATGATCGTAAACTCTTATGATCTATTTATAATCATAACTGTTTGCTGTCATGCATTGTCTCTATTGTTTCTGATCTCTATCTGATTTTTTTGTCTATATTGAGTAAAACTGTCATTGTCACAAAAATGTACTGTGGAAGGACAATGAAGAGGAAGTTTCATTGTATTAAAGCAGACATATATTCATTCATTCGTTAATTAATTCTTTAATAATTCAGTAACCTTATTTGAATTATTATTATTTATTTATTTATTTATTTTTTTTGGAATTGCAAAGCAGATTAATTTTAATTTAATTTGAGATAAGCATTTACAGCAAAAAAAGCTGAAGGAGAAACGGACGAACCGAGTCCACCTTACTTGCATCTTCTTTGCTGATCATTTTACAACCATCTCCCACTGATGGCAACTGAGCTGTACCCTTATCAGATCTCATATTAAATGTAAGCAAAATTAGACCTAAATGAAACCTGCAAATAGGCATTAATGTTATCATCTCTGATCTAAAAAACATAAAACTTTGCCACTTGCATCAGCCTAGATTGATCAAGTAACTCAGTAATGACAGCTGTGAGATTGAGGGAGATTAGACGACGGGTCGGATCTGACCCTGGATCTGAGAACAGCTCGGTCCGGGGAGGCTATTATAAAGTGGCTAAATGGCTCATTTCACCTCAAGCTCTTACAGCTACCCACTGGTATCAACGCTTGGATAATGATGCCAGTAAATTTTTGCAGTAAACAACTTTGGAACAAGGGCCCTAGTCATTTTTGCCTATTGACAATAAAACAGCATATCTCATTTTCTTCTTTTTTTTTCTCTTCTGATTCAATGGACCATATTTTGGATTGCATGCTACTTTTTTTAATTGTCGGTAAAACCTTTAGAAATGGAGTAAACTGTAAATTATATTTTTGTTATAAAGTACTAGGGGGAAATATTTGCTACATGTCAGACAAATGCTTCAGTTACTTTTCTCCAAGTCAAATGTTTAAATATGTTTTCCCAATTTTTGGGGGTTTTTGGGATTTCACTTTGAAATCTATAACTTGGATGAAACATTTTTTTCTTCTAATCTGACCCATTGCTACCATAACTGCTGTCACCAAATAATTTTTCTTAGCTGCCTAACTCACACACACCTTTTAAGCTCAACACACAGATTCTCTTTGAGACTGAGAGATCAGAGTTTTGTGACAACCATTACATATTTCTAAATTTGTTGTCCTTAAGTTACTTTGTAACTGATGGGTGAAATTATAGAGTTATCATTTCATGTGGAGGACTCTGACACATCTATGCTTTAACCTCCTTCTAAAAGCCAAATAGGTAAATAGAAGCAATTGTCATTATGTCCAAACTATGTTAATTTTTGGAAAGACAAAACTATTTATGTATTACCAAAAAGCTGTATTTCTTTCTTTATATTGGAGTAATGGCCTCTTTCACTGAGTGATCTGTTAGTTCTTTACACAATAAAAAAACCCCACAAAAAAACAAAAACTTACATATAAACAAATTTACACATGCAACTGGATTTGGGATTAAAAATTACCTGGATAAACATTGGTTACTGTAATACCCAGACACAAAAATTAAAATGCTCCCTTAAATGCAGAATATTAATTACATTGGTGCAGGTAATTTTTTTCTTTACTTAACGTTTCCCAAAAGAGGGTGTCTTAAGCTTTCAGGTTGCTGATTTCTGACCCCTCGGGATTTGACAAAGCATTAATTGAAAACAAGAAATCACCGTCTCTACGAGCACTCAGGGACAATTTTACACAGATGCGCTCTCAAAGCCCCCCTTTAGAGTTTACATTGGAGTCAGATGTGAAGACGATTTGGGCTAAAACAAAAAAGTAATGTCAGCATTGCCTCCTGATGAAACCAGGGGAAAGCATATGCTCCACTTTTCAATTTGTCATAATCGACATCTGACAGCCTAATCAAAATGTATAGAACCGAGGGTATGTATGCACTTATGCGCTGTATCAGGCTCCATTTAAGAGGAAAGGTTTTAGAAAATGATACTGATACATAAATAAACGGAAAATCTGACAGTACTTTTTTACTTGTTCAGTAAATATGTGAGAACACATTTTTTAAGGAGCACAAAATTAACTAGAGTAAACAGTTCAGTGGTTTTCTTGGGATATTGTTTAGTGGTTGAAAGTATCTATTTCTCAGGAGACTGTCTAAGTGAAAGATAAATTCAGAGATATACAATAGGGAAGTCGGGCTCTGCTAGAGAGAGAGAGAGAGCCCTCCTCTTCCAGGTATTACATAAATTAAACAACAGTTCATCCTGTCATTACATAAATTATGGAACAGTTTATCCAGAAAACTGCACCATGATGCTCCCTTAAAAAGCTTTTGTTGATGAACGCTATCACTTGAGTTCAAAAGCACTATTTTGCCCGAAAGGCAAGGAGTAAGATGAACCTGGAGGAGTCACTGGGCAAAACCTCAGACAATTAAACCCCGGTAATAATAACAGTGTCCAGTGTTGTGATTTGCTGAAAATAACATCAAGGATGTAAAAGCCAAGATAAGAATAATTTACAATTCCCCAGAGAACCTTGGTTGATGGTACTCAAGCTATCATTTATTTACTGATTGCACAAGTGCTGAATGATGCCATTAAAGCATTTCCTCTCCTGCAGCATGCATGGACATATATTTGCCACCATCTCCAGAGACACCAAGCTCCTCTTCCACTGTAATTATGGCTGATATATAAGAAGACGGCTACGTCAGCACAGTGCCACCCCTTCATTTACTAAAACAAAGAAAAATTAGTCAGTAGAAAATGAGAGTTTTGGTTTGTAGTTTGAACGACTCAACTCATAGCTGCAGAGTTACTCAGTGAGATACCTCCTAAGAAGCTGCAGAGAGGAGGCTCATTGCACTTACCTGCTCTTATTTACCTGTTCCAACTGAACGGAGGTGGGATGGCGACTGTATGACCCCTTTGGAGCATGCAGACTTATTCCTTTGTTGATTTATCTGCTCTGCTTATGTTGGCCACCACTCACCACACACCAATTACTCTCTGTCTTTGGAGCTAGTGGTCTACAAAGCATTTCAATTCATCTCTGTCTCCAAGGCCATGACGTCCCCCAAACTGATTAATCGGAGACAAGTTGACACCAAAAAAAGCAACACCTACAGGTAGCCTCCTGCATACATTTCCTACAATACTTCTTGGATTTCCCGTGACAGTGAGAGTGAGAGTGAGAGGGATTTCTAAGGGGAGCAGCAGCTTCTTTTGCCAAATAAGAAAGAAGTGGAGGAATTAGATCTTATCACTCCAAAGCAGTTTGGAAAGCTCACGGCACTGTTTTATCCCACGGTATATCATCAAATGTTAAAATATCACTTTCTCTTTTTTTCCTAGAATCAAGCAGTGATACTGATGTGGACTTTTATGATTTTTTTCTCAGAAATCATGCTTGACAAGAAAACATTTAGGCAACATTCCAGAAATTGGACCCTAGTTGCTAGTCTAAATTTGCGTTCCCTTATTCCAAAATGCCGATATTTACAAGCATATTGACCTGATTTAGAGCCATGTGCAGTCTGCTGTATTATTACATTACACGTGTTAGGCTGCGGTACCATTCTGAACACATCACACCACCCCCTCATAGGAGAACCAACAAGGGGAATGAAAAGAGTACAATAGACAGTGGATTCCTGCTGTAACAATAAGGCCCGGGTAAGAGGGGGACTGCCGGTGCACAGTCTGGTGATGCATTAAACATTTATTTCCACAACCAAGTTGTTGACACATCCACTTCATGCTCAACTCCAGATTTGTAAGAACACGTTTGGAGAATGATTAGGATATAAGATCCGGCAAACAGTAGATAAAGTATTAAATGCATTTTTTGTTTAAATGTTACATATATTTTATATAAATATTATAGAACTTGCTGTTACCTTGAGGAATCACTGTAGCTTTGCTCCTCTGAAGCCTCACTGCAATAACGTCCACTTCTCGGGCTGCGATGCTGCTTTGTTTTGGCTTTCCTAAATCTCTGAACGTCCCACTCTCCCCACAGCTGCTGAACTAGCCACGGGCTGCACGAGAACACTATCGCTCTGACACATGGATGCTGCTCAAGCGATGTCAAAAGGGTTAAAACCTAGTCGACCGGAAAGTCACACCAGCATCGTTTCTAGTTGCCAACCGCCGCTGCCGCACTCTCCCTCAGCTCTCCAACACCTCCTCCCTCTGTTTCTTGTTTTCCTTTTTTTCTTTTTTTTTTTTAAAACACAACCTATCTCGTGGGCTTCTCCCCCTCCTTGTGTGAGATGGTAGACAAGAGCGCCGGGCGATTTGCACCACTCTATCACGGATCGTGTTACGCTGTCTGGCTGCAGCGGCGGTCACAGATGATAGGCTGAGGAGGTTTGCGTGTGTTTACCCCCTTAAAAAAAAAAACAGCGGCAGTGTGGAGGGGAAGCAAAAGGGAGGCATGTGTGGGACGTCTCCTGCAAATCACAAAACGAGGAGAACCCTTCAAGAAACATAATCAACACCAGCGAAGGGTTCTGCCAAAGACACGTTGCTCTTTATTTGTTGATGGAAGAACCAGACAGCTGACTGAAAACCAAGAGGTAAAGGTTCCAAATGCCTGTTTTCAGCACTGTAATCAAATATTCCATATGTGCTGTTTATTTTTATTTATTTTTGCTTTTTTTGCTTTTTTGTTTATTCAAAAAATCTCAGAGGCTACATAAGCAGCAGGCAGATCCATCTGGGCTGTTAATACATATTAATTTTTGATCATACGGATCAAACATTAATCTGTCCAACAAAACAATAAGGCTATTAAAAATAATGAATTACTGCCACATGGATGGATGGATGGATGGATGGATGGATGGATGGATGGATGGATGGATGGATGGATGGATGGATGGATGGATGGTTGGACAGATAGATAGATAGATAGATAGATAGATAGATAGATAGATAGATAGATAGATAGATAGATAGATAGATAGATAGATAGATAGATAGATAGATAGATAGATAGATAGATAGATAGTAGATAGAAGCATTTGAAACTGTAACAATCAAGATAAAAACATTTTATTAACGGTCATAAAATTAATATTAATTCTAGCTGAAAACTGTCTAGTCCTCTATTTAATGTCCAAGTGAGACACGTCTGAATAACAATGTTTCTTTTTTCAACCAATATGTCTGATATGTCATTACAAATGTTAAGTCCTCAGTTTTCTTACACTAATAACATTTGGTCTTTACTGCCTTCTTACTGTTTTGTTGAATCAGTCCCACTCGTCCTCCTCCTGCATTTATTGCTTGGCATGTTTGAATGCCATTAAAAAGCACTAAAGCCCTAAAGTTTCCTTTTTCTTAAATGTGTAATAAATTTGACACAAACTGAAATATAAAATAAATATGAAGACAGATTGCGTTATCCACAACAGCTACTGAGTCATTAAGCTTTTATTTACTGAGCCAAGTGGCAGATATATTTACTTCTTGAACTTGGACATATGATGTAACTAACAGTTAACGAGTCAAACTGGAAAAAAAAAAAAAGAAAAAAAGTGGAATTTTTAAAATCACAGGACTATGACAAAAGACAGCGCAGCATATATTTAAATTGGGATTTCAATAATATTTACTAAATGCATCTTCTAAACTTCCTCATTGGTAATTTTAGATGCTTTCACACAGCAGATGAAAAGATAAAAATGTGAAAGATAAATAAATAAATAGTGACACTGTATGGTAAGTTGCATACACCAATAGCAGTTTGCAGTTTTAATCTAAAAACTGTTGGACTGCCACAGTTAGGTGCTTCATATGTCAGTTTTTTACATATTAAAAAATCCGTCGAAAAAAAAAGATTTGCATGTCTGATTTTTTTTTTCCATTAAAATAAGGACAAAGCAATGTTGAGACATACGTTCAGATACAGTAAAATATGAAATGCCCACAAAGAAATCATTGCACACCTTTTGCCAATCCACAAAGTAAAACTTTTCTGTTAAAGCAAAGTAAAACGAAGTAGTACCAGCCTTAAGAATGACGACTTTAAATGTTTTGTTGAATACTATTTGTATAGTAACTTATAATTCATAAGACAAAAAAAAGAGAAATGTATCTACAATAAACAGACATCAAACTTTATTACACTGCAGATAAAAAAAGACCTTTCAGGTGTCACTAATCCTTTCAGCCAAATGCAAAACTAATAACAAATGTGAGGTATATAATGTATTTTGCACAATGCAGTAAAAAAAATGCTTGCCAGGGATATATTTAATATAGTATCATTGTTGTTTGTTCTTCAAACCTACGGCTGTTACAGGTCCAGAAAAGTTCAGAGTGTGATTGGTAACGTTGTGATGAAAAGAAAAAACGAGATTGGTAATTGCACCTGATATCGTCATCTTATTATTCCACAATATTACAATAGTGTGTTGTCCGAATTTGATCCTGCAGCTCTAAGAAGTGTAAACCCTGTAAGATACTGGGAAAAGTTTTGAAATGGTACATGTTGTATTCTTGACAGAAAAGCCAATCAGACAATGAAATGCATAGTTCTACTTATTATAGAAATGCTGCAAATATCCCTTCAGCTCAAATATTAGGAAACCTTTTTTGTGCTTCTTTAATACCAGCACCCAACCAAAATGTTTATAGCTATATTTCAACAACACTTCATGACGGTAAAATGACACTAGAAAAAAATAAAAGATTTGGTTAGTTCTTTTAGTTTTTCTATGTAAAGATCCAATTTGACTGGTCTTATTAATTCACTGTGGTATTAAAAGTGTTTCATTATACCCATCTTTTCCTTTTAAACCCAAGTTTTAAGGATGTGTTTTGGTTTGAGGCATAAATTAGATAACCCTCGTGCATCATCAAGGTTATTTCCTTAAAAGATTAAAATGCTCCTCCATAGCTACTGATATATCTGCCTTCAAAATAACCATTTGAGAAGAAGTTCACAATTAATTTCTGCTACGCTGGTTGTGTAATTACTGTTGGGATCAATAATTGCTTGAAGATCTAAAGTGATGGTGCTTGCAGATATGCTAGTGAGAATGTCTTGTTCTTTTCACAGAAACATAAAGTAATATGACCTCTAAGACCACTGGTAATTTGTAATTCTGAAAAGACATTAAGTGTGAATACATAGTTAATTATTGCCTTCATTATCTGATGTCCAGTAAGAATGAAGTGATAATAAGAATGCAACACTATTTGCTGTATTTTAGTTGTTGTTATAACAGTAACAGAGTCGAGGAGTTCTTTGCACATTTTGTACTTTAATTAGGTTTTTTGTATCTAAGAATCCACCAGAGGTTTACTACGGTAAGGTCACACATTTCTAATTGCTCTATAAACAAATATATGAAACTTGTGATGAGCAAATATTCATTGGTAGCTTTTCAGTTTTAACATTACCTTTATATTTTTTAGACAAAGGACTGAACAGAGCTTGTGGAGATGTTTAAAGCCTGAGTATTGTTTCATAGCTTAACACTGCTTTGCACTTTTCCAAAGTGTTCTCCCTGACCTGTCTAGTGGGTTCCACAGTCTTCATGATATCTGTGTTCTCTAACATGTTCCAGTAGTCGCTATGCTGAAGTAAAATTACTAGCATATCGACTCCTTTTACTAATTAAATTTAAAGAGATTTTGGTTGCTTAGGGGTTTTAGAATGTAAAAAGTAATATTTAAAAAGAAAATACTGGATAATAAACACAAAAACATACTATTTATGTTGACAACTGTTTTGTTGAGCTCTAACATCCCCACTGTAAAGATTCAGAGAGGGCAGAAGCAATAACAGCAGCTACTGAGATGCTTATCACTGGTAATATGTGGTTTCCCTCCCTGGTCAGACAGTAGAACAATCTTCAGGAAAAGACTAGTTTTGTCATTTGG
Source organism: Orestias chungarensis (assembly GCA_032876305.1). NCBI lineage: Eukaryota > Metazoa > Chordata > Actinopteri > Cyprinodontiformes > Cyprinodontidae > Orestias > Orestias chungarensis. The sequence continues at coordinate 3,374,854 of JAVLVB010000408.1, read as the reverse complement.
TTCAAAAACATTCAGTTACCTCTGGTCGGCTGATTAGACCTTTTTCTGGTTATTTTATTATTTTGACATGAATTCAAGCCGAGCGTTCTTTGGCAAATAATGTCCCTGGGAAAGTACTCGTGTTGGGTAGTTGTTATTTATTGTTATTTTTTTAAATAAAGATCATTTAAGTGTTTTCAAGTCTCTTTTACTGCAACCACACAATTAAGCTACCCATAGTTAATACATTGTCACATTAGTCGGATCTGGAGGTAAATTTAGGCTTACTCCAGTTGTTCCATTCAGGAATCTGCTTCTACTGATAAGAGATTAAGTCAAGCGGCACAACCAGCCATCACATCTTTGTGGTGAGATCAATTGAGCATTTCATTTTTTAGAAATTATGGCATGAAGACGGCGCTCTGTAATAATCCTCCTTTTGTTAATGGCCAACAACTAAAACAGCACAAGGACCGATAAGAGTCCTTTTAAGGTGGACATCAAAAGTGATGCCTCTGGGGTTCGGAACAAGAGGGAGCTTCTTTGACATTTCCCCGGTGCAGCCACACATCGCTTCAAAGCGGTTTGGTCACGCTTGTGGGTTCAAGTTGGAGAAACGTGTTTAGAGTTCTGACTGGAGTCACTGATTACAAAAGCCGCCCCAGTTCTGTACTGCATGAGTGAAATTGTGACGGAGAGGTCCAAATGATTGTATTCATTTCTCATTGTGAAGATAACGTAATGAGACTGTAGGACAGGCTATTTTTAAGATGAACATTTTTCCACATTAGACACTTTGGAACACCTTGGAGATAACGTCAATTCTAAATTCCTCTGGGAATAGCCGGCGGCCTCATTACGGTCCCACACGGTGTGCCTTAGTAAGGTGGTAGACTTAAATCTAGGCGCAGTCAAGTGGGAAAGTCAATGCCTCATTCACAGTCTCTTACTGCAGGAAAAACTTTCAGTAATTATTCTTCAACCTACGTAGTATTTGTACATGTTTTGTCACATTATTTATGTTCACAACACGGCAAGATGAGAACTTGTGGAGCGCTATGCAGAAGGCTTAGTTTGGAAAACAGTAATTGGAGTAACTGGAAGGATGCTGAATTAGGGTTTAGTTTGTTTCCTGTCAAAGCTGGTTTACCCCACAAGCCACCCCCACCCTACCGCTCCAACACCCCTTCCTTATACTAAAACACCCACAGTCAAGTAGTTTATTTTCCCTCCAGCAGCATGTGCAAACAAAAAGGGCAAGAGAAGGAGGGGAAAGAAAAATACCATGCACATTGGCAAAGATGCTGCAGTAAGTTTCACCCAAGTAAACAATATGGGAAACAGGACGGGTTTTTTGTTCACATAATATGCTTAAGTTCACGGCTGAAGGGGAGCCGGACTATTATTTCAGCTAAAAAGCTGTTACTAAATAGTTGCTATTCAGGCCAGTTCAATTTTGACAAGCCAAAGCTGTCTAGGTTCGTCAGTAGCTGGGTAGAGACATAGGAGGGGGTGGAAGCTCTCTTAGCTTATAGTTTAAGTCCATCTGGTCTTTAGAATATGGATTATTTGTTGCCGCGGCCGATTTCCCGAGCCATAGGGGGCTGGACTGGGTGCCCAGCTTCAGCAGACTCCCCACCGAGACCCCTGGGTGAGAAGACGCTGAGAACCTCCTTAGTTCTTAAAGCTGGATAATCGTGAACGTGGGGAATGCTTCCCACACCAGGGCCATACATCAGGATGCGAAAGAAATAACCGACCATAAAGAAGAAGAAAAAAAGACAGTGAAAAGAGGAATTGGGAGTGAGTTGGGAGCGGATCGTGTTGAAGGACATTGAAGAAAATGAAGCAGAAGCAACAACTGTGAATGTGGCAGGCACAGCATTACTGCCAATCATGGCGCCTTCTCTGTCTCGGAAAAGAAAGGAGAAAAAAAACTGAGGAGAGAATGCAGGGATTGTCACTGTGCAGTAGATTTACCTTTCAAAAAAAGTCAGGGGCAATAATAGGTATCCAAATGACAGCTCTGTGCTACTGCATCCCCAACTAAAGTTAACCAAAGGTCCTTATGTCGAGTGCTAGCAGCAGACACAAAGGTCTGAACAGTAGGGTGCTAAGGCAGCTAGCGCAGCATGGCTAAATGGGGCAGGTGATTTCCCATCTCTTCCACTGCCCTCAAGGCACAGCCAATCACTGCTGGGGAAAAGTGCCGCACCAGCCTGCAAGCAAGGAAAGCAGTGAGTGGAAAAGGCAAGAGAGGGAGCTGGAGTCTATCTGGGGCCATGCATTATTCACACGCATCGCTACGGCACTAAGACCTCCACAAAGGAAAGGCCTCAGGTTCCATCAGTGCCGACTTGTTTCCAATCTATTATTGATGGCAACACTACACCCTATACTTTTCCCTGATTTACTGGATTCTATCATTGTTTCTATAATAAAGGCCATTTCCAGTAAAGTCAGAACAAATGAGGAGAATATTTCCAAGCACGGTGCCAGTGGGCGCACCAGCTTATTGGAATTTTTTAAAAACGGGTTTTAATTGCGAAAATCATACTTAAGATTATTTATTACAAGAATTTAATTTTTAAGTCATAAAAAAACGGGACAAAAAGAACATTTGAGCAAAGTTTTCGGTGTACAAGACAAAACCTTGAACCTTTCTGCAACCATTTGTCATGTCAGAGGTGGTTTTTCCATGCCAAATAGAGGTTAGCATGGAGAACTCCAGTTAGTGCTAAGTGAAATGAATGTGCGATCCAAATTATTATCACACTGTGCTGTTTAATTACAAAAATAATAATACTCATAAAATTTACCTTTTCAGATTTTGTTTAAAAAATGAATTCAACTTTGCTATTTTGAATAAGGGACTTATCTATATGGTTTTAGAGCTTCGTCCTTTAAACTTTATACTTGTAAAATAATCCTGCGCAATTCTCCCAGCCTTAAAAAGAGCCTTTTAAGCAGTTTTGTGATGTAAATATTGATCACTGTCAGAGATTAAATGATGTCCTATCACTGCGAATTGCTTCGAATAGTATAGAAAAGTTAAGATCCTTCCTTTATATTTAGATTGTTATCAGATAATGTCAAACAGTCCCAGATCTCACCACATTATTACAACGCACACATCAAGGATTTTCCTCAATCTCTGCAGGAGCCCAATCAATCTGCTAAGAATGCGCAGCTAGGACAGTGGGCCATGCCTTCCTTTGAGAATGTCGACACGTTTGACCGATGTGGAGTCGATCCCCCAGATTGTGGCTAATCATCATTACCGACTGCTGAAACAATGACTTTATTTTAGCTCAGTCAGCTCAGAGAAGGACACGAGGGATCTGGCGTTTTTTTTTCTTTGTGGCTTAACACTTGAGTTGGATTTGAGGAATTAAGGCACAATTGGACTCAGGAAAATCTGCACTCTGATCCTCCGTCCAAGTTATCATCTGAGATTTAGCCAAACGACATGTCTGGCTGAATTATACAAAATTCATCATGAGCTTCTTTATTTCTGAGACGGTGGAGCAGAGCAAAAAAGAAAAAAAACGTTAAACCTATCTAAAACCTGTGTTGCATCTTTTTTACATTCTCCTGTGTAAGAGCTTTTCTAACAGATGGGTTTTCTTAAGACTTGATACTTTTCATATGATTAATATTAGCAATTTGTGCTGTGTTTTCTTTTCGGCTTTGTTTTTTTTTATTAATATGACATTCATTCTATAAATTTTATTACAATGTATGGTTTTTTTTAGTTCTTTAATGATGTATCTCACTTTTATTTCTCTCCAAAGATGATACACTTGGTCTGGGTGTAAAACAACTTTCTTAAAAATTTTTAAATGTAATAAAAAAAAACTTCACCAGGTCTCAAAAAGAGAGAGAGACGTTGTTATATAAGGTAGTTAGAAGAACGCGAGTTTTTGAAGCTTAGAAAGACCTTCCTTAAATAATCTGAGTATCTTTTCTGCATTAAATAAAAAATTATTGCTGAAGAAATTTTGATGGGGGGAAGCTTCTACATCTAAAATACCCATCTATACTTTTTATGTAAGATAGCTTAAATTTATTTTGCTTCCTTCAACTAAATTATGTTTCTCTATAGCAAATTTAAAATCTTATGCAAGCACAAAATAAACTAAATACTATTTCTTCTAAAACAAGTGTGCATCTGTGTACACATAAAAAATAAATACGCATTTGTATTTCTTGTATTATGAATCTTTTTTTTTTTGCCATCAATAAAATCTGACACCCAAACTATTCTTTGTTGCTGTTTACGCCACACATGACAGCTTTTTGTTCTAACAAGAATTGCATAAAAGTTTACACATCTGGATGGCAGCCTCTGTTTTAATTATTATTATTATTGCAAGATGCCTTCTATTCTGGTCGGTTCCAATAATATTGGTAAAATCTTAAGAGTTTACTCTTAAGATTACTTAAAATATAGCAACACTTGAACTTGACAAGAAGCACTTTACCAAAGTCAAATCGTACCACATGTTACTAAAAAAAACTGCAGTTTCTGTAAAACAGGTTTAGTTTCATGGGTTCGTAGGCTAATGATAAATGATAACCTCAAGTTCTGATATAGAAATATAAAAACATAAATAAACGAATAAGAGAGGGATGAGGACAGATGCATAGGAGGCCATAGAAAGGTAATTCTCAACAATGGACAGTGGATTATGAAAAATGACTTCTTCCGTACAGTGCTTAAAGGTTAGGTCTCTATTACGCAGAGAGCAAAATGTCAGCGGTATCCCCTGAAAGACTGGACTGTGATATTAATGGAGAGTCCTGGGAATGGGCTTCCACTGACTGAGTTTTCCCCTCTACCAGACACATAATTCATTTAGTTGTCAGCCTGCACCTGGTTCATGTAACACTAACATATACAAACTAAATGATGGAGAGAATATAGCCCACCCTGGTACTCAACCAGTGGTGAAATGAATGTTGTTCATGGAAAGTAAAGTACTGTTAGATTACCTAAAAGCTCTTCACCCACACGCGGCTGAAGTTGTCGCCCAGGACGCATTAGCATAATGTTCAATTTTCTAGCTAATATTGAGCTTTCATTTGATTCTGCCTCTGAGACCAGGAGGATAGAACAAACAAAGCAGAAGACTTGAGTTAAAGCTGGCAGCAAGCAGTGAAAACACATACTAACCATTTCCAGTACTCTCCATATGTTTATACAGGGAAACTACTGGAAATATATATATTCCATAAACTAAAAGTGGGAAACGTGCTGCATCTTCAGTGGATCCCACAGCAGCTGTTTAAATGACGCGCAGCACTCGAATAAGGAATTTTATTAGAGTCATTTGAGGATTATCTCCTGCATTGAACGATGTACATACAGTTTGTATATCCAGTCCCCCATCACACACCTCCATCCCACAAGCAATTATTAAAGCAGCTTTCCATGTAATCTAACCACACAACATAGCTTAAAGCATAATTTACACTCACTGTATGTCGTGTTCCATGGAAATGTGATAGACCAGGACAGAAAGACATGATGATTTAATATGTTACAGTGCGAGTCATCAGTCACACGGCCTCCACTTTAGCCAAGATGCAAAATGGCTTCTGCGTGAGGGAAGTTGCAGCAGTGGATTATTTGTGAGTAATATTCTTTTGCTGTGGTAAATATAATGTGTCATGTGGTAGAGGGTGGAAGAAATATCCTCTCTCAAGCTTTTTTAATGAAGTCCCAAATGTCAACCCCATACCTCTTTCAAGCACAGCCTCCGAGACACCCCTCTTGAAGCCTGGCTGTCCCTCAGTGCATCTCCAAGTGATGTGAAAACAAGCAGCTCCAGTAAAAGGCAGCCAAAGAAGACAAATAAAAAAGCTGTTCAATAAAAAAAGGGGTCAGAGTTGGACAGTAAACAGGTGCTTCGGGTTGTTAAAATGTATCTGTAGGACTGGAGATTTTGATCAATTATTGAAGCCCTGGTTCACTGCAATTCAGGATGGTCAGTTCTGGAGAACCTAAGAAAAGCCCAATCTGCCCAATCTGCTGCTAAAAATGACTTTAATCTTCCCCACTTTGTGATGATCCTTCACAGCAGCATCTTTACAAAAATAGAAAAAAACCTTAGACAGAAGGGGATCGTTGAGAAACGGCATTATAGTAAAAAATGTCACTGTAATTTAGTGGTTTGGGTAAGTGTAGCGAAGAGACTCACAAGCTGAGTTCAAATTTTAACCAACACATTTTCCTCAACAATGGTGTGGAGCAACGAGGGGGGAGGGTGGACGTCCAATTACTGGAATGCAGTCTGTGTCTTCTTGACACCACATAGTAGTTTCTTCAGCAACATTTAAAATACGCCAGGCGTTCAGGGGAGCCACGCTGCGGCAGGAATTGAAAGACTGAGCCTTAAGTGGTAAAGAAGCCATGGTTAGTGGCAGATCAATGTACAATGCCACATAAACAACTCAGTGTGGCATCAATATGCTTATTTTGACAACCTCTGCCCTCATACATTTAGCTGAACTGTCTATATTTATGGATTGGCGATTCATCTGTGTTGCAGTATCATAAGTATGACAGGAATTTTTACAAAATGAAGAATGTAGTCCCGGCAATCAATTGTTCTTTAGCCAGTCAAATGCAAATGATTTGGACATTCATAGCTCTTATATAACAAAGTCTTAGATCTGAATCAAATCTAAACTGAACAAACCCGAATACTAAAGGCTCTAAACTGTAAGAATTTGTGCAACTGGTTTCATTTAATCTTTTGTTGGGTAAAAAATAATGAACACAAAAGAGCGGAAAAAACTCACAGATTACCAAATATTAAAATCTACATTTCTTATCTATTTCCGAAATTTTATTTTAAGTACTTCTACAAATATATATTTTTAGATGGAAAGGCTATCAAAAATTTCTCAAAATCTGAAATTTTCACCAACATGGTATGATTAAAGATTAAAACCAAAAAAACAGCAGCAGAATCTTTTATTATCCATGTACATTTCATATTTCACTATTTTATACTGCCTTGATGCCTAATTTTAAGACTTAATTTAGTTCATTATTTACAAACAAAGAACACAATTATTACAAGTAACATCAAAACACAACTGAACTCACTTGAACAAGATGTTTTAATATATTTTTGTATTCATTTATTATTATTTTTTATTTGTGGTTCAAATACACATACCAAAAAAAGTAACGTTTTATTTATATTATAAGTGAAAATAGTTCTGTTTGTATTTAAAGATAAACGCACATTATATACCTTTTTTTCTGCTGTCTTTTCCCTCTTTCTTGTTACTGTAGATGAATCCATGCAGTTGTAATATTCAGTAAAGTTTTATATACTCATGGTATGGCAGCTGTTGCCTGAGGGCAATAAATGTAAAGTTATAAAGTTACAAATGTACAGAGATTATGAGAAGTAGCAGACTGCTATGGCTGAATTAAATTGAAAATGATTTTTCTATAGTTAAAAACACAGACATGAAGGAATAATGACACAATAAAAGTCAGTACTGATAAATGCAGCAATATCGTTTTGTTGTATCCATTTGTGAAGGTATCCTTCAGACTGCCTGCTCTCATCTATAGTCAATGTGTCTTTCTAACCTTTAAAACTGCCATGCAAAACTCTGCTGCAGACAGCTCTTTTGGCTAATGCAGAAAAAGACAATAGGTGGAAACTGCTCTAACCTATTTGCCAAATGGTCTGTCATCTAATGCCTGGTTGCTGTTCTTTTGTCTAATCCTTCTTCCGAGACCTCTAAAAGGATATGTCGCTCTAATAAGATGAATGGGCTTTGACCCTGGAGCTGCTAAAAGCCAACATGGCCAATTTATCTGAGTGACCTCTACTCTTGGCAGAGATGGCTTCACCTCTCTTGGAAGCCTTTAGGCATGATCAATACCCCCAGACGCAAAACAATTCACAGGAAGGACCATCTACAAATTAGAAATCCGATACTCATTGCCTTTTGATGACCTTGGATTATTTACTCAATGTCACAAATTAGTGTTTGGTTATTTCCCTGGAAGTTGATATTTTTTACAAAAGTGCTTCACACAGCATCTAAAAAAGGTGTTTAATAGAAATGGCTGCAAAGCAGCAGGGCTGGCAAATCCATTCAAATCCAATCAAGTATTCATAAATCCTTCACTTCCAATGTAAATCAACATGAACAAATGTGAGTGTAGAAATAACCTCTGCATCATCGGTAATTTTATCATGCAAATGTAAATCACACCTATTTAGGGATCGGGACTTTAACAATCAAACAAACCTTTCCATGGGAGATAAGATTTTGATGAGTGAAAGAAGAATTCTGTTTCATGTATTACACGTTGATGTTAGGTTGACTTCAACTGGGCCAAGATAAAAGGCCTGGCTCAGATTTCTGTGGCAAAATACGCAGAAAAGACGCATCTGCAAGAGAATATGTTTTCTTTCTTTAAGCATGAATCACTTTACATGGCGTATAATATCAATCGTTGGCCTCAAATCTATATCTGCAAAGTGCTTAGGTTTGCATTGGTGATTAGATGAATTGAATAGAGAACAGTCTGTTACTTGAGCATCCCTTCATATCATGGATACCTAATGCCTTTCCCCTGCCACTGAAGTGACCACAGTTTCAGGATGCTTGGCTCTGGGCACTTGGCCAGAGGGCTTTATGTATTCTGATACCATTCATTTTTAATCAGGACCGGCATATCCTTCCAAACGTCTTACAAGCTGCCTTTGGCTACAACACTTCAATTTTGCTTTATTTTAATTGATTTGGCAGTCCTCCACATTGTCGATGGTCCAAGTTGACGGTTACTGTTGCTAATATTTTTAAATCGGAGCTCATTTCGGCTGCTTTGGTTGATTTCATTTTCTCACTGCAGAATCATGCATTTCCTCACACTAAGGTTTAGACTAAACATATTTTGTGCATTCAGCATATTCAGAGTTTCTTCACATTCCTGCTGTGGAAAAGGATGGGTGTAGGTGTAGGGAATCTTCTCTTGTGGTATAATGAGTTTGACAATGAAAGTGACACTGCGTCCTCCCTGGACCTTGCTGTGTGATCAATCATAACGATAGCTCACCATTTCCTCCTCTAGATACTGACCTTTCTCCCTTAAGGAAAGTAAGAGAGTGCAGGTGTTGAAGTGTGCATGTTCCTCCCGATTGCGCCATCACCTTCTTTCCAATCAGAAGTCTTACTATAAAGCCATTAGGCTGTCCTTTAGAAGAGGAGCACTCCTCAATCACAATGCCCTACTAAAGTAACATGGATTTCTTTTATTTTGCAATACAAGCTATTTTAAGCATGGGTGACACACTTAGAAATTGGGTATAGGATGACATCAGGATCATACGTATCCTAAGCTCATCACATGAACAGCCAAGAAGGTAATCTGATGCTTTCAGTCCAGCAAGCAGACCTGCCAAGATTCCATGCAAATATCCATGAATAAGATTATTTATGGTTGATTTCACTCAAAAAAGTCACTTTAAAAAAACAACAAATAATTAAACAAAAGTGGCTTGTGACGAGAGCTGTTGAAACAGTCAGGGTGCTCCCACCTCCAGGCCTCAAGTCTCATATCAGCTAAAATACGCTTTATTTATAGTTTAGTGGTTTAGCTTCTGTTTGTATCTCTGTCCGAGCAATGTCATAGAGATGACCTAAATAAACAATGCTGACTGAAATAGTTCAATATAATTGGGTGGAAAATTTCTTACTTAACCCCAAAGAAAATGAATACTTGTCGTAACTAATATAATTTAAGTATCATCAAATCAGGAATGATTTCCAGTAACAGTCAGTCTTGCAAAAGAAAATTTAAGAAGAACCCTGACTGAAGACTGTCACTGTACATTTCATTATTACTTTTCCTATCTTTTTCTTTCAGTATTTTCAAAGTATTTTAAAAGACAAAATTCCAAAGTTTCCTTGCAATCATAATCATTCAATATTGCCTACTTTCAGTACAATGTTTTTAATCTAAAATGTTCTAGAATTTATGGTTTTTAATAGTTACGGTGAACAGAACCGAACTATAAGATTTTTTGTAACTAATATACTTGCGTCACTGGTGGGTAATAGTCTTCCTATGAGATTTCAATGGGTTTATGTGAAAGGAAAAACTTGGAAAAAAATTATCTGTGAAAAGAATTAAAATACAGTGAAACTTTTTTCAACTACACCAATATAAGAAGGCAAAAGAAAAACCCTCCAAACACAGTTGAAAGGCATTTGTCGCTTGTGCTCCAGATATTATACCACACAGATTCCTTACAATGTAAAAGTTTCCATTTATCCATTAATAAATTAGACAAACATTGCAAAACTATTGGGTATATTAGCAGGATTAGATTAAAGGCCGTTCTTTGTGCTTTATGTGGAAATTAACTGGCATCATGATGTAAACTGACTGAAATCCTGACTGAAGCGAAAGCTTTAAATGTATTCATCAATTTGAAAAGAGATAGTCATTTTTTTTTAATATTAATATCATGTGTTGTAACTGCAGTAAATAATTTAAATGTGTCTACAACTAAATCAGAGCAGCATAATGAAATTAACACAAAAATTGTATCCACGTTTATTGACTTAGTTTTTTATCTCATAATTGACCAACATTATAGAGGATTGAAGGAAAACTTTAAGAATTTTGGTTCTTGGTTGGAGCCTGGAACATTAAACCCCCGCTCTATGGCTGGCAATACTTTGCAATTCAAACGTTTTGGTCTCAGTGTCTCCCTGAAGGACACAGTAAAGCAGCGAGCAAAAGGACTTTCAAACTTGTCAAGCAAAGACATTCACATTCAGGCGTGATCACCTTGATCTTTAACTTTCTGATTGCTAAAATTACCCCAAAAAAAAAGGTTTAAAAACGAAGCCAACAGAGCAACAGACGTAACTTATACTTCTCAGTGGCAAGATAAGTGATTAAAAGAAGACATAAAAGCAAATAAATCCTATATAATGGAGGACTCTGTCACTCTGGAGATAACGTCTTTAAAGAATACGTCGATCCGGGACAGGACAGAAAAACTATATTAGACCGTATGAAACAAAGCAGCCCAGATACTGTATCCAATCTACTCACCGTTCCTCCGTCTTCTCAAGGTTATCAGTTTCCAAGCATCTCTTTAAGCCCTGTTACTTGTTTGCATGCAACAAATGGAAAGAAATAAAAACTAAACTACACTCTCTGAATTAATCAGTTTACAATCTCTTCGTGACACGGATGTTTCCCTGTGAGACCTTTTCTCGATGAAACCGAGGTGGATGGCTAGATTCTGAAAACCATAAATTGTAGAGAAGATAGCAGACATACATGTAATTACCAACAAAACTAATGGATCAACATGATGATTTTAGTCGCAAACATTAATATTCATAGAGTATAAAAATGTCTTCTTGTCTGTTTCCATGTTGCATCGTAATACAATCACTCAATTAGGTTGTGTGATGAAATGAAATGAACCATTTTCTCCTGAGGACGGTAAATAGTGGTCTCGTAATTGACAAGTGTAGAGTAATTCCTAATCGTAATGACAAGTCCTGCAGTCTCCCTACAGAGTGTGATTAGTCTGAGCCATGCACAGAGTTGAACCTTTGCATACAGGATGTGAATTATAGAGGAAGGAAGAGTTTTAACCCCACCAAGTAAGGTTTAGACTCCCAAAAAAGGGCGTAAATATCAGATTGATAAGAATAAAGCATTTACATGTTCTCTGTATATAAGGCATGTAGGAAAGATTAGGACCTTGTAAAATGGGCGCTATAACCTGCGTTCACTGAATAAATTAGCTTTAAAATAAACCTTCCTAGTGAATTACCACCTTTACATGAAGCTGATGAGACAAATACATGTTTGCATTTGTTTACTTTGATTATTATTATTTTTTTTTATTTATTTGATTTTTTTCCGTGGATGAGATACATAACCTAACCTTTAAATTTCAACAAGCAATTTTTAGATTGTTAATTAAAAAGCTGCTTCACCAATAATAATACAAAACTTGACTTCAAATCAAATACTACCTTCAGATTTGCATTTTTTCTATAGCTTGTAGAGTAATGAAATCATAAAACATCTATGACTGTTTCATTTCTAGATAGAAAATAGATGTAAAATATTTAAAAAAGAAACAGGTCTACACTTGAGAGTAAATATTTAATTGAATAGACAAATGTTTCTGAGCTGATTTATGATAAAAAGTTAAAATTCAAATTTGGTTTGTTCATTTTTATGTTTAAAGTACTAGAAACGCGAAATTATCATCGAAGAAATACACGTGTCTACATATTTATACTTTTCCATATTCATAAAACATGTTTATTTTGAAGTTTTGTTAACCTATGATCTATTTTCTTAAGAAGATGCGCCAGAATGATACCTTGCAGAAGTAAAAATGTAAACAGCGCCTCTCATGTTAACACTGAAGGATTTTTGCACTATTGAATGCACATTCTGGGTTATGTTGAAGAAAAAAGTTTGCTAAAAATTATTTTTTACATATTTTACACATATAAATAAAATAAAACCAAAGTTTTATCATTTTTATCAGCGTTTCAACAGAAAAAAACAGCTTTGGTATTAAATTTATATTTTATACTTTTTTTTGTGTGTTTTTTTAAATGGTAACATAAAATAATTAATGTTGAATTACGAGCCATTTAAAACCTAATTAATACTTATTAATACTTTGTATTGTTATTAAATAATATTATATTTATATTGATTCAACATTGTTTGACAGTAAAAATCTAAATATTATACATCCCCACTGTATAACATTTTTATTTTTTGATCACATCACTGTTTTCTGTTAAGAAAAACCAACCTAAACATTCAAGGACATTAAAGTTCCAGTTAAATGGTTGTAAAAGAATATTTTCTTTCACATTGACAAATATGAAATATCTGCTGCGTCAAAATATTGGTCAATTTACCTTAGATCAAACCAATTCTATACCATTTTTTTGTCCTCTTGTTGCCTTAAAAAACAAAGGATTGTATTGTTTTACACCAAACAAATATTATTGGACAGATTGAACTTGTTAAAATCGATATTACCCAGATTTAAATTGTACCCTGGCCATCTGGGTAAGTGTTATTCTGTAAACCATAACCTGGAGAAATAGTTGCTCGTCAGTTACAGTAGCAACAGGAAAACATGCTGGAAAGATAAAACATCTCTTGTAAGGTTAAAAGAAACATCTTTGCTATCTAAAGCACTGTATTAAGAAACAATAGAAAAACACAAATGCTGTTAATTTCAAGAACAAAAACTTAAACTTTCACTAAAGTAAATTACAGAAATTGTAATTTCAGGATCAATTTTAAAAAAGGAAGAAGAAAAAAAAAACACTACAGTGATTAATGATAACTTCATGAGAATGAATCTCATCCTCTTAAATTAAATATTGTGTTAATTAACCAAGTACCTTTTATGATGACAGCTCTAAAATTGCTTTTTCAAAAATCGTAACTTTTATTTTTTTGATGAATTTGATCAGTTTTACCATTTAATTAGGCTAAATATTTATTTATATTTTTTGGCAAGCATACTTTATCATCCAGAATTGGTCCGTCTTTACATTAAACTATATTTAACGTAAGTGCGTATAAAAAAGCTCATCTTCAAATTGATGTTACTTGAAATTCTATTTGAAGTATTAAAGGGACATAGTAGCTTCAAGAAAACCAGCTTCTCCTGATTAATATGCAAATTTATACAGCCAGACACTCCAAAGTCTAATCAGATCATCTACTCTGTGGGGGGTAGCTGTGGTGTGTGAAGAAGTTTTTCACTGTGTGCTGCAGAGATGTTGTGAATGTGGCTGAGCACAAAATTCACCAACGAGACGAAAGTGGCATCTTCGCGCGCCCTGTGAGTCAGGTTGTAGAGAAGAATAATGTAAAAATAATAAAATAAAGAAAATCAGAGATCATTTTGTTTTTTGAGCCAAAGGAAGCTGAAAAGATCCTGACCTTTGCTCCTGGAAAATAAGAGGCCAGTGACCCCTTCAAGTTCTTCCCAAATCACTCTAAAAAAGGAGGCGATGTATGAGTGATAAGCACAACAGCTGCCATGACATGTCCTCGCCAAATCCCATATCCCGTCACCCTGAGCACTTTACAGTGCCGGCTCTTAAGCGGTGACAACAGCAGCCAGACGAGAAGTGATGACAGTAAAAATGATGGCAATCAAAGCGTGCCTCCTCCTTTCACGAGGCACCAAATAAAACCAAGACACACCTTCCCAACCCCAATCAACAAATCATGAAGCAGTTCTCTCTGCCACTAACGGAATATTCTTCAAACATCTCACAAATGGCTGTCCCTCCAGACCACAGCTTTGAGGAGGGGGGGGGGGGGACTCTGATATTATTTGTATTTTTAAGAGTTCAGCTCGTGTCATGTTGAATTATGAAAGCGGTGAGGAAGGATTTCTTCATGGTACAATCAATAGGCTGATTCCACTGTCATAAAATATGGCGCGGATCTGAGACTGGAGTTTGACAGATGGCGTGTCACCTCCGTTGGCGTGACGCCCATCCGGCACGTACGCTTGCGTGCTCGCAAACATGTTGATTCCTCTCATCTTAGGAAGGTATCGTGTGAAAAAAAATAAAGTAAGTGAGACACAAAGGTATATGTGAACTTAGAGTGAGCTACAACATGCAAATCAAGTATGCTGGAGGATTCCCGCTCAGCTTTCATGCTTGCTCCTAGGAAAGCTCGCCGTGCTACAGCACACTTTGTCGTGACTTCTCTCCTGATTTAATTAACCTTTTCCTGGCACCGTTCACGCAGTAAATCTGCTACTCACAACTGTAAAATGTGTATGACCGCGACGTGGACCTGTGACTTGAACAAATTGAAATTCTTTTCTGCTGCATCCCCCTAGTAAACACTCCTGGATAATAACACGGACATGCAAGGCCCCCGCTGCCTTCCCCCGTCCTCAGTGAAAGCATGAATGCGGCGCTGTGTTTTCCACAATAACATTGAGCATGGAGGTTCAGGCCAGAGCAGACAAAGCCTCTACAAGTGCCCTGTACTGGCAGCTTAGACAAAGAGTGGGCTGCTCGATGCTTGCCTTGCAGTTTCTTAAGCAGATTTGCCCAAAAAGTGAGGAAAAAAAATTCAAATCATCTTGTTGCACAGTTGACTCTAAAGTAATAGTACAAGAAGCTGTAAGACATTTTAATTCAATTCTTTAACATTTAAAAAATATAAACCAATAAATAAATATTGAACCGTAAATAAAAAGAAACAGTTCAGGCATGATTCAAGAACGGTACGAGGGTAAGAATTGGTTTAAGGTTTTAAAAAAAAAACGGAAGGAGGCAGCGGAGGAACGGGAATATGAATTGCTGAATAGGTCAAATTGACCAGAAGTAAATACTACATTAACCAATAATAATAAATATAATAATACGTTTAATAATAATACAAAGGAAAAGGGACACTACTTAATCATAATATAAATTTACATTTCGTAAATGATATATAAACAACGATTTCTACACAGAGAACTACTAGAATTACTACTATTACTAATAATAATAATAATCTAAATGTACAACAACATTTATATTATTAAAAAAATACATTTGTTATACTGTCATTTCCTACACAATTTCCAAGAAACGTCACACTGTTTGTGTGGAAGGGATTGTGCTAATGCATTTGCTTCCATTTATGTGAGTGTGTGTGTGTATTGGTGTGTGTCTGACCTATCCAAGGCCGGAGATAAAAACTATGTAGGACCGGGAATTTTGAGCCCCGGATGACAAAGATTAGAGGAGAAATCGGTCTCTTCGAACCGGGCTTCAGCATCAATCGAGCCCGTCCGCTGAACAGTAAGTCCATCCTATGTGTGGTGTTGAAGCGCTCCACTTGTAATACCTAACAAGTAAGTGAGAGCTTTTTCAGACCCTATTAGGAATACAACTCAACAGGGCAATGAAATGTTTTTGCTGCATGAAGTCATTCATGTTTTATGAAGGATATAATATTGATTTTACATCCAACACACACAACATCAC